>JABMCL010001228.1:1202500-1260000 GCA_018857735.1 Alviniconcha marisindica
GGTTCATAAACAACAGATTTCCATCAGGCAGCACTCTCTCGAGTACTTCTGCAACCCGTTCAACCCGACCCGCAATTTCTGATGGCCGGCTAAGGACCCGAACGTGCTCCTGAAGGAATCGAACCAAGAGGCGCAAAATCTGCTCCGCCACAGCTCGGTTCTCACATGAATCACAGAGTAGGATGAATCCAGTCAACGCCGCCCCCATCCATGTTACATGCTGAAAGTTCTTTACGCTGCGACTGCCATCACCCGCGTCTGCTGGATGAAGACTAGGCGATGCCACTGGGGTTTGAACACGAAAATGTCCGACTTCAAATTCTGGGAGCGTATCGTCATTGTTGAGTCTCTGAATGTCTTCTTCGGCTGTCAGATTGTTCACTTCACGCCTAAACTGGTATTCTGAGTGCACCTGTTCTGCAACGCGAGTGATGTGTTGTTTGCGAAGCTGACGAAGATGTTCGCCTGTTCCCCTATCCACGGTGCTATCAAAAATGTGTCCGTATATTTGGTAATACAAAACCAGAGGATTATCTCCAGTTAAAGTAGAAATTATAAATGCCAACACCATCTTCTGCTGTTACTTTACCGTAACACCAAACAGAAGAATTACGCAGACGAACTGTAAACATACCAAGTAGGCGTGGAGCGTCTTGTATTGATCGGAAATGAGTGATGGTGATGGCCCTTGGAACAAGGGAGGTAAATGCAATTTACTGGTGCAGACGAACTTTTCTTGGCGAATAATCGTGAGACATGATGATACGAAAAACTGGGTAAACTTTCACAGCAGACAGCTCAAGGAAGTGTAGCAAAACAATCAGTCGTATATTTGTGCCTGGACAGAGACAGAGATTTTTTTAAGCAATGCTGTAACATCTGTTTCTTCTTCACCAGCTACTGACACCGAATTTCAGGAACTGCGGAAATCACTGGACTCAGTGAATTAGTTCTGGCGGCATAGTACATCAACAGCAACAACAAAAACAAAAAGGGACGAGGAAGGGAGGTCTGTAACGTGAACGAAAAAGATTCATTTCTGTCGGAATTCTACTCTAACACTAACCTAGCTGTTCCATTCCCACCCCGAACCCAGAGCAATACACTGATAAAACAAACCTGAAGTATAATTGCGGTTTGACGGGCTTCACGGCCAAATAACGGCCTACGCCTACGCCTAGCAAGATACGTTTTCGTTTCATATTAATTTCGCTTTACCACGTAATGTCATTGATTTTTTGATATTGTTGTTGTTCTTGCTGTTTTGTTTGCATATGATATACATAGTTCTGGCCGTTGTGACGATTGTCAGTTTTGGCCATGACTGTTTATATATTTTACAGTATAATTTATAGTCGAGAGGGTTTGAAACTCTTTTTACATCCCCAGGTGTTAGATGGATTCCTTCTGGTGCTGACAGCTGATGGTACTATTCTCTACGTATCTGACAACGTACTGCAATACCTAGGGTACAACCAGGTGAGAACTAACACCTTTACCCTACCTACAACTCTCAGTGACTACTTCATCCCACGCAATTCGGCATTGCCATCGGTATTTCTTTGCAGAAGAATGTTTTTCACCTGACGTTCAAAGTGTTGCCATTGAGACATGATAATAGTTGTTGAAGTTCTCTGTAGCAGCCACCGAATACTGTCTGTTATTGTACCACTTGTTTGTCAGTCTCAGAGCATGCGGCGAATGAGCAAAAGATAGGACCTAGCCTACGTACGGTAGGCTATTCATGCCGGCAGGCTACTATAGACAATGTCACGTGTTTGTGTGTGTGTGTGTGTGTGTGTGTGTGTGTGTGTGTGTGTGTGTGTGTGTGTGTGTGTGTGTGTGTGTGTGTGTGTGTGTTTTAATCCATAATAAAACACTAAAGCGAATCGGATATTCCATCGGTCAATGTTCAAGGTAAGTGCGAACCACTATGCATTCTATTAACTATTCTCACTCCTCTTCTTTAATGATGTGTGTGTGTGTGTGTGTGTGTGTGTGTGTGTGTGTGTGTGTGTGTGTGTGTGTGTGTGTGTGTGTGTGTGTGTGTGTGTGTGTGTGTGTGTGTGTGTGTGTGTGTGTGAGAGAGAGAGAGAGAGAGAGAGAGAGAGAGAGAGAGAGAGAGAGAGAGAGAGAGAGAGACTACTGCAAACTGAATGCGCTAAGCAGCCACTGAAACAAACCAGTCTGGTTTTTGTGAACTAGACCTATATTTCGCTATGCGGCACTACCACGCTCCCATACGGGTTTCACATAATCACTATCAGAAAGAAGCCGCAGGTGGAGTTACTGTTGGACACTGTGTCAGTATATCATAGTATGAGCTAACCTACTGTTTTTGGTCCGATTGGAGTCCCGCTATGGCACGTGACAATTATCACCATAATAATGATGTGATGTTAACGTCAGTGGTCTGTTTTGTGTTACAGGTTGACCTGATGCACCGTTGTCTGTACAGTGTTGTACACCACGACGACATGGTCGACCTCAAAATGGTGCTGGAGACTTCACTTGGTCACTTAGTCACACATTTTGATCATCAGGGCAATCAGGTGTGTATCACTGGATGAGCTCATCTACAGACAGCCGATTAGGCTTAGGGTATTCGGGGCACTAACACATAGATTATACACTAGCCAGTCAGAGACATACGGTAAGCTTATCAAGTATTTAACACCAGTGGGTCATCCAGAGACATGCATCGACAGAGCTGCCAGATGCTCACCACATAATTATGGGTCGTCCACAGACATGCACTCTGGTACGCATCGCACATCAACATATAAAACAATATTACAAGAGCCAGATAAACTATATACCGGGTCACCAAGGTGTGGGAGAAGTCGCGTGTCTTTTTATTTTATTTTATTATTTTATTATTATTATTTTTAGTCCATGGCTGAAAAACCCTAAAGACTCCGGGCTTGAAGAGCAGCATGGCGCTGTAACTGGACGGTGGTTCAAAACCTTTGTCCTCAACATTGCAGGAGAGCGGCCACCATGTAGAGGAGTGCAGTCTTGGAGTAGGCGAGGCGTGCAAACCCTTGTCTTTCATCTGCCGCATGCGCTGCTTCAGCGGTTCTTCTGTGGGATATTTGGTGAGTCCACACCACAGACCTTTAAACAGGTCCGTGGTTAACACAGACAACTGTTCGGACTATAGGCTTTAACACAATATACGAAGGGTACGAATTAAAAGTTTTGCTATACTGATTGAAGGGAAACGAATGATTGCATTGCACATAATTATAAAACAAACTAAAAAAGAAGAGAGAGAGAGAGAGAGAGAGAGGAGAGAGAGAGAGAGAGAGAGAGAGAGAGAGAGAGAGAGAGGATTTTTGTTCTTCTTGTTATTCTTGTCAGTTTTAAGAATAACATTTTATGTGCTGTGGTTAGATTTTCCTAAATTCAGCAATATAGAGTGAACTGTGATTCGTGCACTGTGACAAATAAAGCAAGTGAACTGAAGGTCAAGGCTTATACTGAAATGGTTAATTATTCGATTTTCAACGCCCAATCAACCAGGATTTTTTTCTCCGTCGAATCATTACGTTGAACTATAGCCATGTTCACTGTACATGGCAGACGTCACTTTATCTCTGATGAGGCTCAAAAATAAAAACAAAGTTAAATGAACCGAGGAGAAAGGCAGCCAGAGCATCCCTGTCAGTAGGCGAAGCAATTTGCAAAGCTCTATTTTGACCTATTCCGGTACTGCGGTCTTAAAAAAGGGAACCTTTCAGATCACTAGATTTTCAGATCCGTAACTGCTAATTACAGCATGTGTGGTACCCCACCACCTGGCAATAGGAGTGGAAATAATTTATACGTAAGCTAAAATGAATTATTTGGAGGAAAAACAACAACACTAAAAAACACAACTTATTTCAAATACCCCCGCCCTTATCACTGACTGAAATGAACGAGTGAAATGGAGGTGACATATTGTTCTTTCAAAGCCATGCAGTTCGTCAGCTTTTGTTTTGTGCTTTGCTTTGCAGAAGATGCACTGTTCGGGTAAGATAGTGCATGAAACCAGCCTGCCGAAGAGCAAGCGTTCATCCAGCAACGTAGTTCTGCTCTTCTGCAATCCCTTCATGCTCAGAGCGGCAGAGTTCACCACAGACTTGCAGAAAAATGTCTTCTGGACCAAACATGACCTCGATCTGGTCATCAAGGAGGTGGACAAAAAGTAAGCCATTTCAGTCTATGTGTATATAATTATAGTGGCTGTTAGAGAACACATAATACAGAGCTCAGGAGCTGTGTGAAAGTATAGGTGGCCGTCCTGGGTTCCCCGTCCCTAATAAGCCTGATGGTTTCTGTGGACGCGAAGCAACACTGAAACGAAAAACAAATAATACCGAACTTATGATCGTAACTCCTTAAGTTAACACTGGCTCTTTGTGCACCACTGATTAATCTGCATGACTGATATTTCAGAGGAGCGGACATAATTGGATTCCACACAGAAGAGTTGGAGAAGCAGTCCTTTTATTCTCTTATCCATCCAGAGGATCTGACGGCGTTAGCAACATGTCATAAACTGTGTAAGTATACTATTGGTGCAACACATACGCTATATAGTTTTACGGACATAGTTTTCATTTGACTAATATATAAATGATGTAAATGCTGAACAATATTATTTCGATTTCACGGACATTGTGCATCAGTCGGTCGTGAATGGAACACCCTTTTTTCTCTTTTTTTTTTGGTAGTTATATACTTCATTGTCGGGTTACTGGGTGAATTTTCCAGATCGAAATTTAATAAAGGCCGCTTTTCGTCAGCATATACATTTCAACGCAGCCCAGCATACTAATAGGCCCAGCCTACTAATAAAATTGTAATTTCTATCAATTTGAAATAAGGATGGACACCAAATTGTAGGCTATATGAAGAATAATGGTGCCGGAGAGCATGTTAATTATTATGTTGTCGTTCTTTCGTTTGTTTGCGTTTGTTCTCATTGTTAATATGATGTATACTTTATTGTCCCCAAATTGAAAAAACAAAAAAACAAACAAACAACAAAACTGATTTTTTCGCTTGGGAAATTCAGGATCGCATTTCTCCAGGCTAAGTATACTTCGACTATGTCGCAGTTCTCCATCCAAACTAAGTACAGTTACAGTACCCATCGTTAGTAGATTGTGTGCAAAATCTTCCCAGGGCCTTTTTCTCTGTCACGATTGGTTCTTTAAACAGTACGAGTCTGTCGATCACTCAGTAGAGCAGCACACGGGACCTCATGTATCCGACCACACCATTATTATTACGGTAGTAGTAGTTGTAGTAGTAGCAGAGATCATAATTACTAAAATGAACGTGTATGTCAACATGTTTCCAGTGGTGGAGAGTAGTGAGGTACAGACGGTGTACTTCCGCCTGCAGACGAAGGGAGGCGACTGGGTATGGCTGACGTCACGGGGCAAAGTCATCAGCAAGAACTCAAAGAAGTTCTCCATCGCTTTTTCCCATTGCCCGCTCAGGTGGGTATCTTCTTCTTCTTCTTCTTCTCTCTCTCTCTCTCTCTCTCTCTCTCTCTCTCTCTCTCTCTCTCTCTCTCTCTCTCTCTCTCTCTCTCTTCTCTTCACACAGCTTCAACACGCTGAAATGTATTCATTCACATTAAGACGTTGCATCGCTAATGTGGACGTTGATTTCCCAAACACATGGGTTTGATGAAGCTAGAAACTTTGTTCTAAAAGATTCACATTAATCATTACCGGCCATTGACAGTACGCCAGTCTGCGGATCTTCCAAGTTCACACGGGCGGGTGAAACAAGTTTATTTTATTTTAAAGAAGATGCAAATGGGGGACCGTTCGGTGCTACTATTGTACGTAAACAGCAAGATCATCAGAAGGCACGGGCGCCCTTCAACGTAGCGTGTATATTTTTAAGTTAAAGGAGATAGCCTTCTCAAAACATGTTTTCGTCTAGCAGCTAGCGAATGAGTTCCAACTGAAAACTTGCAGATTTCACTTTAAAACCCCGTTATGATCCTGCATCGAATTTGGAAAACGAGTTTTTGTCTATGTCTATGTCTTTTCATTTGGATCTTTGCTATCGTTGATGAGTCAGTTATTTAGTTAGTTGATGCTTTGAGCCAAGTAGGGTTATATAAGAGCTAGCTCGTTGGTGAAAAAAGAAGAAGACTTCGTCTACTTTTTCCTGGTCATATGCTTCAGGGAGGAGGACAGCACGTACATTCAACAGGAGGCCGTTCTGCGGAGGCGCAACGCTATAAGCGACCTGATGTGTCTGGCTCAGTTCAAGCACACCATTCCACCACCCATGGGCCACACAATGAGCACAGAGGACAAACACCTGCCGCCCAAATCCAAGAAGCTGGACAGCCATCGGTATCATCCGTACAGTTCTGACGGGCCACATGGATCCAGCACCGCGAAAAGCGGCAAGTCTGATGACAAGAAGGAGGAGGCTGGACTCCTGGACACAAGTTGCATCATGGAGGTGGCCTGCCCTTCTGCCTGGCATGCCATGGCCGATAGGTGTGTGTGTGTGTGTGTGTGTGTGTGTGTGTGTGTGTGTGTGTGTGTATGTGTGTGTATGTATGTCTGTGTGTGTGTGTGTGTGTGTGTGTGTGTGTGTGTGTGTGTGTGTGTGTGTGTGTGTGTGTGTGTGTGTGTGTGTGTGTGCGTGCGTGTGTGTGCGCGCGCGTCTGTGTGTGTGTGTGTGTCCGCGGCGCGCGCGCGCGTGTGAATCAACCTCTAATGTCACAGGAAACCCAGATTTTGATTCTCTGACACTGACCATAACTGAAAGAGAGAGAGAGAGAGAGTGTGTGTGTGTGTGTGTGTGTACGTCACATGTGCGCGTGCGTCATATGTATGCCTCTCACATAATTATACGTCATGTTTGTTTGTCAGTGTATGTGTGTGCATGCGCGAATATGCATGCGGTGTATGTAGATTCTATATATGATATAATAATGATGAAATCGATTGGTCAAAATGACGTATGTTCCATTATGACGTGATTTATATGCTTCTATTTCTTCTTCTTTTGTTTTGTTTTTTGTTGTCGTTTGTTTTAATCTATAGTCTTTAGAGTCAGCTATGGCATCCTTTTATTCAGTGTTTTTCTTCTCATGACAAACAGTAGATCTGTAACTGTGGGTCTCTTTGATTCAGACACTCTCCGGTGTTGCCCTCCAATCACGTGGCCCACAAGATAAGCCAGCGAGAGAAGCAGCTTCAGTTCCAAGAGTTCTGCAGGCGTCAGCAATTAGAAGGGGACAGCCATGGCAACCAGGTCAAGTTCAGCAGCACGTGGGATGACAGGCAGCCATACCCAGTGTCGCCTGGCGACGACGCAATGACCTCATGCGCCGATGGGCAGGAGATGATGCTTCCTGCAAGTTCTCGGCTGCCCATCAGCGGCCCCAGTGCGGCGTGTTTTTATTCCAACGATGCTGGCCTCGGAAGTTTCGGTTCCTGCGTGGACTACGGCTTCGGGCCGCCACAAGCCCAGGCCGGCAACGCTGCAGCCTACATCCAGCACTGGTATAACGGTGGGTCTCCGTCCGTCGCCGACATGATGATGAACCAGTCGTCCGCGGCCTGTCTGACGCCGACCAGATCTCCTCACCAGTGTGGCGTGGTTCCTCTCATGCAAGCAGCTGTGTCTAACCCGTGCTCCTTCCAACCCAGTCTAGCTCCTTGCGATGCTGCTGTTAACGCCGCCACACAAAATGTCGGCGGCGGCGGTGGCGCCGTGGTTGCCAATTCCAGCATGCCTCCCTCACCTCCCCCTTCTCCTCCGACTCTGTGCCACAGGCCTGCCCCGCCCTACCACCACAACGTGGACGTAGTCGGGGCTGGTGAGAACATTCACGCGCCGAGCATCCACCACTATTACAGACCGCAGTGGTTTCAGCCCATGCAGTCATACTTCGGGTACCCCGCTCAGCAACCGCCGCCGTACCCGAGGAGCAATGCCGGCGGCGCCCTTGCGGGTGGTCCTGCGATGGTCTCGGCATCCACCTCCACTTCCACACTTAACGACCTGGAGAAGACCACTCAGAAGTTCCTGCCGGTAAAGACTGAGACGGAAAGCGAGGAAAATAAAGGGCTTCCCGTGAATCCGCAACAGGAAGGCCAAGAGGCAGCGCAGCCGAACGGCCGCGGAAGTTCCGCCACGGCAGGCTGCAGCAGGTCCGACAGCTGGGGAAGACCTGCCGCCTGGACCTCTAGCGGCCACGCCGACCGAACGCCGCGACCCCCCGGCACGGTATCTCTGTCGCATTTGGGGCAAGCGCCGGCTGGAAACAGGCTGGAGCACTCCGGTCCGAAAGGCCGCCCGGATCTCCCCGCGGCGGCTTACCTGCCTCCGGGCTATCAAGAAGCTCAGATGATTCAGCAACCCCCGACCTTTTTCTGCCCCCCCGGGGCTCAAGCCGCTGCCCAGTACCTGCCCTACCCCTTCCCCACAGCGCACACCGCTTTGGGGTCTCCGCCGGCGTATCCCTACGGCATACAGTACCCGCAGCTAGGCCATCAAAGCGGACAGTACCCCGTGAGCGGGTTCTACACCACCCAGGGTGCGCCTGTGAAGGCAGTTGCAGACTTTGCTCGCCCCATCACTGAACGCCCCGCAGACCTTCCCTCCATTGGAAGCTTTCTGGAGTACCTCAATGAAGTGTAGATGCGGCCCATGTACGCTGACAATGACAGTATAAATTATGCAGGAGTCCTCAACGGTGTGGAAAATTGCTTTTGGAGAACCCGCTGGATACAGCGCACTTCAGTTCAAGACGGAGTTCTGTGATGGGCGGGGCGTCGGTCTTTGATGAGATTTAAGTCTTTCTTAACCGAGCTTGCATACACTCTCGTTAACGCTGAACAGCCTCTCGTACATCCTGAGCTGACCCATTTCTTGGTCTCGCCTCCAACCCGCCTCCAACCCGCGGTAAAAAGGAAAAAAGTAATTATCAAACACGGAAGACCCCTTAAAGACTTCATACCACGACGATTTTTTTTTTTTAATCATTTATTTTATTTTAATTTAATGAAAAGCCGGAGCGGTATTCAAGACAGAGAGTAACAGTTTAGTCTTACTGATGGGCTGTTTGCGATCATAGGGCGCTTGACGCAGACTCTGCTGAGCACATTTCGTGTTACTGCTACTACTTCAAGAGGCATGCGAGTGACCAAATCTTGATACAGTGAAACCCAAAGGTTTCGGTGCGGATATGCACACTCGTGGTGCAAAACTTCAAAACATACGTGTAGGACTAGGAGTAACCGTTTATGTGTTTCACTATTACCTAACACTTTCACAAAATGAGTACAAGAAAGTCAACAACGTCAGTCTTCCTTTTATTTATTTCCCAAACAACCGCTTGAAGACATAATCACACACATATGCCATGCAAATAACAATTTCACCTTCAACCCAGAAACAGGTCTCTTATCACAATACTGTCATGAGTTTTGACAGGAACAAAATGAGACAAGGGTGAAAACCGACAATTAAAAAACAGCATAAGCCTTCATCTGGCCAGCTTTCACCATTGACGAGATCATCATAAAAGCAGACAACTGCACTGTGCACTTTCCATGCAAACAATAAAAACATAACACCAATCACATCATCTTTTGTCATCTTGTGACTGTTAAGCGCAGTGAATTTGGGTACACCAGAGAATAGCACTATACAAAAGTTATCTATTATTATTATTAAGAAGAAGAAGAAACGTGTACTCTCAAACAAATCAAGACACTATCACGAAGCTTTTCAAGACATCATTCTTTAACGTTTCGTTCAATTGATCTTTAAGCACAATACTATAGGATTTGCCAGGCATTACAGTAACTTCAGATAGAAGAACCAGAACACCAAGTCCTATACCTACAATTATGATCCATGTTATTCTGCATCATTGTGCTACCTGGGAACTCTTCACAGTTTTTAGATTTCAAAAGCAACATGCAGGCCTTCATCTTGGGTTGGCGTTTTATATAATATACTACAACAAAAATATTTTTATATACATACACATGCGACTGATTTAGTTATTTGAAGCATGGAAGCCTAATAGCATTTGCTATGGTAGAATGCTACCATGTTCTCATTTGTTACTTCTTTTAAGGAAAGCATACTTGAAAAGATGGTTACTATAAAATATCACAAAGAAAAAGGAACAATTGTATGAACAATATTCTGAACAATATATCTTACAACTGGTACAACTCTTTCAGTCCTTGTGTTTAATTTTCTTGTAAACTTATTTTTAACCTGACAATATATTTACACACACACACACACACACACACACACACACACACACTCTCTCTCTCTTTCTCTCCCTCTCTCTTAATAAACATTATAACCACAACTGCCTTTTTTTTGTTGCTCCCTCTCTCTCTTTTTTCTTTTTTTTAAAGGGTTCATATTTGTGTGAGTAAAAAAGTATGGAGCAAAGTGTGCTGGTTGTGCTAACCCATCATGCTGTTTTACGCAGTACACACATACTCCCTTTCTCTGCTCCTTCGATGTAGGGACTGGGTTCACTAAGCACAATTAGAGGGAATTCATGAGGCATGCTGGCAAAAAATATTATTTTGATTTTGGGAATGTGTTTTAAAATGTGTTTTCATACCAACATAAATCCCACGACATAACATTTCCATTGGTTGTGACTTGGGCAGTGTGGGCACAACTGTATGTATGAAAGTGGTAATGGGAAAATGATGTAAAAAATAATAATATGCAAGTCAAAACAATCCACACCAAACGCATGACCCAAGTCAGATCAACATAACTGACTTATCATGTACAAGAAAGAGCAAGTACTCAATTGTCACACATTCACTGCTAGGCCGTAAGGCCAATCTCTCCCATGAACATGAGTGCAGCTCATACAGCTGGTTATTTTAATTATGTCCAAAATTTCATCTTTGGTATATCAATAAATCCACAGCCCCAAAGTCCCAGGAGAAATGATCAAGGTCTTTAAAGGAGCTAACCTTCTCAAAATATGGTTTGTCATGGAAGGCAAACCTTTCTCTTACAGGTATAGAAGGGATAACAATCAAAACTTGAAATCAAGACTTTGTTTAGTAATTCTCTGTAGATTTTATTTCAAATTTAAAGTTATATTTGCATCAGTAACAGTTAGCAAGACTTGACTATAAAAAAAATCATCAAGTGTCACAGCTGGTTTAACAGTTAGCTGAAGCCTCTTTCATATTGTTTCTCAATTAATGCTAGAAAGCAACTTTCATGTGTGATATCAGACATGACTAGGACATTTGGTGGTTGTTGTCTGGCAAGTCCTGATAATTGTTACTTGTGAAACTCAGAATAGAAACTGAATATAAAATCAGTGGAACATTTTTTTTCTCTCAGATAAATCCTTGATGTCGAGTATTATTTCAATTTCTTCGACACTTTAAACAAAAACCAGTTTGGAGTCGAGAAGGCAACTGTTTCTTTAAAGATGCCTTAAACTGAAGTTTGGTTAAAGAAAGAAACAAGTTACAAAATGAATGAACCATTTTTGTGCAGTTCAGTACACAGAGATGAAAAGAGTATATACTGCCTCCAGCTGTCTGTTTTACCAAACGTTATGACTGGTGCTAGCAACATACAGGAAATGCCCCTGGAGTGCCATGTAAGTTGATCTATGCAAACCAATATGTGGTGGGTTGTACCTTCAAGTTTGCATCAAATTTAGAAGCTGACATGTTAATTGCAGTACTGTTAGTCTTTTGTCAGGAATAGCTGCTGCATTTTTGGAGGTATATGGCACAATAATATGACAAAAAGTGAAACCACTGGATGAAACACAAAGATAAAGAAACTATTTTAAACAAAAAGAGAAACAGTATATATATATATGTGCACTAATCTGTAAATTTTACCCCCTGCCCCCCACCCCCCTCCTGTGGATACTATACAAAAAAGAAACTGGCACCTTAGTTTTCGCCATCAACAAACAGCAGGTAGTCTCAAGTGAGCACTGATCACTAGTAAGACTGACATTTTTTTTCTTCACATGAGCAAAAAACAAACAAAAAAACAACAACCCAACTACAGCACCTTCCGTTGAAAGACTAGGAGGTTTAAACTTTGTACTGCTTGCCGGTGGTCCCACTGTTGGTTTTAATATGTGACCTGCTCTGCCAAAGTGAGTCTCAGAAATGTTTCATACTTTGGTTAAAAACAGCATGTATGTAATGAGTTGACTAAATGATGTTAAAAACTGGATTTAAATATCCTGTCAACCACACAGGATTAACTCAAGATGAATGACCAAACAAAGCTACTGTTGGGTAGTGAACTGTGTAATAAGAGTATAATAATAATATATACCTCTTATTTTTATAACCCAGCATAAACTATGCCTCAAAAGCTGCTTGTCTGATTAAACACTGTGTAAGTGCCTTTGACAGTGCACTAAGAAGACTTGGTTTGAAAGAGAAGGTCACACAACAGAACCAAACTAAAATGCTATAGTTTTTATACGCACAGTACAAAATATATAGACTAGACAATTTTGGAGACAAAGGTGAATGCTGTCTCTCGAGATTTGGGGTGTGGGGATGTTGGTGTGTCTTGGTCTTCCCTGGAGTTATCAAAAGAGTCTGCAACAGGTGGAAACTGGCTGTAGCTTAGGTGTGAATTCATCTTGTAGAGACTGGGGTACACCTGGCGGTAGCATGAGTAACAAACCACCAGGCCGATGATAGCTCCTACCGTTACATCTGCAAACAGTCAATGTTGTGGTACGCTATTAATATTAATTATTGTCACTACTTTATGGCCAAAGAGTACACCTGCACAGTCAGGAAATGCATGCTCGTATCATATCAAGGGCTGCTGTTTGTTATCTGGACCAGGAGTGTGCATGACATACATGTCTAATATACACATTTAATAGCATGAGAAAAAAATTAAATAATAGGACAGGGTTCCCTTCTGTGGTTTTCAAAA
Organism: Alviniconcha marisindica; assembly: GCA_018857735.1. Taxonomy (NCBI): domain Eukaryota; kingdom Metazoa; phylum Mollusca; class Gastropoda; family Provannidae; genus Alviniconcha; species Alviniconcha marisindica. Next base: position 1,215,470 of record JABMCL010001228.1, read on the forward strand.
TCTTTCTTCTGAAGAGACTGAAACTGTAGCCATTTCATGCTGTTAGTTGCAGATGCCAAATGCCATTAACTAAACTTACTTCATCTTCAGAAGATTTTGTCTTGCTATAGAAAAACAAATAGTAAGTAACTGTACTTGAAAACCAAAGTCAGTTTGTACTTTGCAAAGTATATCACTTATTAGTCTCAAAAGGCTCCAGGTCACAAGCAGGTCTGACAAGTAATGGTGAATAAATCATGGTGTTTGAAATTGGATCCTACCTTGCCAGTGGTGGTGGTAATCTGACGTACGTGATACAGCAATCATCAGTGCCCATATCAGAGGTGCAATGAAACTGACAAAGCGCCAACCTCTGCCTCTGCCTTGGTTAAATACCTGCAGTTTGCCTGCAATGTACAGTGCTACAAAGCCCAGACTTGAAAACGACACTGCACACAGAGAAGATGAAAGAAGGTAGATGTGAGAAAGGCAGGGAAGATTCAGGACATTTGAGTCAGTTGTAACGTTACTACATCTGTAGATGGTCATCTAACAAAGTCCAACATGAAAAGTTCATCTGCTCACATTTTTGTCATGTCAATCAAAAGAATATAATACTTTGTTCTTGTAAAAAACACAATCAATCAATCAAACATTTGTTCTTGTAAAAAAAACAATCAATCAATCAAACAATCTATCCCTTGAGAACATATATATCCCTTTAAAAACAGAAACTCAGTCAAGGCATCATACATTGCAATGCGCTGCCCTGTAAACTGTCCAAGCCTTGTAAACCATCCTCAGTGCCAGAACAGGTAAGGCTTCTTTGGTGATGTTTCAGTCAAGGGCACAAGCAACAGAACAGATAGGCACACTGCATGACTATGACACATGATGCAAACATGCCCATTTGAACACTGTTAAGCATTGTGGACCAGGTAACAAAAGTCAGTCACATACCAGGCAACAAAACAGTCAGTCACACTGACTATGCTGGAGTACACTTACATGATGTATACCCACTACAGGAACTTTTCAAGGCTTGTAGAACATTGCCATTCTCCCCTTTGCTCCAAAAGGCATGATACTTTTTGGTAATACTCAATGGTGGTCAGTAGCATGAACAAACAGCAATGGACAAACAAGCGGTGACAATCACAATGGTGACACACTTACATGATACATGGCAACTAGAAAAAATTTTTTGAGCCCTTGACCGACACCCTCCTGCTCCATGTATGGCCACTTGCATGATGTTGCACTGCAATCAGTGGCACAGATAAACAGAACAGACAATACAGGCTGACTGACATACAGTTACACTCACAGAATGCACACCAGCTATGGGGAACTTTTCAAGCCCGATAAACAGCCTCCTGCTCCTTTTGCAAGCACATGCGTCATCACTTACATGATGCTGTGCTGCAGTTAGTGACAAAGCCAAGGCAAACAGAACAGACAGGCAGATTGACTATACATTCTCATGATGCAGCCCACCAACAGAACTCTGAGCCTAACAAAAACATTCTCCTCCTCCTGACTGCAAAATCATGGGCAAGGTTGTAGCACAAACCTGCTCCTGATTGCAAACAAAATGGGCATGGTTGTTTTAGTGATGTTGCACTGTAACCAGTGGCTCCTACCACAGGCAGATTGATACACACTCACATGAAGTATGCCCACTTGGGAAACTTTTCAAGCCTTCCAGAATGAGCTCTTCATTGCCGTAGCAGGCAAGAGTGTCCTTGATGGTGACATGGTCTGGAGGACCTTCAGGATAACAGCGAGACAGGAAGTCTGGCCTTGGTCTGAAGACAGGCAAACAATCTTTATCAGTCCAGCAGACAATGAACAACAGTGCTCTCATAAAATTAAGTCAAATACAATACGTATCCAGAAAATACAGTAAACTGGATACTGAGCACTTCATCCGTTATGACTTTTAACATAAGGTATTTAGGATAAGCATAGCCATGAACACCACTTACTACCATATAATACCAGAAAAAAAGGCATTATCAGCATGATTAATATTAATGCTACAATGTACTAATAGTACTAAAGTTGCCATTTACATGAAAGCTTACCTTCCCACAGCCAGTTTAACAAAATTTGTGACACAGCCTGCAACATATATGGACAACGTCACACCTGAAACACAAGCAAAATTGATCCATTGCAGTATTTTTCTAGTATGCCAATATTATAAGTAAATGAAAACTATGATTATGATGGAGTTGATATCATTATCAAAAGTGAAAATTAAACCAAGAAGTTCAGCATGTGCATTTATTTCAAAATACTGCATAGTTGGTTGACCTACTTTATCTAGCTATGCAAACTGCAATCTTTCCTCATTTAAAATGTGTGTGTGTGTCACTGTGTGTGTGCGTGTGTGTGTGCATGCATACGTGCATGCATGTGTGCATGCATGTATGTGTGTGTGCTAAGAACACTGTGACATGTCCACACACAGCTCTAGGTAATGCAAATTACATGGTGCAGCACTGTAACTGTTGACATGAACGTGAAAGATTATACATTTCCTGTGATAATTTCTTTGTGGTAACCAGTCACCAAGAGTAAGAGTGCAAAACTAAAAAGAAGCCAAGTTACCAAACTGATTACAATAACAGTCACTTCTATATAATCATACACATCTCACTAACAAGGGTGAGCACACCATGTTTTACAAGATCAACAATGTTTACGTTAAAACCTTTTTATATGTTTTGTTTATTTTATATAGTCATAATATACTCGCCCCCCCCCCCCCCCCCCCCCCACCCACCCACACACACACTGGTGCACATAAGGAATGTAACGTGGGGGAAGACAACAAAGAAGACAGAAGAAGAATGAAGCTGCCTGGAACTGGTATACACAGTGAGAAGGTCAGAGAGATGTTTTGTGTTCACTGTACTGTGTTGTGTAACTAACACACACACACACACACACGCACACAAACACACACACATATGCACACACATTAATTTTTAGTAAGCACACACATGTGTATGTATATAATATATAGAGAGAGAGAAATAACATAAGACTACATTGAGATCAATGAGACCATCTGTGGCAAGGTCAATCTATGGCAATACAGTGCTGCCTTATTAGTCATCCATTCAATGGTAAATAACACCTGTCACCTTGATCCAGTCATGAATACAAAGGCATTTTATTGTTATATATCTTTTACATTCTTAGGTCAATACGTCAGCGAATACGTTAGTATTTGATTGCAAAACATTAATCACACACACACACACACACACACACACACACACACACACACAGCACTAACCAACAGGAAAATAAAAGTTTCTGTTATACTTAGATCCAAGTGTTTCAGTACCCAGAGTTGCCTGAATCAGATCCTCGCTGTCTCGGCGCACAACGTAGAATGCCACAAATACAATAGTGGGAACAGAAAACACAGTTACCTGCAAATAAATCGACAGTGACATAATCAATTTATCCACAATGTATAATTTTGCTGATTTTGTTTTACTTTATATATATATATATATATATATATATATATCTTCAAGTTAATTTAGTAAAGCATAATTATAAATAATATATATATGATCTTATTTTGTTTTATGGCTTATGACCACGTATATTATTAAATTTTACTCTTTTACTGGATCACTTTCTGCCATGATTTTAATGGAAGGTTTGTCACCCACATCGGCACATGTCAAAATGAGTGCCCCCCCCCCCCCTCCTCCCTGTCTCCAGTAAAAATATCAGATCTATCACATCTGACCAGTTTTCATGGGAACTTAAGTGGAGCATTGACATTTAAAAAAAGAATGGTTGTAAAGTATTATATAATTAATAATAATATATAAACTATAAAGTTACAGTTAACATTTAAGTCTTTGTCTAGTGTCTAGTTTTACCTAATAGCAACTATTAGCCTTCATACTACAGTCTTACTTTTAGACCATTAACATCAGTATGATGAATGATGAACACAGTAGTAACTCACTAACTGACACAGTAACAGATCAGACTAATAAAACTTAGTACCATACCCACATAAGCTTTCCAGGGTAATAGTCTGGTGTGTGGGGATACCTGTACAACCACAACTCTTCAGGCTGAAGGGCACGGCGGTAGGGCGCAGCATTATCTGTAATGCTGAAAGTTAAAAACAACAATGCCTTACTGTTACTACTGTACCAGTGCAAAGTAATTTGAACAAGGAGAAAAACAAAAACAAAATTCCAAACAATACTACTACAGTACTAGTACCACATATTGCTTTTTGTTTGATTAAGGGATTGGTGATTGTTACAACTGTAACTAGAGTATAACCTCAGACAGTCATCATTTCATGGACAACTTCTTTCCTAAAAAAAAAGGCTTTTGACTGGAGCTGATACAACCGTACCGGTTGACTGGGCGTAAAACACCAACTTACTTACTAATTTTGACTGGAGACATAAGAGTAGACATTCTGACATAATTATTGTAATTAAAGAGTCCACATATATGGACTCACGGAGTCATGTACACACAGTATCCTCATGCCCTATCACATAATGCCGGTGTCTGACGGCGAACACACAGTCCCTCTTCCCTCACCTACTGGGATTTCGGTCCCCACTAGCCTAGTGGACCTAGTAATAGTCTAATACCTCTCCGGAGACAACACAGTTTACAACAGACACCAAATTCAAAACGGTAGGCTATTAATGTATTCTTTCACAAACTCACGTGAAAATGACGAACAGGATAAACCGTAAAACAAGTTCAGCTGCCAGGTTTTTGTTTCGCATTGTGCTTCGACAGACTGTACCATAAACGAAATCGTGACGGGCGCAAGTAGCAGACACGTTTTTGTTTTTTGGGTGACCCAAACTCAAGCGGAAGTTTTGACACGAAAGCGGAAATTGTCGTCTGCTGCAAGATTTATGCAAACTAATTGATAATAAAAATGCAAAGAGTAAATACTACTAACAATCACATAGATGGACAACCAGAATAGAGAACTCAGTATTAAAATAATAAATACTTATTCAAATTTAAAGACGTTAATTATCTAATATAAATGAATATTACTTACAGTTTACTTCAAAACGCTTATCGCGTGTTACTGTCTTGCGAAATGGCAGTGTGAAGTGAAAACGACCAGTGGTTGGGGAAGAAGACCCAATTTACACCCCAGCAGCTGCAGATTTTCGCAATGAAACTCTTTCCAAAAACAATAACAGGCCCGCTGCATGCACAAAATAAGGGTGCATGCGACTGGTGAGTAAATATAAGGCTTGTTAAGTGGGACTGATTGAGATGCTGTTTCAGAACCTATAACCGTACAGTGTACACACCCCTTTGCCATCAGGTTTGTCACATAAATATATATATTCTTTGCGGTTTTTGTCACAATTCGAATTTGGTAAGGCCGAATTGCACATTACTCTCTCTAAATGTTTACTTTGGCGTAACAAACGTAACTGACGCAACAAGCCTACCTTTGACACAGCGAATCCACACCAGGTATAACCGGCCACTGTGCATTGGCGCTACAAAAACAATCTGGTCTAGACTAATGCATGAGTACGACAGTAATTTTGTTGCCTCAGAGTCTGATATAGTCTACCTCACATCTGCAGCCACAAGAGTGTTGATCAGTTAAATAAACCACGGTTGCTATCTCCACTCAGTTGCATGCATACTGTCACAGTGCCACTGTCACTGTGTTTGTGTGTTGCCCTATGATTTACACAAGAAACAACACAGTTGTTATATTTGTACTTTGCTTGTACTGTATATACATTTATATGGATATCTGTCACTGTGCACCGGTGGTTGGGTGCACAGAACTGGTTTTGTGTGGTTTGTCACATTGTGATGATGCTGAATCAGATAAGTTCCTTCCTGTGTGTGTGTGTGTGTGTGTGTGTGTGTGTGTGTGTGTGTGTGTGTTGTGTGTGTGTGCACGCATGCGCACACACACAGAACTCCAAAAGTATGTGGATCAATGTTACTGTGTATAAGTTACTATAACCCTGTGGTTGTTGGAGCGCTTGTTACTTAATAGTTATACCACACTGGCACTGTACTTCAAATACCACAGTGGTGCAGTAATTGTCTTGGAAACTACTTAATGGAAACTAAGTAGAGAGGCACAGTTTTCTGCCAGTTCTTGTTATTGTACTGATCATCAGTGGGGGAAAAAAAATCAATGTCGTTTTTCTCATTGAAATATTTTCCTGTGAGAAATTCAGGTCATCATCCACAAAAACAAACAAACAACAAACAAAAAACAAACAAATCTGTAACAGTGTTACAGTTGTAATGGTGTGGAGTGGTAGGACAGGACACAGGTAGCGGAGTCTGTCGAAATGGAGACTACAGCAGGCAGATGGCAGCAATCAGGCTTTATTTGCTCAGCAGCAGACAATTTTCAGCACACCCCAAATCCTCACGCGCATGCATAGATAAGAGAACGGCGCGGGCCGCAAGGAACACACGTTATCGCTACAATAAAATCGGCCCTCTGGACCACAAAATGGCTGACTATTGTGTTTCCTTGGCCCACACAAATACAGTTTCCTCTACAATAACTAAACTAATTAAAACATGAAAAACATCAAATGAAAGCTACAATTACAACCTTTTAAACCGTGTAAACAAAAAGTGACTTATTTTATTTACAACAAGAGTGGGAAGCGAGGCTTGCAGATTCGTACAACTAAATCACAACTAACACAATGTACAAAATATAACTGTCAATAAAACATACATGAGAATAAAGTGCCCGCTCCCATGGTTAAAGTGGTACATAACAATTACAATACAACGCTCTGTGTGAAAAGCAAGACACACTCAAAGACTAGTACTAAAACAATTGGTGCGAACTTTCGCCTGGGGTGCGTTATCTTAGTCGCAGCAGCGCTGATAGTGATAGTCTATGAATACAACTTAGCTTCTACAGTACACAATACTCAATAAGTTAATTTCAACCCAAAATAAACACTAAACATGAAGTCAGCTAAGCAAAATACTATACGACAAAGCATTGATCGACACAGAATTACTTTCATCGAGTCAAAACAACGATTCACTACTATTCACTAGTACTAAACAGAGAACGCGCCATGCAGACGACGGCTATAAAAAGAATAGACCTAGAGAGGCATCGGCTACTGATTAAGCTCGATCCTGCGTCTAAATAAGATCTAAATAAACATTCTAAGATGCCAAATTATATTACACATGGCTTAGTGCATAAAAAGGACTAGGTGAACAAAGAGTAGGTAAACAAACAAGCGGTCAAAATATTAAGGGAGTAAACAGATTTGAAAATGGTGCGCACCGGCGGCTAATGCCGGTCGGCTGTGTGAAGGCCATGTGGCATTACACTACACGCCGTGCTTCAAAACAAAAGTGTCGTCTGCTCCGGTTCTCGGGTTACTAACAGTACAGTAATGAAATTGTGTGGATCTGATAACCAGGGCAGGATTACTGTCAAACGTATACAAAGAGCCCTTGCTCACACAATTATATATCTTGCTAATTTCTGCCCCACCCCCCACCACCCTCCAACTTTAAATCAGTTGTAATGCTTTTTGTTTGCTTTTGCTCTGTGTAGGGGATGGCAAGGAATCCTAGCTTATGGATGTCAGAATTTGGTGACAGTTGTGGACCCAAAAAGTGTGCAGGTAATGTTATAGATGTGTGTGTGTGTGTGTGTGGTGTGTGTGTGTGTGTGTGTGTGTGTGTGTGTGTGTGTTGATTTTAAGTGGGTAAATTATATATAATATGATTTATATTCTCATATAGCACATGTACTTCTTTGTGTGTGTATATTATGCATTGTTATTTATCATAATTATATGTATTATGTTTGTGAAACTTAGAAAATGTTGGAGAATGTTGTAAAGTGCAGTGAGTTTGTGTACACCAGAGAATAACGCTATACAAGAGTTATCTATTATTATAATATATATATATATATATATATATATATATATATATATATATACAGTATGCAGTAGTGTTTTAATTGTGCCAAGTGGATTCAAAAACATAAATACTGGAATTAAAGTATGTGAGTAAAATTCAAGTTGTTATTTACGTTGTATGTATTGTAAAATATATTGCATGTGTCGTTTATTTATGTTTTGTTTCCATTCATAACTCAGCCATATCACGTGTTTTAATGTTGAATAAATTTATTGCATTCTTGTGACTTTGCCCCCCTACAGATCATACAGACTTTGGACAAGCACAAAGGAATTGTAACACAGGTAGGAACTGTTTGATATTCAGCACTGACCTGTAGATACAGAAGAGAGAAACATGGTTGTCTGAATTAGTATTATAATAAATTTATACATCAGCTGGAAATGGAGTGTGTGAGTAGGGAGGAAACTTAGTGGAAAAGATAGCTGAAATTGTGAAAAGGAGCATAAGGGAACTGGTAACTAAAAGAGATTTAACAATAGCATAATCCATTGTTGTACCTAAAACTTCCTAAACCATGCAAAACCAGCATCAAAAAGAATCATTGACAAAAAATATAAAAAAATCTTAAAAGAATGTTAAGAAAGAAAAAAGCAAGGGGGGGGGGGGGGGGGGGGGGATTGGATTAGTTATTCTATTGCAAAAGAAAAAAAAGTGGTATCACACACACACACACACGCACACACACACACGCACATTTGTGATCATTAATGATAACATAATAGCGATACTTTTGCCATGCATTATATATATATATATATATATATATATGCTAACTATTGTTTATTGCCTTGGCTACCATCATCACAAATGAGCTAGAAATTCCAAGCCACAGCAGTTGATGAACAGTTGTTGAGTACATGACACTTGTGACTGAATGATATCATTCACTTGTGACTGAATGATATCATTCAGTCACAAAGTGTTATGTACTCAACAGATATAATCCAGTACATTTGAAACAAAACTGAGAGGTACAATAAGAACTAAGATTTCTTTATTAATTTATTGTGTATGAGATTTGAGATGCACTGTAGTGTGGCTGATTATGTCTACAGGTGAAATGGGCCCATGAGAATTATCACCATGACCTCAACAGTCCCTACAGTCTGCGTTTAGCATCAGCTGACAATGCTGGGGTCATTGTGGCATGGGATGTTGCCCAAGGAACCAGCCGCACTGACTTCTCTGATGGAAACAAACCAGTCCAAGTGGTGTGTGTGTGTGTGTGTGTGTGTGTGTGTGTGTGTGTGTGTGTGTGTGTGTGTGTGTGTGTGTGTGTGTGTTTGCTTGCTTGTATGAGACTGCATATATCACGGCAGTCTAGTCTCAGCTATTTCCCACTCTTTAGTTGACCGGCTCACCCCCGTTGCACTCAGCTTGACCCCAGGTCACACCAGACATTCCAGCATGGCATCTGGCACCGGTGGAAACTGGGTCTTCTTTGTTATTACTTGCCTAGCAGATCTTGCAGCATTTTGTGGCAATTTCAATCGCATGCTGTGGCAAAGCCTGGATTTTTGACTGCACGGATGTTGGTGTGTTTATTAGTCCAGTCTCTTCTTTGTTAAAGCCAGTTATTCATTTTCGTGATTCGGTCCTGTAAGCTGTGATATAATGACTTAGCTGCTGTATGTGTGCGTCCCTTTTCCATCGTGGAGAGCGTGTTCTTTCAGCTGGCCGTTCATTAACTGAACACGCAAGGAGAATGAATTCTCTTTGCAGACTGTGTGGAGGATGTGTGAAAAGAGGTGAGAAGGTTAGAAACAGAAGTAAAGGGACCCGGTGTACTCGGTATTCTGACAAAATTCTATTGATTTTCGGAATAAACATTGTCGAAGATGCAGACCATAAACATTCAAGTGCCATCAACCATCAGCTGCCTGAAAAAACATGTTTGGGGACTGAGGAGCGAGGAGGAGCAGCTCAGAGTGTTCACTTAATGAAAGAACATGCACATGACACCTGTCTTCCATGGGCTGATGCCGTCTTTAGAGAAAAACAAAACGTAACTGTATGCTTTGCATGCTGCAAATTAGGATCACACACGATTATGACAAAGTGTTGCATGTGCTTCAAAACTTGAATGTCTGTATAACAGGTTTTATTTTCGTGTTTATTTTAAATGTATGGGTACCTTTTAGTTTTACTGTGGCAGTGAAAACAAACTAGTGACATATGTAGGAAAAAAAGCAAAATAGGTACCGCAAATATTGTAAATCACCATCATGTTTGATATGACTTGTAGCAAATTAAGTACTGTCATTACACATTCCCTAAGGAAAAGAAACACTGTGAGTAGTGTCTGAGGCGCTTGGAGTGTATGTTCTTGTGAATGGATTATTGTTTGTCAAGTGATTAATGAGGCCCGCTTCAAGTGTAAGGTAGGTGAATCATGACTTTTGGCTTGATGTCACTAAAGTTGATACATGCAGGTTTGTGAGCATGACATTATTACTCTTGCAGAAATCCATTTGCATGATTTAGTGTCGTGGGAAAAAAACATGGAAAAAATAGGTCAGCAACAGAGTGCTCAAATCTCCGTGATTTGTGTGTTGTTTTTGTGCATCTTATGCGGCATGCATTTTGCTATTTTATATGGCATGTTTAGTGTTGACAGAAAACTTGTTCTTTTCTCTACAGAGCAGATTTGATACACAACCTTTGTCTGCAAGTCTTAATGAGTAAAATACTTTGCAATCAACCACCCCCAATTTAGCTGCTTTATCCCTTCACCTGCTCTCGCTGACCGCAGCGCTGTTATCACCACCGTGTGTGCAGCATAGCAAGGTCAGCACATGGCACTGGCTGTGTACAGTGTGCTTCGGTCTCTGTGAAGTGCAGGTGTGTGCTAGTCTCTAGGGTCAGCATGGGTTATAGTCAACCAGCCACTCGCCCGCTGTTTATCTTAAGCTTCCGTCACTGCTAGCAGGCAGTGGCTAAAACTGAAGGGAGAGATTCGGACTGCTGTGATATGTGGGAGTAAGTGGTTGTGTGTGTGTGTGTGTGTGTGTTTGTTTGTTTTACATGACTTGTCTGTGTGTTTGCTTGTGTGAGACTGTGTGTGTGTGTGTGTGTGTGTGTGTGTGTGTGTGTGTGTGTGTGTGTGTGACATGGGCATCACTGTGGTGTGGGATGCACTTTAGGTTTGACACAATGTTGTAAGTTCTGGAATACAGTCTGAACTTCATAAACATTAATATCCTTTATTTTCACTACCTGTATCATTCAAGTTAACTTGTGTCCTTTTGATTGCAGCACTGGAGTGGCTACGTAACCAGGATGCCTCACGGGACTTGTTGCTGGCATTACACCCACCATACTCGCTCATCTTGTGGAATGCAGATACAGGCACCAGATTATGGAAAAAGTCCTACACAGAAACTCTGCTTTCATTTACTTTTGACCCATTTAACAGCAAGAATTTGGCCTGTAAGTGATTATTGTGTGCCATCTGCCTTTTGGTGCATGCGTGTGTGTGTGTGTGCGTGTGTGTGTGTGGATGTGTGGATGTGTGTGTGTGTGGTTGTGTGTGTGTGTGCGATCAAATGAGCGTATCCATTTATGTCTTTGTAAGCACCCTGGGCTCTTATGAGATGGGGCGCTATAAGGAATCTATTATTATATTGTTATTATTATTTAAAACTGCACAGCTTCAGTTAGTGTACTGTGGTTGCATTGTGGTCTTTAGAGGCACACACATAGTATTATAGTAATGCCTACAATCTGATAAAGTTATACAGGAATTCTTATTTTATAGTTTTTGACCTGGTAAATTTATCTAATGATCTGTAACCAACTTGCATCCCGAAACCGTGATAGTAACTTAGTTGCCTGTGTGGTTTTTAATTTGGAGATGATCGCAGAAATGGAGTCCATCTTCCCCTAATTAATCTATGTCAGTAATAGCAAAGGGAGATTAAGTAGGAAAATAGACCAGAAACCTTTTTTTCCGGGGTGGGGGGGGGGGGGGGGGGTGCGGGTGGGGGGGGGGGGGGGGGAGTAAAAATGGATGAGATTCCACTAGACTGATTTAAAGGCTGCCACTTAAAGGCTGTAACCCCCCCCCCTCCCCACTCCCACCCCCCCCAAAAAAGATATCCAGGGTGAGGAGAGTGCTCAGCAAAGAGGCTGAGGTTTTGCTGATGCAGAATACTTATTGCCACTGTTTCAGTTCTTGGCCAGGACTGCATCATTTTTGTGAATGACTTTGTCATCACCAAAACCCCTTCCAGCAATGGCAAGAAGTATTACATCTCCAACCCGTCGACTCAAGGTCAGTACTCTGCACTGGACCTTGCCGGTTTTTAGATGTCCAGGCTCTTTGAATGCCTGCTGACAGTATAATGATCACTGAAATATGATCAAAAATATATGCTTAACTGTGAACTCATAATAACCACAAACACACACTGACACAGAAATGCACAAATGTGCATACAGATACATGTTTTTCATGGTTGTACAATTGTAAAACAGTACAAAAAGTCAGCTCCAACTCAGCTAAATGAGATTATTTTCACCACAGCAAGAGCAGAAGATAGCACAAAAACAACATAGTTGTTAACACTATAATTCTGATCCTATGTACTATTACGATTGCTCAGTACATTAACAGACACATGCCATTTCTTTATTCAGTTTAATAATAGTATGCTGTGCTGTCAGGCATGTCTCGCAGCAACAGTTCAGGAAGTCTGGACAGAAAAGGGTCGGCATCGAAAAACCTGGCCAAGAGGATGAGTCGTATCCTGGTGGGGGAGAGCAAACCCAGGTAAGCTGAACACATGCACACACACACACACACACACACACACACACACACACCTACACACACACATACCATTAAACACCCAGTGCTACATTTTCTGTACCACTGATAGCTTGGCGACCAAACCAGGTGTGTTGATGTACTGTTACGAGACTTAGTGCAAACAAAGTGGGCATATATACAATTCTGACAATACTGTGATTGGGGGTGGCAGGTCAGGTGGGGGAGACTGTGTGTGTGTGTATGTGTGTGTGTGTGTGTGTGTGTGTGTGTGCGCATGTGTGTGTGTGTGTGTATGTGTGCCATGTGTATCTGGTTTATGTGTGTGTGTGTGCGTGTGCGAGCTTGCATGTGTACATGTGTGCTGGGGAAGAAAATGGAACTACAAATGTGGACATATATGCTGCCTTTTTTGTGCAAAACATGGCAGCACAGTTGTGATGATGCCGTTTGGTGTATGCTTTTCATTTATCCGTTTCATTTTATTGCATAGTTCATGTTTACAGCACCGTGTGTTTTGTTTAAAAAAATGCAGTGTGTGATGTGTGTGTGTGTGTGAAATGTATTACTGTTGTAATGTGTAAAATTAATTACAAGATTGTTTAACATGTACCTTTTTATATTATGTGTATAATTTACAACAGTTGTTATTTGAGTTTTAAAAACTGCAGCATGTGCTACTGTAATGTAGTATATATGTTTAGCCATGAGTTTAATTTCTCTCATGAGATAATAAAGTAATTTTGAATGCCACAGACCTTGTTTATTTTTGTGACCATAGTTGATGGAGTGGTATATTGCTCGTTGTTTATTTGCTTTTTGTTTCTTTAGTCAAAATATAAGGAGAGGAACTCTTGTTAAAATAGGTTTGATGGTCATTTATACGAGACGTAAAGTAACATCAACAACTGCCTGTGTAAAACATCCTTACCAAGAAAGGGGACAGTATGTTACTACACAAGTGTTTGGAGAAAGACTGAAATATTAGAAACAAGAGAAAGTGTGCCGTGTTGCCCCTTTGAAACCTGTGTCCTGTGCCCTCAGCAAACCAAGCGGAGCGGAAGAGGAGAGTATTGCCCTGAATGAGTGCTTGCAGCTGAGCTTTCACCAGTCCTGTCGTCACCACATCCTGCTGCTGTATGCACGGGAGATCCTCATCCTGGATCTTCAGATCAACCAGACTGTTGGCATCATTGCCATGGATCGCACCAGCTCCCCATTCACGGAGGTGGGTGTTGTCAGGGCGCATCCACTCAGTGATGTGGCCATAATGGGTTTCGACAGTATACAAGCATTGTTTATGTCAGTGTTGGAAAGACAGCTTCTGATTTCTTTTATGAACACCAGGCATGACAGAGGATGATAAAAATATTAATTAAAGCTCACCCCTTTCCATCTCCAAACAGTTAAATCAGCAGAAAGTAAACCGAGTAGATGTGCCCTTTGCTGTGCCCCTTCCCATTTCCGTACCATTTATATTTCCTCGTTTTCCTCTTGTCCTTTGGTGTCAAGGTTTATCAAAATTGCATGAAAGTAGGATGCATCTCTGCAGGCCATCTCTGCAGGGGTATGGTAATAGAACTGGTGGTTTAGCTCCGATTTCTGAGCACAGGGGTATGGAAATGCAACCGGGGATGTTGAAATTAGCACAGGACATCTCACACAGTGCCTAATTTTGGCCACATGGGAATCTGTAAAATTAAACCCTGATGTTGCAAGATGGAGAATCTGCAGACGTCATTTGAGTAGAGCCAATGGCTGTCAGGCCCTATGGGATTCTGTAAAACTGCTTTTACTGTAGGGGTACGGAAAGTAGCACGTTTACTTTATATTTTAGAGGAACACAGGCACTGAGACGCACACATACCCTCCTACCCACCCACCCGCCCACACATTCACACATTCACATATTCAAACACTCTCAACTGAACATATGTGACTGTTGTGTGCACTTCATCATTTTGTTTCTCACATTCTCCAGGTGATGTCATGCTGGCAGAGAGATGTACTGATGTGTCTCCATGAGAACGGCAGTTTGTCAGTGAGAGTGCGACGGAAAACCAACACCATCTCCACACCGGCACCTGAAGGGCATGGGGCTTTTGGTGAGGAAAGCAACAAAAGCAAAAGACAAATAGACAAGCAGAAAAACAAAAACAGCAGCAACAACAGCATTAACTCTTTTCTTTCTGACGTTAGTAAAATGTTGTATGTCTGGGAAGTGTGTGAGCTTAGTCTAGGTTTATTGTCCACTCCACAGTCAATATGCTTCCTGGCAGTTTTTGGTCTTAGTAATGTCAACATTATGTGTGTGTATGTATGTGTACATATATATATCAATACCCCCCTCCCCACCCTTCCCACCCCCCACCACCCCACCCCTCCTTCCCCACACACACAGCCACACATAAGATGTTGCTGGTCCTAATTTTGCTTCAAGGCAGTGAGCTGTGGGAAAGAAAATGTGCACATTTTTGTAGTGTGTGCAGTTGAATAAAGTAATCCTTTCTCTGTCCACTCGGCCAAACAGATAAAACTTTCCACTGACAACTGACTATGCAAGGGCCTTCAAAAACAGACCCCCTGCTCTGGGCAAGAGGCACACACCACACACACACACACACACAACACACACACACACACACACACACACACATACACACACACGCACACACACACCAAAAGAAATGCTACAAAATGTCAAAGTTTATGTTTTTTGTTCATTTTCTGCGGCATAAGTTTATTATGGAGAGTTAATGCATAAGGTGTAACATAAATGGAGACAGGACCACTCCTTTCAGCTGTGTAAATGGAGTGACATCAGAATGTTTCATCATTTTCTATAGCCGGTTGTTTTACACTGATATTCAGGTGAGTGACTGAGTGCCTCTGTGGGCTACTTTGAAAACGTTAGAAGAAAATCCTGTTCAGGCTTCACATCTGTCATCTGTTCAGTCTTCTGATCTTCATTTCATTGCAGATGACACACCACCAAATGTCTCGATGGACGTGGCATATGACCTTCGGTGCCAGTCAGACCCACTGCGTGTAACCCGTCACAATCGTGTGTATGGTGCGTCGCTGTGCCCTGTGTCAGAAAAGAAAGTGGCCCTCATCATGAGTGACAGCAGGGTCATCTTCTGGGAGCTGCAGACCGCAGAAATACTTGTGAGTGTTTTGGGTTTCATGTGCCAGACCAACTTAAGGACAAGCTGCAAAATTAACCCTTCACTGCCCCAGCCTGTAAAATTTCCATCCTGAAAGCTGCACAGACGTGCCTGCAAACAGTATATTTTCCGATCCTATAACACATCAACTTTCAATGCTATGCAGTTCAATGAAAATCCCCCTGAAGGGAGGTCAGGGATGTCTGATGTCCCGCTCCTGTCTGGAATCTCAGGGCTGCCATTTTATTCCCCTTTCTTATCTCCTCTCTTGTTTTTTCTGCCTAGTCCTCTTGCTCTTTTTGTCTTGTTATTTTTCTGCTAATGGTCCATTCTCCTGACTTTTTTTCCAGAAAACTCTCAAATATTTTTCGTTAAGGGTTAGGCTTTTTTGTATGGCTCTTGTTGAACAGCAAGGAGATGATAGTTGGTAGGTGGTATGTGCAGCTTGCTGCCATATGGCACTGGTGTTTGCCATTATGCATTATATAACATTTTAATTTTATATTGTGTCTGTCCATCCATTTTTTTTTCTTTAACCTGGTATCGATAAATTAGACGGAATGGTCGGCAATACCAGCATGTCCTAGCTTTATATGCTTTTTTAACAGGGGTAATATTGAAGGGATTAACTCTTCGAAAATGTGTGTCTGATATTTGTGTATGTATGTTTTGTGTTTGCGAGGTGATTGGTTTTGTGGATTGACTTGGCAGAGGGTTGATATATATATGAGAAGAGTTTGGAAATGTGTGTTTGCTTATGACCTGAGTTTGACTGTCCTGAGGTGACCCTGTGTGGTTGACAGGTCATTAAAATCCAATTACTACTACTCAGTGAAAATCATTTCACATGCCAGTGTGAAAAAGAACACAAAATGGCTTAAAGGTTTGCACTTTTATTGGTTGTTTTCAAGTTATATCATGGCACTGAAAGGGTTAAGTAGTCTTTCTTTCAATTTCTGGTTTGCACTGTTTTATTTTCTCAACTGAGATTTTCTGTGCTTTTGGAAATGAAGATGGTCACACAAATCTGCTCTTCATCATGGGTACTGAGGTTAATCCTGACACAGTGTTGTGGTAAGGAGATACGTGTAATGTGAAACACTGGTGTGGTGAGGAGAGAGGGGGACGTGTCTAACTTGTTGGCTGTGTACCAGGCACCATTTTGTTTGAACAGAGGAATCCTGCATGACAGTTTTTGCATATGCTCTTGAAAAACACAAACATACTTGCACACACATAACACACACACACACACACACACACACACACACACACACACACACACACACACACACACACACACACACACACACTCACACACACACTCACACACACACACAAAATGGACAGAAATCAAAACAGTAGCAGACACAAACAAATACTAGCAGACAGATAATTAAGACTGTCACTCAATTTTTATGTCATTATTGGGAAGAAGACTCACACCGCTGGGTTTGCATCCATTCAGGGGAGTCACAACACACATCATACCTCCTCCCCACTGCAACCTCCTGAACCCATCAACACGGAAGGCCTGACAATGGGTGACCTCAACAAGATCACATTCCCCATCATCAGCGAGATCCCCAGACCTTCCATTGGGCTGTCAGACTTGCTGGCATCCTCCGTGGGCGACTCTCTCGGCAGGGTGGGTCCAGGGGTTCAGCTCAAGTTTCTGATGACCAGTTTGCTGAACGGCATCTCCTCGCACATAACTGTTGTCAGAATGTGTCCGCCCCTCACCAACAAGAACTGGGACATCTACGAGCCAATCCTGGCTTTAGGTAGCTTTGTTTTGTATTTTACCTTATGGTTTACAGTTGTTAATCTGCTTATACTTTAGGTTACATTACTTGAACTAAGCCCTGGGAAAAAAAAACTTGTTATTTTCTTTGGCTGGACAGCTGGTGCAGGCAGATGTTTGTGATAGTAAAGACAAGAATAATGACAATCAGGATGTTGATGGATAATGCAATAGTAAGGTGAAGAAGAAGAATGAGAAGAAATAAATCATAATGGAAACAGATCTACTGCATATTTATTGTGTATCCAATGTTCATTGATTTAATTATTTCCTTTTTTTTTTTTACTTGTTTGCTGTTTGGTTGTTGGAAGGTATGTTTTTAAATCCCGTTTTACCTGAGCACAAAAGGTTTGCTGTACAAAATGAGTTTAGAACTTTGTGTATGAAGCAGTTTCCTGCATGCCTGTGCTGTCACTAACACTACAGCTGTGGGAACTGTTTGCAATGGATGGCTCAGATGGCTTGCCCGTTAGATCAGTCTACCAGCAACAGTCCATCCGAGGTCAAATGTTGTGACTAGCAGCTCGGGATGTTTCAGGCACCTACTCGGGCTCGGTCCAGCTTGCCAATGCTGCCAGCGGTCAGATAGAGAAGGAGTACAGCCTGCACTCCAGCACTGTCAGGTATGTGCTGCAGTGGAATCTCCCTTGAAAGACCACCATGGTGAGAGACCCCCCCCCCCTCCCCCCCATCTCTCTGAGACCACATTTTGGAAACCCTACCCTTCATAGTTGATGTAAATTAACTGCTCACCACAGGACACCCCTCCTTTTTTGAGACCATCTTTTGCTGATTAATACTTCTTAGGATGGTCTTTATGAGGATGGGGGAAAGGGCTCTGCTGTATTGTTTAACTATGCGGTATGTGATGAGCCTATGAGCACATCTGTCCCACACCCACTACTGCTTTTTGGATGAGGTTGGT
This sequence comes from Alviniconcha marisindica, assembly GCA_018857735.1. Taxonomy (NCBI): domain Eukaryota; kingdom Metazoa; phylum Mollusca; class Gastropoda; family Provannidae; genus Alviniconcha; species Alviniconcha marisindica. The sequence continues at coordinate 1,234,102 of JABMCL010001228.1, forward strand.
GAGCATAGGGTGAAATGGTCCCCAAGGCTGGAGATGTGTTTTTTTCCCTTTCTGGCAGCTAATGCAGTATGATCCTGTTGGCTTTGGAGTTTTTGGCCATGTTGCCCCTGAGGTAGACATGCATAGCCGAGATGAATGATACAGTTTACCTGACGGGCTTTGATGCCTTCTTCCCCTATGCTGATCCAAAAGATGTTTGTGGTAGTTGTCCCCTATGTACCTGTGTTTTTTGTGTGATGATGGTCCCATACCTGTCTTGCAGTGCAAGCATTAGCATGTCTATTCTCCAGCAAGAGCAGATAAGCAAGACATTGGGAGGCAGAAAAAGGAATGTAAAATGTTCATTGTGCAGGAAAAGGATTGTAAAATGCTCATCATACATGGGCACATGAATATTTGGTGGTTTACAATATGAAAGCAGTTTGAGGATATCATCTCAGCACTATGGCATTGTATGTGAGTGTGTGTGTGCATGCGTGCATGTGTGTGTGTGTGTGTGTGCATTTCATGTGTGTGTGTGTGTGTGTGTGTGTGTGTGTGTGTGTGTGTGTGTCCCCTCATGTATGTGTGTCTGTTACAGGGGCATTGAGTGGGCCAGCCTAAAGCACTTTGTCTCGTATGCCTTCCCTAACCCTGGACCCAGTGGCCTTGTGCGCAATGAACTGCTCTACATGGACACCGTCTCTGGTAAGCTGCTTCCACTTTGTTTCCTGTGGTATTGAGTCTTGTGTTGATGCATGACTGACGGCAAATTGGATTTGAGCTTCCTGTCAACTGCATTGTCACATCAGGACAATCAAACTCTGTCACAAGCAAATGCACATTTCAGAGCTCTTTTCATACTTATGAGGCTATGTATGTAAACCTCACCTCCAGTCAAAATAGACAAATGGAGATCAGTGGCCACTAATGAATGATGCATACACGTAGCAGCTAAGTAGAATACAAAGACTTCAGAATGCAGATGCAAAAATTACCCCCAAAGTCCAAGCCCAGGGAATGTAACTAGAAGATGGATTGAATACAAGATCCTGTCACTGATCAAGCAGTGTTTTCAGACTACTCTGCCTCTATCTCTTCAGGAGCTGAGTGCTCTGCATGTGTCATACCATTGCCTGCAATCGTCTTTGCAAATAAGTTTCACTGTCATTTTGAGGACAACAGTAAAAAACAAAAACTCAGATAAAAAAGGAAGGGAAGAATGGAAGAAAGTTTCTGATTCTTTCCTTTCAGAAATGTTGCTCTTTCACACTGTAACAGTCTTTTGACACACATCTGCAATGGTATTTTTTCTCTGTCTCTCAATTTCTGTTTTTGCTAAGTGCTACAAGAAAATGCTGTGCTATACAAATGGACACTGACATTGCTGTGGCTGTTTTACAGGTCGACAGACACAGCTACGCACCAACAAAGATGAAGAGTCACCAATAGATCAGCTACAGGTGTCCTATCTCAAGTAAGATTTTCACTGGTAATCATCTTGTTGATAAATAAGGCTTTCAGCAAAAGCCTTAATACCATTGTCTGTTTCAAGAATAAATGCAGAGTATCAGTACTTGAAATGTATTGTTTTTTGGGCTGTTTTTGTCTCCATGGTCAAGTACATTTGCATAGGTAATATACAGCTCATGTTTTGTTTGTTTGTTTTCTGCCAGTGCATTCAGGGAAGTGTGAAAATGATAGTGCTCTCTTTTTTCTCCTTTGTGTGTGTGGGGGTGGTGGTGGTGGGGGTGAGGGTGAGGGGGGTGCGCATTATAGTAGATATTGTCCATCAATTACCAGGACAAATTTAGAGATAGTGTTTGATGTAACATGATCATGTTCAGTCTTAATCGCTGCTTTCAAGACCAAATGCAGGGACATATATAGCACTTATTTGTTGATTGTGTCTGCAGGCAATATTTCATCATCACCTTCAAGGACAAGCCACTGGAGTTATGGGACTTGAGGTCACACACTATCATACGTGAATTGCCTCGAAGCTTTCCTCGCCCCACTGCAGTGGTCAGTGACGTTTGTCAGAAGTAGATAATGATGATGATAATAATGATATCAACTGATACTGCAGCTGCATACCATATTCTGCTATTCTTTGCCACCAAAACTGTTTAGAATTCTGGGGATAATGATGATAGTCCTTTAAATAAGGAATAGTACAGCAGGTTATAATGATTAGATCATTGTCATTATCATGATTATGGTAAAGCAGCAAAACAATGTATTGGTGTATTTGATTATAATAATAATAATGGAAATTTGTAAAGGGCCTACCCTGCGGCTCAAAGCATTGAACAAGCATACACACATAATTTACATCGAGATTGTTCCAGATGTGGGAAAACCCAGAAAACTCAGACGAAGTAATGGAGTGTTCATTTCCCCATCACACTCACAATCAAAGTTGCACAGTGCTGAAGCATCTTTGCTGCTGGTGCTTGTGCTGAAAAACACACCAGTTGATTTATTTGGTGCTCCGTGAGCAAATGTGTTATATCTAAGCACAATAAGTTCAAAATTTGTTTTAAATCATGTACTGGTTACTCTGTACCTTGATGAATTATGTATGATTTTTTTAATTATACCTTCCAGAATAAGTATAATTGTATTGAAAACACCTTACATGCATGTTCAGTTGCTTCATTCACATGCACAAAGGAGACAGACCAACAAGTGGAAAATGTGCGCTGTTCTTCTTGTTCAGTCACATGTTCAGCATGCAGGAAGACAGCAAACATACTAGAGGAGAAAAGTGGACATGAAAGATGTGTAGAATGAGTCACGAAGACAATTGTCAAAGAATAGATGTGTTGTTAACCCACTTGGCCCCAGACCGCCCGTCACCGCCCGCTCTTTTGCCTTACCGCGAAACCCCAGACCGCCAGGTAGCGGCCGGCTAGTAGACAATCCAAACTAACATCTCAGCTTATGCAAATAGGAACGGGATTCTCACGAGACTTGTAGCCTCGTTTCTGCTATTGTTTATTACTTCCGGTGATGTCCTTTGTTCGAAGTTTGGTTGAGTTTGAGAGACGCTGTGAATTTTCAAAGTTGTGAGATGGACACGCGATAGATGCACAAAAATAAACAAAAGCTTGACTGTTAGCAATGGCGTCGGAGCTTCATCCTTCAAGATTTGAACTGCAAATTTGGCTCAGTCACTTACCATGGGCACCCTAACAAACTCACGGAGCTTCATCTTTGGAGTTTCAAACTGGAAATTTTGCAGTTGATTACCCCGTAGGTACCCCAAAACCTGACATTCAGATGCAGATATTTCTGACTTGGGATTTATTTATTTTTTATGCTTTTATTTTTGCATGAAAAAAATCAAAACCTGTTGGATATACAAGAACACTGTATTCGCAAACTGGGAAAAATACAAAGTGAGCCGAAACATTTTTTGATTGGTGTTTATTATTGATTTTTAAAGTTGTACACCGGGATCATTTGACACAGTTACTTCCCTTCACATGGGATTTTGTAGCGAAAGGGCAGCAGCTGGTCTGGCGCCAAGTGGGTTAATCACCCGCAGAAAGTACTTTGGTGATAGTGGGTGGCTCCAGGGTGGGCATTTCCTTGTTCTAGTGTATTCTGTTGGGGAAGAAAAAACGCTCTGTGAAAATTGTGATGCTGTGTCTTGCAGTCGTGGTCTCCATCGCACAGTCTGAAGTCCTTGAAGAAGAAGCTGTTAGACTCGACCACAGATGACAAGTCTACTGCTCAGAGACTCTCTGGGGAAGGAGACATTCCCGCTGTGGGCTCTTTCTCTACCAACGCTGATCCCAGCGCTGGAAAGTGAGTCTTGTTGTCACACTGTGTCCCCAGAGGTGGTTATGTCCATCTGTAAGTTGGGCAACACAGGAAGTTTGTTAAATTGGTGTCATATATGGACTTGATTGTCTGAGTTTTGTTACATGTGCAGACACCTGCATAGTCATGTCTGTACACACAAATGCATACCCCCCCTCACCCCCCTACCACCCCATTCCCCCAATTCATGTCCAAACTTAGCCATAATAGGCAGACACATCACAGCATTTTCTTTCACTGTTGTACGCACACTGCATGTGTTTTGCTTTATTGGTATAGCTATGCTTACCAGAGACAGAAAGAGATGGTCCACTGTATCTGCAAGGGAGCACTTTCTTGGGGTCATGTACAAATGTGTGTCACGTGTTAAGCAAAGACATAAAAACCAGAAAAGGGTATCCACGAGGGAGCGCTGTTCCATTGCCCTGTCTGACTGTATGGCGTGTGTTCACCAGAGACAAGAAAAGCCAGGACAAGGTGTCCGTGAGGGAGCACTTTGTCATGACGGACAGAGACTGCACAGTGTTTCACTTCATTGTCGAGGGGAGTGCCATTTCTGACGTTACAAAGATCCCACCTGAGGTGAGCAGTGTCCTGGATATTATTTCTTTTGTGTGTATCCAGTGATGGTGACATTTTCTACAAAGAGACATATACTAGCCCAGCGGCAAGCGAACATATAGTTGTTTGAAGAGGATTAACTCTACAAGGGACGTTTGTAATCGTTTCAAGGTCCTAGTATTATTTTATCATTGACTTCTACCAAGTTTGGCATGCTTTATCTCACTTCTGGAAGAATAAGGGATAGAGTGAGATATGTAATGCATTATTAAATCAGGTTGCGTACTGTGGTAATGTTTCATGTATAGCACTTTGAGCCTCAGATGTGTATAGTCACAGGGGGATTTGGTGCATGAGCAATGCATTTATTATTATAAATGGAGCTTGAGCTCTCATCAGACTGTAACAATACAGTGGGATCATCAGACTGTAACAATACAGTGGGGTTTTTGTGCTGATTTCACACTACCTCAGCATGTGTGTGTATGTAGGCATGCTTTATTCCTATGTGCAGTGTACATTCAAGTTCACTTACAGCAGAAGGCAACCACAGTTGTGTTATCGTTACTACCCAGTGGCTCTAAATGCATGAGAATGCGTAAATCTTTCATTGCACATGCCCAGAATATGGCTGGCAGATTCAGTCCTGTTTACACCGTCTGAATTACTGATAAAAAGTCAAACTGTTGTAGATGCTACTGGCATGGAATGCGGCATTTTCATTGTTGTGACTTTGCTGCTTGACAGAGTGGACTGACGCGTGTGACCTCGCTGGCCTGGAAGGGTGACTTCCTGGTGTTTGGCGATGCTGAGGGCATTCAGTGCCTGTGGGACCTCAAGGCCAAAATATCCAGGTCAGTTGACCGCCATGATTGTTTCCTGTTTGCTTTCTTGTGGGACAGGAAGTGGGGGAACGGGGGGCTTGTGGATGCTAGGCTGCTAAGCAGCGCCCCCAAGCCTTGGTGATTTATCTTTGTCCACCCATGCCTGGCTTGTCAGCCACAAGGAAAAGATGTAGGAAGTACTGTGGAACCCTTGATGGAAGACCGCCCTGATGAGACCGCTCCAATGACAGACCACCCTGATGAAAGACCACCAACATGAGAGATCAGCCTTATGAAAGACTGCCCTGGTGAGAGATCACCCTTATGAAAGACCACCCTGATGAAAGATGAAGAGACCACCCTGATGAAAGACCACCCTGACAAGAGATCAATCTGATGCAAGACCACCCTGACAAGAGATCAGCCTGATGAAAGACCACCCTGACAAGAGATCAATCTGATGAAAGACCACCCTGACAAGAGATCAGTCTGATGAAAGACCACCCTGACAAGAGATCAGTCTGATGAAAGACCACCCTGCCAAGAGATCAGTCTGATGAAAGACCACCCTGACAAGAGATCAGTCTGATGAAAGACCACCCTGACAAGAGATCAGCCTGATGAAAGACCACCCTGACAAGAGATCATCTGATGAAAGACCACCCTGACAAGAGATCAGTCTGATGAAAGACCACCACTGACAAGAGATCAGTCTGATGAAAGACCACCCTGCCAAGAGATCAGTCTGATGAAAGACCACCCTGACAAGAGATCAGTCTGATGAAAGACCACCCTGACAAGAGATCAGTCTGATGAAAGACCACCCTGAGGAGAGATCAACCTGATGAAAGACTTCCCGGATGAGAACTCACGCTTATGAAGGACCAGCCTGATGAAAGACCACCCTGATTAGAGATCAACCTGATGAAAGACCCCCCCCCCCCCCCCCCCCCTGCCCGGAGCTCACCCTTATGAAAGACCACCCTGATGAGAGCTCACCCTTATGAAAGACCACCCAGATGAGAGCTCACCCTTATGAAAGACCACCCTGATGAGAGCTCACCCTTATGAAAGACCACCCTGATGAGAGCTCACCCTTATGAAAGACCACCCTGATGAGAGCTCACCTTATGAAAGACCACCCTGATGAGAGCTCACCCTTATGAAAGACCTCCCTGATGAGAGCTCACCCTTATGAAAGACCACCCTGATGAGAGCTCACCCTTATGAAAGACCACCCTGATGAGAGCTCACCCTTATGAAAGACCACTCTCATCAAAGACCACCCTGACCAAAGACCATTTTTTTCCATTGGTGTGTTTGTGTGCAAGATAAACTGGTGTCCTGATTTTAATTTGCTGAATGGTGAGTCTGTGCTCTGCTATTGTTAACAAAGTTAAATAATTGTACACATTGGCAGGATGAAGACTGTTTTTGTTCTGACAGAAATTGATTGGAGAAAAAAAGGGTGGGGGGGGGGGGGGGGGGTGTTCTGCAGCTTGTGAGCAGAAGAGTGACACATTAATGAATAACTGAGTGAACATTTATTTTATTAGATATGTGTTAAACAAACAAACAAAAATCCCTTTTTTTTCTTCTTTCAGAACAACCCCAACAAACCGTGGCTGGATCAAGAAGATCAGGTTTGCACCTGGCCGCGAGAACCTGAAATTCTTCACACTCCACAATGACGGCATGCTGATCTGGGACATTGGTGCAGAGGGAAAGGTCAGTCCTGATGGATGATGTGCTGCTTTGTGCATGTGTGTGCCTGCATGCGTTTGTGTGTGTGTGTGTGTGTGTGTGCATATGTTTGTGCATGCATGCTTGCATGTGTGCATGCTTGTTTGTGTGTGTGTGTGTGCACACATGCACTCTCACGCATGCATGCATGCGTGCATGTGTGCGTGCACACATGCATGTGTGTATGTGCTTGTGTTCTTACATGCACTGCAAGATAGTAATGTATAAGTAATAATAGTAACATGCATTAATGTATAAGACTGAATGACTTCATATCCTGCTGAGATGAATAAAGTACATCGTTATATATATGTGTGTGTGTGTGTTGTGTGTGTGTGTGTGTATGCGCGCATGTGTGTGTGTGCATGTGTTTTTACATGCACTGCAAGATAGTAGAGTGCTAGGTTGTCATTGAAACTGCCATGACATCGAAGTTTGTCATTCTGCAGTTCAAGAAGACCAGTTTGTATGGTGTCACCCATTCTAACCTGACTTTGCATTAATTGTCTGTGATTGTGCACTTTATCAAGGACGGCCCTAACTCTTTACAATTGTTCTGAGAGATTGTGTGGAGAGCACAGGGTCTTCTGTCGTTTGTAATATTGCACAATCATTGTGTGTCCAGTCGGAGATTCTGCACTCCATCAAGAGTCCCAAGGAGATTCCCAAAGTGGTGGACTGCGAGTGGGCAGGGTCAGACCGCCCAGCGATCATCACTGGTAACAGTTGTCTGCACATCATGAACCTGGACATGCGTCACGCGACCTCCCCTGTGGACAACTGGCAGCTGGCAGGTACACGTGTAAACTATCAACAATAATAACAAGAAGGTTAAGCCTTGTACAGCATATTCTGCAGCTCTGAAGGTCTGGTATGTTTCATGGTTTCAGAGACCTTGCAGTGCCCCTACAAGCTGAGAAGCAAGGTGTGTGCATTACTGAAGTGCGTAGATTTCACAGTTTCAGAGGCGTTGCAATGCTGAAGTGCCTGCTGCGGCATTGAAGCACTAGTAGATTTCACAGTTCCAGAGATGTTGCAGTGCTGAAGTGCCTGCTGCAACATTGAAGCGCTGGTACATTTCAGTTTCAGAGACGTTGCAGTGCTGAAGTGCCTGCTGCAGCATTGAAGCGCTGGTACATTTCAGTTTCAGAGACGTTGCAGTGCTGAAGTGCCTGCTGCAGCATTGAAGTTCTGGTACATTTCAGTTTCAGAGACTTTGCAGTGCTGAAGTGCCTGCTGCAGCATTGAAGCGCTGGTACATTTCAGTTTCAGAGACGTTGCAGTGCTGAAGTGCCTGCTGCAGCATTGAAGCGCTGGTACATTTCAGTTTCAGACGTTGCAGTGCTGAAGTGCCTGCTGCAGCATTGAAGTTCTGGTACATTTCCCTGTTTCAGAGACGTTGCAGTGCTGAAGTGCCTGTTGCAGCATTGAAGCGCTGGTACATTTCAGTTTCAGAGACGTTGCAGTGCTGAAGTGCCTGCTGCAGCATTGAAGCTCTGGTACATTTCCCTGTTTCAGAGACGTTGCAGTGCCCCTACCTGCTGAGCAGCAAGGCGTCTGCATTACTGAAGAGCCTGCTGCAGCATCAGCCATGGCAGGACACCTTCTCTTTCACTCTGGAAGGCTTCAGGGAGGAAGACAAGGAGCTGCAGAAAGCTGTCAACACTCACATGGCCTTGATGGATGAGTCAGTGCTTTTGTCTGTCTCTTCCTAGTGTGCACGTGTCATGTCTGCAGCTAATTGGTGAAAAAGAGATATATCTATGGATGCTGAAGATTTAGTCAGTTTTAAGCCATTGACCCTAGTGAAGGGGTGCAGGTGGATGACATGCAACTTCATAGTACATTCCAGTTATTAACATGAAAAACAAAACCAGTGGGTTTTGGGTAGTGAAAGAGAGGGGGTGTGTGTGATTGTGTGCATACCTGTGTGGATGTGGTGTGTACATGTGTGTGTGTGTGTACATGTGTGTGTGTGTGTGTGTGTGAATGATAGTTTGTATGTTGCAGATATGTGTTTAAAAGAGTTTCATCACATGTATGTACTTACTCTTGACTGTGCACACAGCATGAGCAAATGTATATAAGTGTGTGTGTATATGTGTTCATACATTGCTTGAGAGGCTGTTGTCAGTAGCAAGACTGTGACAGTTCATTTAACAAGTAGACAGCAACTGTTGTCCCTTTCGGTTCTAAAATCAATTATTTTGTCATTGGCATAATTTTGTACACCCTTGTTTTGTGTGCAGAAAGATGAAAACGTACCTCCCCAAGTGTCAGTTTGGAACTGCTGAAAGATGTCTCACTGTTGCAAGGTTGGTGTAGTGGAACCCTGTTTACAAATTCTGATAAACCCCATAAAAATATGCTCCAATGGATCGCTGAAGAAAACTTCAGGGGAACCCACTTAGAACCCTGTTATAAACAAACTCCAGCTGAACCCCATAAAAACATGCTCCAATGGAACGCTGAAGAGTGGCACCCTCTTAGTATGAGTGCCAGTGAAACTCTCTAAAAGCTTCAGTGGCACCCTCTTAGTATGAGTGCCAGTGAAACTCTCTAAAAGCTTCAGTGGCACCCTCTTAGTACAAGTGCCAGTGAAACCCTCTAAAGGCTTCAGTGGAACCCTCTTAGTACAAGTGCCAGTGAAACCCTCTAAAGGCTTCAGTGGAACCCTCTTAGTACAAGTGCCAGTGAAACCCTCTAAAGGCTTCAGTGGCACCCTCTTAGTACAAGTGCCAGTGAAACTCTCTAAAGGCTTCAGTGGAACCCTCAGTATGAGTGCCAGTGAAACCCTCTGAAGGCTTCAGTGGGGCCCTCTTAGTACGAGCGCCAGTGAAACCCTCTAAAGGCTTCAGTGGAACCCTCTTAGTATGAGCATCAATGAAACCCTCTAAAGGCTTCAATGGAACCCTCTTAGTATGAGCATCAGTGAAACCATCTGAAGGCTTCAATGAACTCTGAAGACAAACTCCAGTGAAAAGTAAACAAATGTAAATACACAACAACAACAAAATGTATGCTTGATTATTATGAGCTGATGAAGAGAGAAGGTTGAAGGAAAGGGCCCATACTCTAGCAACTATCAGTCTTGAATAGCACTTAACTTCAGTCTGCACTTGAAGACTTAATCATTTTCTTTCAACTGCAGAGCTGTTTCTTGCCAAAAGCATTGTTTTGGTATGCTTGCAGGTTGTTTGGTGATGAGTCAGAGGTTCACTTTTGGACGGTGGCTCTGCATTACCTTCGCACCAACACAGCATGTCCGTCATGGAAGGTAAGGTGGTTTTGATTGCTAGTCAGTTTGAAAGGGCAGTCCTCTTGCTGGTGCAGTGGAATGTCGGTAACAGAAGTTAGCATTTGACAGTTTTCCTTGAGTGGAGGGGAAGACATGCATGCACCCTGTAGTTCAAAATTGCAAATTCAGTTGTTGCTTTCGTTTCTCTTCTGAAACTTATAGACACTATGTCTGAGCTGGAGGTGGTTTTGTGTGTGTGTGTTTTCCTTCATATACATGAATATGGCATAAACGTATGGGTCAGCCGTCATACAACCAGCTGCTTGAGAGGCCTTTCCTTGAGAGGTATTTCCATGAGAGGCCTTTCCTTGAGAGGCCTTTCCTTGAGAGTCTTGAGAAGTCTTTCCTTAGCATGTCACATAGATTACTTTCAAGGTAGCCCCAACAAGGGCAAGGGAACGCAGTGTTCTTTTCTGTATCCTGCAGTTGCAGCTAAAGTCCAGTGAATAAGTATAAACTGACCTAGGGTTGGTTTACACTGGTCAGTGATTTGCACCCACGTTTCCCTGGAAACATAATAAATAATGAATGCATTTCCACTGCGCCAAATCCCTCTGTGATACAGGTGTGAGGCTCAAAGCACTATGCATGAAACATTATGCAATCCACAACCTGATTTAGTAATGCATTAATAATAATGACAATAAAAGTATTTATAAAGTGGAAAATCTTGTCTGTAGAGACTATTTTATGTGCTCACATGCATGCATGCATGCACACATGCACACACACACACACACACACACACACACACACACACACACACACACACACACACACACACGAGCATACTGACTATACAAAGCTAAAGAGCCAGGTGACATGGACATGATTTCATCCCTGCCAGGAGGCTGGCTCGCCAACGTCCCAGGGAGAAGGGGGCAACCGCTTTGTTCCTCACACCCCCAGTTTCCAGGAGACCAATGACCTGGTGGTACTGGCCCAGTCGGACGAGGAGAAACAGAAAGGACGGCTGAGGTCACTGTTCCAGGACCAGCCACTGGAGAGATGCTATGACGCCTTGTGTGACAACAACAGCTATAAGGTGAGGATGAAGGCTGTGGTGAAGGGCAGGTCTGTTGACCTGCCGTAAGTGTGTGGATGTTACCAGCGCTGTGTGTGTGAGTGTGTGTGTGGGTATGTGTGTGTGTGTGTGTGTGTGTGTGTGTGTGTGTGTGTGTGTGTGTTGCTGTGGGTGTTTGGATGGGTGCGTGTGTATGTGTGTTACTGTGAGTGTTTGGATGTGTGTGTGTGTGTGTTGCTGTGAGTGTTTGGGTGTGTGGTGAGTGTGTGTTTTGTGTGTGTAAGTGTGTGTTTTCTTTTCCTTTCATTTATTTTGGTTTAGGTGCTGCACTTTAATATGTTCAGAGTGATTACTGTTTGGTGTTTGCAAGCAAACAGACTTGTGTGCATGTTTGTTTTGGTTGAGAAAGTCAGCAAAATTTTGCAGGATGCAAAGGCTCCCCCCCCCCCCCCCCCCCCCCCACCCCCTCCCATCATGATATTTTATCACATCTAGACTTCATACAGAGTTTTTTGTTTCTGTTTTTGCAACCGGTTACATTGGATTTTGTTGGGGCTGTATCAGTCTTCAGATAGCCGAATGTCTTAAGTCTCATCCCAACTGACTATCTCCAGAAGTACCAGTTGGACCGTGTCTCACTACACGACAGCAAGCGAGCGACGTATGAACACACACAAAAGTGTGCAGAGAACTACATGTTGCTGGGGCAGACAGACCGTGCGGTGCAGCTGCTTTTGGAAACGGAAGCGGAGAACGACTCTTACTACATCGACTCACTTAGGTATGAAGAGCAGCTAAGCAAAAACCAACTAAGTTTGTCAGTCAGTTGACCAGTCGGTCAGTCAGTCATTCAACCAATCGGCCAGTCAAATCAATTAAAAAACAATGAGAAACGGTCCAAAACATAGACAGGCAGACTAAGAGGGCTAGAGCAGCAGAACATGCTTAGTGGTTTCCGTGGGGTACTTTGAACCAGAATGTTTTATTTCTGGAGCTGGGAGTTCCATTTGTGTGTGCAATTTTTGCATCATGGTGGGCACTGTATTGCGTTTTGTTGAAGGTATCTTTTTGATTATTTTTTTTACAACAATAACAAAGGAAAAAATTCAAAATTCTCATTAGGAGGAACTGCACATGTGTGGTCATTCTTCAGATATTATTTTTAATATGTGTAAATTAGTATACACATGCATCATTTGCTTTGTTTGGAAAATGATGAAGGAATCAGAAGAAGAAGAAAGCAGCTTTATTCTGACTGTCTGGATGAGTCTGATAATGATCTACTCCTTACAAATCTGTTTGTCTGGATGAGTCTGATAATGATCTACTCCTTATGAATCTGTTTCACAGTGGCCTGCTCCTCATGAGTCTGTTTGATAATGGCCTGCTCCTTTCAGGTCTGTTTGATGGTGGCCTGCTCTTAACAAATCTGTTTGATAATGGCCTGCACTTTACAAGTCTGTTTCGTAAGGGCCTGCTCCTTAAAAGTCTGTTCCATGAGGGCCTGCTCCTTACAAGTCTGTTCCATAACGGCCTGCTCTTTACAAGTCTGTTCCATAATGGTCTGCTCCTTAACCCCCAGGGCATGCCTGGTGGCCAGTGTGAGGTCCTCTGGCGCCTCCCAGAGCACCATGAAGCTGGTGGCCACCAACCTGATTGCCAGCGGCAGGTTGGCTGAGGGGGTCCAGCTGCTGTGTCTTATAGACAAGGGGCTTGATGCCTGCCGCTACCTCCAGACCTATGGGGCCTGGGACCAGGCAGTGTGGCTGGCTAAGGTAGTGTGGGTCAGCATGTGTGTGTGTGTGTGTGTGTGTGTGTGTGTACTTGTGTGTGTGCGTGCATGTGTGTGTGTGTGTGTGTGTGCATGTGTGTGTGTGCGTGTGCGTGTGTGTGTGTGCATGTGTGTGTGTGCATGTGTGTGTGTGCATGTGTGTGTGTGGTGGGGGGGGGGGGGAGGAGGGAGAAAAGAAAGGGGGGGGGGGGCTTGCAGATAGTGGACTTTACTACTACCACTACTTCCCTTGACCTAAGGGGCATGGGATCAGGCAGTGTGGCTGGCTGTGGTAACTGTGGGTCAGCGTGTGCAAGTGGGGGTATGTAGGGGTGTGGGAAGAAGGGGGTTGCAGATAATTCACTTCTGCTGCTACTTCCCTAGATAGTTGACTTCATTTTCTGCTGCTACTTCCCTAGACCTGTGGGGCATGGAACCAGGCAGTGTGGCTGGCAAAGGTAGTGTGGGTGTGTGTATGTGCGTGGGGTTGGGGGGGGGGGGGGGGTGGCAGAGGGGGTTCATAGATAGTGGACTTTGCTTCTGCTGCTACTTTCCCAAACCCATGAGACATGGGACTAGGCAGTGTGGTAACTGTGGGTCAGCATGTGTGTGTATTGTGTTTGTGTATCGGGGGGGGGGGGGTTATAGATAATGGAATTTTCTTCTGCTGCTGCTTCCCAGGCTACAGGGCATGGGGACAGATGGTGTCATTGGCTAGGTCTGAAGTGGCATGTGGGTGGGGATGGGGGTAATTACGGTAGCTGTGTGTCAGCGTGTGTGTGTGTGTGGTCTGTGTCTGTGTGTGTGTGTGTGTGCATGTGTGTGCATATTGAGATTTTATTTTATTTTTTATAGATGATGAATTTACTTCTGTTAGTGGCATGTGGGTGGGGATGGGGATAACTGTGTGTGTCGGCAGAGTGTGTGTGGGTGTGGTGGGTGGGGGGCAGTGCTTATAGATAATGAAATTTACTTCTTCCGTTAACTGGCATGTGGGTGGGGATGCAGATGACTGTCTAAGGTTGCTGTGTGTCAGTATAGTTGTGGTTGGTGGGGGGGTGCGGGGGGTTGGGGGGTGGGGGGGGGGCAGTTATAGGCAGAGGGCCTGCACTATGGTGAGCTAACTAACTAATCTAGCTGTATCCACAGAAGTGAGGAAAGGAACAAAGAGACCTTGGTGCAGGTAGAGTGGGTGTTGTTTTAACGGACGAAAAGAGTGGCACCCTCACTCTGTGCTTGGTGGGAGTGACTTCATGTCAGCAGTGCACGCGAAGTAGGCTTCAGCGTATAGCTTGACACAGTAGTGCTTTGACAATGCCATTTTCACAGATGATGTTGACCTGTGTTTCTTTCCTTCCTTCCCAGTCTACTCTGGAGTTTGGGGAGTGCAGTGAGGTGATGAAGAGGTGGGCTGACCACCTGTGTACAGCACAAGTCAACCAGAAGGTACGCTTTGGTGCATACACCTCTCTGAAGAGGGCACACACTGCAATGATCAAGGTGGGCTGACCACCTGTGTACAGCACAAGTCAACCAGAAGGTACGCTTTGGTGCATACACCTCTCTGAAGAGGGCGCACACTGCAATGATCAAGGTGGGCTGACCATCTGTGCACAGCACAAGTCAACCAGAAGGTATGCTTCGGTGCATACACCTCTCTGAAGAGGGCACACACCGCAATGATCAAGGTGGGCTGACCATCTGTGCACAGCACAAGTCAACCAGAAGGTACGCTTTGGTGCATACGCCTCTCTGAAGAGGGCACACACCACAATGATCAAGGTGGGCTGACCATCTGTGCACAGCACAAGTCAACCAGAAGGTACGCTTTGGTGCATACACCTCTCTGAAGAGGGCACACACCGCAGTGATCAAGGTGGAATGCACACAGCCAGGAAGTTGTGTGAGGATGGGGAAGGGGAAGTCTGAAGACTTGCAGGTGATGGTGTGGTCAGAACAGAGGAATATCTGCACTGTTATGGTCAACACACATTCTGACCCGCTGTGTAATGTTACTGAGTTTAATGTTACATAACGTGCAGACAAGAGACAAATTTCTGTGTGTGATTTTAGCATGGACAGTAAAGTATCTTATAACTGCATTCTGACCTACTAAGGGATAACTGTATTAGGGTGCATGGACAGTGTGTGTGTGTTAGTGTGCGTGTGTGTGTTAGTGTGCGTGTGTGTGTGTTAGTGTGCGTGTGTGTGTGTGTTGTGTATGTGTGTGCGTGTTAGTGTGTGTGTTTGTGTTAGTGTGTGTGTGCGTGTGTGTGCGCACATGCATGTATGTGTGTGTGTGTGTGTGTTAGTGTATGTGTGTTAGCTTGTGTGTGTGTGTGTGTGTGCATATTTTTTTGGTGTGTCTGTGTCTGTGTGCAATACCCCCAGCACCCACCAATCTTTCTGTGCACAGAGCAAGGCTTTGCTGGTGTTGCTGTCACTGGGACAGTTCCACAAGGTGGTGGAGATGTTGTACAGCATGCGCTGCTTCGACCGAGCCGCCTGTTTCATTGAGGCCTGCATGCAATTTGAAGCTCTCGCCAAGACAGAGGAGACAAGTAAGTATAGACCTGTTGTGAACAGCACAGTGAACTCCACACAATTTGGGTTAGTAGGCCTTGCCACTCAGAATCCAGTGCACCATGTGGTCTTCTTCTCACCAGATTACTGTTCTTTGGCATTACTAGAAGCTGTGATAAACAGTGGGAATTCATGCTGAGATAACAGTGACACAAATTTTAAGGCTGTCTGTGTTCAAGGATTTACTGTAAATTGGGCTGGTTCGCTTGGGTCAGTGTGTTTTGGGTACTCAGGTCTTTCTCAACTGAACCTAAATTTTGCGGTCCCCCTTTTGCGAGCCTGATGTTTGAGATTGTGCTTTACATTTTAGTTTTTAATTTTTTACAGTACATCTGCCACCACATCACCTTGGGTTTGACAGCTGTTGTTTTTGCGTGTCAATTTGACTGACCTCTAGATTTGGGCATTGTTTTTGGAGTAAGTAAGTAAGTAAGTAAACATTGTTTTTGGAGTAAGACTATTAGGTTTATATAGCTGGGTCCAGGGACTGGGTGTGAATTTAGCAGACCTCTTTATTGAAGCATTGTTTTTGCAGTAACACCATTAGCTTCATCTGGCTGGGTCCAGGGACTAAATGTGAATTTGACTGACCTCTCGGTTGAGGCATTGTTTTTGGAGTAAGCTTACCTAGCTGGGTCCAGTGATCGAGTGTGAATTTGCTGGCCTTCTGTTTGAGGCAGTGTTTTTGAAGCAGCAGTATTATCTCATCAAACTGGGCTCATTGATCATGCAGGCATTACTTATGCAATGGGAGTGTCATTTTCTCCATGAGGCGTTACTTATGCAATGGGAGTGTCATTTTCTCCATGAGGCGTTACTTATGCAATGGGAGTGTCATTTTCTCCATGAGGCGTTACTTATGCAATGGGAGTGTCATTTTCTCCATGAGGCGTTACTTATGCAATGGGAGTGTCATTTTCTCCATGAGGCGTTACTTATGCAATGGGAGTGTCATTTTCTCCATGAGGCGTTACTTATGCAATGGAGTGTCATTTTCTCCTGAGGCTTACTTATGCAATGGAGTGTCATTTTCTCCATGAGGCGTTACTTATGCAATGAGAGTGTCATTTTCTCCATGAGGCGTTACTTATGCAATGGGAGTGTCATTTTCTCCATGAGGCGTTACTTATGCAATGGGAGTGTCATTTTCTCCATGAGGCGTTACTTATGCAATGGGAGTGTCATTTTCTCCATGAGGCGTTACTTATGCAATGGGAGTGTCATTTTCTCCCTGCAGGCATTACTTATGCAATGGCAATGTTATTTTCTCATCAAAGCCAATCTGATGATGAAGTGTTGAATTTTGCAGGCCCCCTGTTTGAGGCAGTGTTTTTGGAGTATGCCCGCCTCCTCATCAACCTTGGTCACGGAAAGGCCGCCAGCTACTACTGCTCCTTGGCCGGCGAAAAAGGGGCGCAGCTTTACAAGGAAGTGTGCATTCTCTTTAACTACAACTGAAAGATGCTCACTCGGTTCTGACTCTCTTTGAGTCACGAAAAAGGGGCGCAGCTCTACAAGGAAGTGTGCATTCTCTCTAACTACAACTGAAAGATGCTCACTCGGTTCTGACTCTGTTTGCGTCACACGTGCAGGATTCATTGCCATAACTGCTGGTGTTGTTTTAATTTAATGCATAAAGAAAAGAGTGTGAGCCTGCAATTAAAACTGTTATGTTTTATTTCAGTGGGCTGGCTGGCTGGCTGGCTGGCTGGCTGGCTGGCTGTGGTGCATTGACCTTAATGATGCTAGGTTTTGGAACACTGTGAATGCCATAAATGTCCAAATTTGCTTGGTGGTCAGTATTTTGTTTTGTAAGTAGGTAAGTAAACATGGTGCTTAACATCCACAGAAACCGTGAGGCTTATTAGGGATGGGGAGAAGGGGGGGGGGGGGGGGGTATGGAGGTGGGGGGCAGAGGGAAATTATATACCTATCGCTACACTGTCACCACCAGAATGACTTCTGCATTAAGGTGGGCAGCGATGAGAGCCATTTTAATGTTTCATAATTGTGAGGGACAAAGTCACAAGACAATGTCCACAGACCACTACTTTTGAAGAGAAAGGAGAGCCGAAGCGGATTCAAGCCGAGGTCCTTCTGCTTACCAGCCTAACGCCTTACCGATAGGCCAAACCGCCTCACTTTGTTTTGTTTTTTAGCTGTACCCTTTCATACCACCATCATTGACTTTGACCTTATTTGAAGGTCACAGCAGCATCTGCTAATTGACTTTCCCAAAAAACTAAAACAATCTTGGCAAGTTCTTATCCAGTCAAGTTCAGACTTTGTATGAGTGATAAGTCAGCATGTATTGAAGGGAGATAATTGACACATTTCCTGATGACAGATTTTACTGTTGGCTGTTTCTCAGACACTGAGTTCACACTTTCTTGATACAGGTACTGTTGATGGCTGCGATTTGATTTTAAGGCCTCAGAAGCATTAAAAAGATTAAACTGAAAGTCCTAGTTTTGGCTTTTTTGTTTTTGTTTTTTTGTTTTTTTTATATGTATTTTTGTGTGTGTGAGCTCATGATTAAAAATTAGAAGGAAAAAAACTGATGTTGTTTACAGTTTCACTATATGCTTAAAATTCATTACCACAAACAAAAGGGAGACAGTAGATCAGAGTTCCTTTAAAAAAATTAATGTTTTTGAAGAGAAGTATAGATGTTCTTGTTAACATTGGGTGCACTAATATTGTTTACAATTTCGCTGTGCGCTTAAAATTCATTACCACAAACAAAAGGGAGACAGTAGATCAGAGTTCCTTTTTTTTCTTCTTCTTCTTTTTCAGAGAGAAGTACAGATGTACTTCTTGGCAATTCTAGCCAGGCACATTGTTCAATTTTGGTCTTTGTGACAAGAAGTAATCTAAGTATATGGCACACAATGAGTTGTACATTGCCAGAGAAATTATCAGTAATTATTTTTACAGGAAAATACTAATGAAAGATGGAATATTTTGGAGTTGTGCTTGGATCTATATCAAGTTTTATGTACCCACAGTGTATAATCCATCTAATTTTCGGAAGAAAAACAGAGATATATGTGTAGCATTGTAATGTTACTGTAGTTTAGGGGAGAGAAACTATTTACATTAAATAGTGTATTCACTCCCATGGAACATTTGTCCACTGTATGTTTGAAGCTTTTCAGTGATTAACGGGAAACTGGTGAGAGAACCAACCACCACCGGCCCCACTGATAGGAAAGACTGATTTTTTTGTCTTCTGGAATTTGTTTTGTTTTTTTGTTTTTATATATGAAAAGAATGAGGAAAAACGAGAAAACAACAACAACCCTGTTTAGTTCAATATCTGGTTTGAAAGTTGTGAAACCAGAAATCTGCCACTTTGTGCTCAGGAGTCTGTATCGGTGACACTGACATGAACACAACTGGCATGTGTGGCAAGAGTATCGATGGCGTGATGAACCAGCTTTTCTCTGTTCTTCATTGGTAAAGAGCAAACCAGCAGGGACTCAAATTGGATGCAGAAAAGTACTTTTGTATAAAACAAATTTCTGTCTCTCCCCTCCTTCCCTCCACCTCCTCCTCCCCATTACCCCCCCTCGGCCCCTCCTCCCCCTCCCTCCTCCCCCCCACTCACTCCTTCCTGCTCCCCAACACCCCCTTCTCCCCCTTTCTCTGCGTCTACTTTTTTCCCTTCTTTTGGGGTTGATGCATGGGTCACATAAAATCTCTGGGGAAGAGGGTAATTATGAGGGCAAAAGTTTGTACAAATATTGAAAGAACAACCAAGTGAAGCCCACAGATATCAATTTTTTTAAATATATTTTTATTTTATTTTAAATACACATTTTCCACGTTGACACCAATTTGTATCTTTGTTTTGTTTCCCCTTTGAGCAATCTATGTTACAATTAGTTTGTCTTTTTTTGATTGTCTCCCATGACTGCTGTTTTTGCTATTATTGTGTATTGTTTTTCTCTTTTGAGTATGTGTCGGGTGAACATTTACTCTTCTTCTTTCCTAAGAGTACTGTTGTCAAATGGTGTTATTGTCCTGATTGATTGTGATACTACTGTTTCTTGAGTGTTGTTGTTAATGTTTTTATAGCATAATAGGTTGATTATCATTATTACTCATACTCATTACATTATCAAGGTGATTTTGTTATGGTTCTTATCATTATTATGACTGATGTTAAAAAAAGTAGTTTGCTAATAAGCTGATTTAGTAGCCACGACACAACAAAGAAAAACAAGCAAAATTAAGGTAAGTATTTTTTCCAGCACCATTTGATGTAATCTCTGTCAAACTGTGCACGGTGTGGCATTGTTCCCCTTTGACCTTGTTGTTACCAGCATTACTTTGTATACATATATGTTATTTTTGATTGTTATTAACTTGTTTTTGCTTGGAATTGTAATTGGTTTGAACACTTTTTTTAATGTATACAATTATGTCTTATATTGAATTATCATGTGTCTGATTTGAATTTTATTTGTAGATTGACTTGACAGAGGGTTGATATATATGTGAGAAGAGATTAGAAATGTGTATTTGCTTATGACCTGAATTTGACTGTCCTAAGGTGACCTGTGTGGTTGACAGGACATTAAAATCCAATTACTACTATTACTACTATTTATTTTACATGTTACAGTGATGGTATGTTTCAAAGTAAATATGAATTTCCTTTTACAGGACAGTAAAATATCTTGCTTTCTATTCTTCTATTCTTACTTTATATTCTGTATTATCTTAAGCTTGGAACATAAATTCAGCAGACAAGACAATTTAGATAAAACTATAGTTTCTCTTTACGTTGCATGATCTTAAAGTCACAGCAGAGTGGGAAGTTTGTTCTCGCTGAAAAATTATTTCAAACAAATACAAAGTCTTGATTGTTAGGTACTGCTACATAAGATCACACGCAGGCTTTTGCAGATCAGGCCCCCTGTCAGTGAGATAGTAAGACAGTGTTTCAGACTTTGTATCCTAGACTGTTGCACCATCGTTGGATTCTGCTTGCTTGTGCTAGTTTTTGCTACACATCAATGATGGCGACTTAAGTTGTCAAGATCCTTATTTTGGGAGATAATCAAGATGTTTGAACAAAATTAATGGTCTCTTAAGTTTTATACTTGGTAATTTTTCAGATGTTCACTCAAGCGAGTTGAAAAGTTATCTAATGTGACACAGTTGTAGCACCTGTTGTGCTATTTGCTTTCAGCATTTGTGTGACTGATCATGATAACTAAATTTAAAAAAACAATCCTGCAAATAAAGGCAGAAAAAAATTAAGCTAATCTGTGAATGGGTAATCTCAACAGTGTTGGAGTAGTCCTTGGTATTTGAGTTATACAAAAAAAATAAATATATATATATAAATTCTCCAGTATACAGTAAAAGAAGCTGGGAGTTATGGACCATTGTTGCAAACATATGGCCACAGGTTTATCAAATGAATGGAAACGGAAGTTAAATTTGCTGTTGATGAAGGCTGGTGCTTCCCTGTGATGTGTCAATATATCTGTGCATATAAAAATATATAAAAATATATTATGTCTGTGTATGAGTGAAAGTATGATTATTGTGTGTTTGTGGATGCTTATTAGTGTTTCTTTCGAGTGTGCACCAGTAAAAATGTGCGTGAGAGTGAATATCAGGTATGCTCAAATCAAACTATGTGTTTTCTATTTTTGTGAACTGTTTGCTGATTTTCTTGACAGAACAAACCATTTAAGTAGCAATATGTGTGATGAATAAGCAAGCAGCAGCCCATGGTTAAAAACATCTGTGGACATCTGATGGCATAAACAGTCTTTTCCTGAAGATAATGATTTTAATTATAAACTGTGTGAGTAACATGAATTTATTAAGTGAGTATATTTGTGTATTCATTAGAAATTCTTTACTCACAAGGAGACAGCAGTGACAATTGCATCATACTAGTTTTTATATTTTATTGGAAACTGCATGCCAGTCTCATACAAACTGGTACATAATATTCACATGAGTAGAAAGCTGTGTGTGTGTGTGTGTGTGTGTGTGTGTGTGTGTGTGTGTGTGTGTGTGTGTGTGCAAGAGAGAGAAGAGAGAGAGAGAATGTGTGTGTGTGTGTGCGTGCGCGGATGCATTCTTGCGTGTGTGTGTGTGTGTGTTTGTGTGTGTGTGCAAGAGAGAGAGAGAATGTGTGTGCGTGTGTGGATGCATGCTTGCTTGTGTGTGTGTGTGTGTGTGTGTGTGTGTGTGTGTGTGTGTGTGAGAGAGAGAGAGAGAGAGAGAATTCCCTATCTGAGAAAGCCTGCACATTTTTTTTTACATTCAAATCAGGTTGAACCTTGCAAGTAAGTATTTGATTATTGTATTTTTTCTTGCTTTTTTTCTTCTTTTTTTCTTTTTCCAGGAAGGTGCAATATACTATTGTTAAAGTGATTGTTCAAAGAGGCTTAACGGAGTGAGATTGCTTCCCTTGGTTCACTGTCTTTCAGACAAATACAGGTCTCGTCTTATTTCACTCCGCAATTGGAGTTGGTAACTGAGAATAAATTCCATGAGTTTGTTTTGTGCAAGTGCATGCTTTGACCTTCCACAGAGCTGTGTTCACTGGCCTATGTCTTCACAATCCCATGGAAATGTTACTCTTCTCTGTACAAAACTATAGTCTTGAGTTGTTTGCATCAAAAACAAAGCCATGATTAAAATCGTTGGTTTGGGGTAACTTACATACATGTGTGCTTACATTATAACAACTGCGAATAGTCTCAGTTGTCTAAGAGTGGGAAGGAATTGCGTAACTTGGGTAACATTTTCATGGAATTTCTGAACTTCTTGTTTTAGAAGAGGTGCTGGTTCTGTTTGACATGTGTGTGAACATAATAATGTAGATGACTTTTTCCTTCCTGCCCTCGCTACAACCCCCTTGATTGTACACGCAAGAGATTTTGTTGCTATAGAGCAGAATTCATTCATAGTGTATCTAACCAATATATACATGTATAAACTTTTGTAAAAACTAGTAACAAGTCATTGGTAGTGTGTCCTACATGTACAACCTTTGGTTAAACCTAGGTACAAGTCATTGGTAGTGTGTCCTACAAGTACAGCATATTTGCTGGGTAGCAGTAATAAGCACGATTCATTTGCATATCTTGGCGATTTGTTTGTAATCTGTCTGATGAGGGGTTGGACTGCAGGTATAAGATACCTTTTTGTTACTGTAAGGTATGGCTGGTTTGTTTGTATTCAAAGAGGGGATGGATTTTATTATAACTGCTTTTGGTGTTGTTAGGTATGATTCATTTTGATACACATGTCTGAGGAAGGGAGGATATATGAGTAGTGTGTGTGTGTGTGTATGTGTGTGTGTGTGTGTGTGTGCGCGTACACGTGTGTGTGTGTGTTTGTGTGTGTGCGCATGCATGCATGCGTGCGTGTGTGTGTGCGTGCGTGCGCGTGCATGTGTGTGTGTGTGTGTGTTACTGTTAGTGTGTGTGTGTGTGTGTGTGTGCGTGCGTGCGTGCGTGTGTGTGTGTTACTGTTAGACAGTGTGTGTGTGTGTGTGCCTGCGTGCATGTGTGTGTGTTACTGTTAGTGTGTGTGCATCCGTGTGTGTGTGTTACTGTTAGTGTGTGTGTGTGTGTGTGTGTGTGTTGCTTTATTATAGAATGAGAGATGTCTAAGAATGGCTTATTCCCTGAAAATGTTGCTGTTTGCGTCAAGCAAAGTGATGAAGTTCTAGATCAGGAACTTATAAACTGAAACGATTTTAAATAACCCATTATGTACCTGTGCAGGTGTATACACACTGTACGAGTGTACTGCCATTAGATTGTATCCAGTCCAACTTTGCATTTTCATGTGATACCACATGTATCTTGATGTGCTTGTTTGTTGAACAGTGGATTTTTGTCAGATATTGTGAATAAACATTCCCAGTGTATACTTTGTGTACATTTTCTCTCTCTCTCTCTCTCTCTCTCTCTCTCTCTCTCTCTCTCTCTCTCTCTCTCTCTCTCCCCCCTCTCTCTCTCTCTCTCTCTCTCTCTCTCTCTCTCTCTCTCTCTCTCTCTCTCTCTCTCTCTCTCTGCCCCCTACCCCATCTCTCTCTCTCCACTTTCCTTGTGTGTACTTTCTTATACTACCACCCGTCATTAACTTTCCTTCGATGCTCAGGTTCTTGCATATTCCTGAGACTGGGCAAAATAAATCGTGTTTCACACACATGCACACGCGCACGCGCACACACACACACACACACGCACACACACACACGCATGCACACACAGACGCACACACGCACACATACACACACGCATGCACACACACACACATGCACACACCACACACACACACACACACACACACACACACACCACGCATGCACACACACACACGCACACATGCACACACACAAACGCATGCACACACGCACACATGCACACACACACACACACACGCATGCACACACACACGCGCGCGCGAGTGCACACACACACACACACATGCATGGACCCACAAACACACACAGAGGAGTGCGCGCACTGCAGCTGCAAAAGTAAACTTGAGGCTGTAAAGTCCACACTTGCAGCTGTAAACCTGTGTGTACAGCTGCAAAGTGAACCCGCTGTCAGTGCAGTGCAGTGATAAACACTTCGGCAGCAACTAAGTCGCCAACTGTAGGCCCAGCACCGGCTGCCAGTGATACTACCGGACTCTGAACAACCAATATAACACGAATAATGTACAGCGAGATGGAGAATGCTATCCGTAATTCAACAACAGCTGACACATAATGCACACATCAACAAGGGTTCAAGCATAATTATGTGCAAGATACACACACACGCACGCAGACACACGCTCCCCCCACACACACACGCATACACGCACACACACACACACGCGCACGCATGCACGCACGCACGCACGCACCCCCCCCCCCACACACACACACACAAACACGCACTCGCACGCGCCGCGCGCACACACACACACACACACACGCGCGCACGCGCATTGTACAGACGGAATGATAGGGGTGGAGTTGTGCGCGCGCATACACTCATACACGCATTGTACAGAATGATAGGGGTGAAGGATAGTGTTGCCTAATTGAAATTTAGTGACACTAATTAATTAAAACTCAGGTAAACACAATATTCACTTTGGTCTTGCACCCTTTCACATTAATTTTTGTTTCTTTTCTGCTCAGTCCTTTTCAAGTTCTTCTGTAGCCTCCCGTTCAATTGCTTGGAGTGCTGTTTTTGCTCAGTCTGTCCTGTCATGCATATTTACAACGCGAAGCTGTCACAACCACTATTATGTCGTCTTGATTTACAATCTCCTAAGTTTCCTTTTTTTTCTTTTTTTTTCTTTTTCTTTTTTACATTTCACATTTTTGTCGTTCCCTTTACCGTTTCTGTGTTTTTGATAGTGTCAGGTACGATCGATTTTGACTCATCTGAATGAGCAGACTGCAAGACGTCAGTAAGTTCCTGGTCAGGTGTCGGAAAAGCGGCATCACGTGACAGCTCGGTCATTTACTGACATGGCGTCCACACAAAATAGTTAATCAAGCCGCAGCGGTGTCTGAAAGGATCAGGTAAGCCATGGACCCTCGACCCTCGACATCGACTATTGTTTCAGTGCCAACAAACCAAAAAAGTAGACACTTAATGGACGGAAGACTTCCAAGAGAAAGTGACTGAAATCAACCGGCGAAGTCAGTCAAGTTACTTACTGAATCGGGAGCAGCTCAATTTACCCACTGATTCATCCATCTTCCATTACTGAACCAATTCGGCTACCTGACACTATCAAAAACACAGAAAAGCGTTTCGTGTGTTTCGGTCTTGTTTAAGAAAGCAGTCAACTTTGTTTCTGATTTTTCTTTTCTAACTTCTCTCCTTTCAGCTGTGAATTAGAAAAGAACAAAATATGTCAAGTGCCTATGTCGCATATCAGTATGGACGCTGTGGCGTAGTCATCCTATGTCAGTCAAGTGCGTGTGTCACATTGATCTACGGTAGTAGCGTAGGTTATCTATCCTGTGTCAAGCGCCTGTGTCAGAGAGATCTACGGCAACGTCTGCTGCTGCTGTTGTTGTGGTGGTGGTATTTTAATTTGTTGATTTATGATTGGCGTGAATGTGTAATGGTCACTTGGCGCCACTGACAAATATATTCCTAGTGCAATTGTATTGACATTCTTGGCCGCAATATAAAGTTGCATAGTTTGCTTCGAAATTCTGCGCTATGGGGGGAAAGGAAGTGTGCGTGTGTGTGTGGGGGGGGGGGGGGGGGGGGGGGATTAT
>JABMCL010001228.1:1267500-1270000 GCA_018857735.1 Alviniconcha marisindica
CCTGCCACCTGCACTTTTGGCAGAATGACCGGGACCTTTCACGTGCTACTGCGGCAAAGGAGAGCTGAGCTATTTTTGCAAACAGATCATTATAGTTACTTAGCTCATGGCCGGATTTCGAACGGCCCATCGCTAACAGCGTAGGATCACCCCAGAACGCAAGCGAACAAGAGGAACATGAAGTAATACAGAAATTCTGTCGCATTTTCGGTTGTCTGTGCACGACAGCGCATCTTCCCTTTTACGGTTGATGAGAAAAAAAATTCATCCTTGCAGTTAGCCCTGGCATAACCCTACGTGGTTGACTGGGCTTAGAGCACCAACTACCATCTCTTCAATGCAATAATCAGAGATTGAAAAAGGTCGCTGAATTAATAGCCCTCAGTCGAGCCAAAGGTTCTTTGATTTCTTAATCTTTGGTGATGTCACCGAGAAAGTCAAATCAGGTCCGAGTGAAGCACGGTTCATCTCTCGAATCACAAGTGAAAGGCACACCAGTTCATTGCTGGTTGTTCGTAGCTGTGAAACCCGCAGTCTGGGACGTACGGAAGAAGGTGAAGAGAAAGTGAAGTTGAACGAGGGCAGAATGCCTGGTAGTTGGCAAAGCGTTCGAAGGTATCATTTGTATTTCAACTTTGGCCAGGCACCATTGACAGCTCTCGTTTCTCAATTTCTCAGCAGGGGGTGGGCGGGAGGGGGGTGGGGTGGCAGTACTTTTTACTTCGCTGTACCCAATTCGGAGGGGGGGGACTTTACGTTTTACATCCACATTGGGAAGGGAGGGGTGTTGGGGCAGGGTGGGGGGGTGGGGGGGGGGGATGTAAATTTGACATCCGCTGTACCCCACTAAGTGTCAGACTGCAATCAGCTAGTCGGCACTCGCAGACGAACGGAGGTGCGTTATTACTGCGTGCACTGTGAAAAGAAAGCAATCCGAGCTCAGGAGGTGTGTGAAAGTCGACGTGGCCCTCCTGGGCTCTCCCTACCTAACACCTCCTACTTACCTCTGCGGACGTAAAGCAAGATTAGAAGAAGAAGAAGAAGAGTAAGTAAGTAAGTTGGTGTTTTACGCCCAGTCCACCGGTACGGTTATAGTCCACCGGTACGGTTATATCAGGAAGAAGAAGAAGAAGAAGAAGAAGAAGAAGAAGAAGAAGAAGAACAACAACAACAACCACAACAACAACAACAACAACAACAACAACAAAAGAGCTTGTGTATAGTCGATATGGATATCTACGGGGTATTTTCAGTACAGATTCTTTCCTTTCAAGTTTTTGCATATATATATATATATGTATTATTATGTAGAGAGAGAGAGAGAGAGAGAGAGAGAGAGAGAGAGAGAGATTCTAGCTCTCTCCTGTCCGTTAGACAAATCACAAACATGTTTGGAGATGGCTATCGTTTCTTTAATTCCGCACCGTGAGCCGACCATTACTGAGCAGCTCGTGCATTGATTACAGCTTGCGTCGCCCAACTTGGCCCGTCGATACGAGCGACACCCAGTGAGGAGGCCATTTGCAGCTAAATCGACAGGACACCATGAATGAAGCTCGCAGCCTGTTGCCCGAGATTGTTCTGTCGTTCCCGTCGCGTCAGCATGTCCACGAGTGGGTAGGTGATTACCAAGCAATCTCTGCCCCGCTTTCCTTACGGGATTGCTCTACGTCCACAGAAACCATATCAGGCTTATCAGGGACGGGGAGCCCAGGACGGCCCCCTCGACTTTCACACCGCTCCTGATCTCTGACTGCCTTTGTTTGTTTCAGTGTTGCTTTACGTGCACACAGAAACCATATCAGGCTTATCAGGGACGGGGAGCCCAGGACGGCCACCTCGACTTTCACACAGCCCCTGACCTCTGAACAAAACAGTCTTCTTCTCTAATGCTGCTTCACGTCCAATGAGACCATAAGGGCGGCCACCTCGACTTTCACACAGTTCCTGAGCAACAGTTTATCCTTTGTTTGTTTCAGTGTTGCTTTACGTGCACACAGAAACCATATCAGGCTTATCAGGGACGGGGAGCCCAGGACGGCCCCCTCGACTTTCACACAGCTCCTGAGCTCTGAAGGATCTCCTTGAGCTCTGAAGGATCTCCTTGAGCTCTGAAGGATCTCCTTGAGCTCTGAAGGATCTCCTTGAGCTCTGAAGGATCTTCCTGAGCTCTGAAGGATCTCTCCGTCCCGTGACGACCCCTCAGCCAAGTACGTAGGAGTTGGCCAGAGAGGGCCGACGTGACCCAGCGGTAAGGCGTTACTTAGGCTGGCAAGCGGACGACGGGAGGATGGGGTTGGGGGCGGGGTGGGGTGGGGATGGGGGGTTGAAAGTGAAAGTAAGATCCCACGACAGTGTGTGTGTTGTGTGTGTGTGTGTGTGTGTGTGTGTGTGTGTGTGATGTGTGTGTGTGTGTGTGTGTGTGTGTGTGTGGTTTGTGTGTGTGTGTAGGTGTGGTGTGTGTGTGTGTGTGTGTGTGAGTTTGTATGCGTCAGTGTAT
>JABMCL010001228.1:1277500-1285000 GCA_018857735.1 Alviniconcha marisindica
GTAGGTGGCCTATAGTGTTGGAGTGTGTATAGGTAGCCTACAATGTTTGAGTGTTTATATAGCCTATAGTGTTTGAGTGTGAACATGCAGCCTATAGTGTTGGAGTGTGTAAGTAGCCTGTAGTGCTGGAGTGTGTGGGTAGCCTATAGTGTTGGAGCGCGTGGGTAGCCCATAGTGTTGGAGTGTGAAAGTTGCCTATAGTGTTGGAGTGTGTAGGTAGCCCATAGTGTTGGAGTGTGAAAGTTGCCTAAGTGTTGGAGTGTGTGTAGGTAACCTATAGTGTTGGAGTGTGTGGGTAGCCTATAGTGTTGGAGTGTGTATAGTTAGCCTATAGTGTTGGAGTGTGTATAAGTAACCTATAGTGTTGGAGTGTGTATAGGTAACCTATAGTGTTGGAGTGTGTATAGGTAGCCTATAATGTTGGAGTGTGTATAGGTAACCTATAGTGTTGGAGTGTGTATAGGTAACCTATAGTGTTGGAGTGTGTATAGGTAACCTATAGTGTTGGAGTGTGTATAGGTAACCTATAGTGTTGGAGTGTGTATAGGTAACCTATAGTGTTGGAGTGTGTATAGGTAACCTATAATGTTGGAGTGTGTATAGGTAACCTATAGTGTTGGAGTGTGTATAGGTAACCTATAGTGTTGGAGTGTGTATAGGTAACCTATAGTGTTGGAGTGTGTATAGGTAACCTATAGTGTTGGAGTGTGTATAGGTAACCTATAATGTTGGAGTGTGTATAGGTAACCTATAGTGTTGGAGTGTGTATAGGTAACCTATAGTGTTGGAGTGTGTATAGGTAACCTATAGTGTTGGAGTGAGCTTTCCTGGGTTGGGAGAGGAAGGGGCGGACGTTCGAGGGAGGATGCATTTTGGGGGCAGTGACCATGACAACGGGTGTGTTTGCCACTGGTAGCGGGTGTGAGATCCCCAGGGGAAATGGAAATGGAAACGAGAGAGTCAGCTTTAATGCCACGTAGAAACCACGCTGTACTGATTACAGAGTAATACTCAGCCACAGACACAGGCACTCACAGGCACACCGGCACACCGGCACACTCACAGACACACACACACACACACACGCACACACACACACACACACACACACACACACACACACACACACACCACACACACACCACACACACACACACACACACACACACACCACACACACACATACAGCCACACAACCATGCGCACACACGCACACTACACACCCGCATACACACACACACACACACACACACACACACACACACACACACACACACACACATCACACACACACACACACACACACACACACACACACACACACACACACACACACACACACACACACACACACACACTCACACACACACACACACACACACACACACACACACACACACACACACACACACACACACACACACACACACACACATACATACATCACACACACATGCGCTCACATACACGCAGGCACTTACACACGCGCACTACACACACACACACACACACACACACACACACACACACACACACACACACACACACACACACACCACACACACACACACACACGTCACACACACACACACACGTCACACACACACAGTCATACTCACACACACACACCACACACACACACACACCACACACACACACACACACACACACACACACACACACACACACACACACACAGTAAGTAAGTAATTTGCTGTTTTACGCCCAGTCAACCGGTACGGTTATATCAGGTCCACACACACACACACACACACACACACACACACACACACACACACACACACACACACACACACACACACACACCAAAACAAAAAGAAGAAAGAAACAACAGCACACAGAGGTTTTTCTAATGTTTTTCCCTGTGTCGGCTACCACGACAACGATGGCTGATTTCAGTTTTAGCTGGTTTTAGCTGTCTTGGTGCTTGATGGATTCAGGTCCTATCTCCCATCCTGCTGTTTGTCACACAGATGCACATTAGCGTGCTCAGGACACACAACCGGACAAAGCCCGACAGTCCTGTTTCATATCTAAATAATAACGCTGTAAAAAAAAAAAATGGAACTGTTTCAAAGGCAACGGTGGGGAAACCTCAGAGAGACGGTGCGGAGCGCATATGGGCTTTTCCGAGTGAAAAATACCATCTTGAACTGAACGGTAAAAATAGTTTTAATATAGCGTGCGCCTGTTCTGTATGGAGGCAAGCGGTTTTCAGAGTGTCTATCATCAACGCTGAAACTGACGAGCCAGCTCGCCATATACACGCGCATGGGACTCTATAAGCACGTGCCGCCAGCAGCACGCGCGATTGTTGGCATTTCTCGTTCTGTTTCTGCTGGTGGGGCTAGCCATATACATCAGTACTAGGCCTGCAATAGTGGTCGGGGCAAACTTTCGAGTCAGTTCCCTCAACCGTTGTTCTTTTGTGTGTGGCCACGTCGTCTGGTCCGTGTGAGGACTGATGCAGATCTGATGAAGTCACAACGTGTGTGCCCGGGTAGCATTGGAGAGCTAGATTAGAAGGGGACCTGACTGACGAAGGCCTATACGGCTATATCGGCAGTCTCGACCCCCCAGGGAATTAAAACGTCTGCAGTCAGCGAGCTAAGGGACGTTTTATGTGCGATCCCCGACAGTGTCCAGGATACGAGTTGATATTGCTTGCATCGCGTCCACGTTGTCGTTTCGCTTAGGTTGCAGAGACCGGCACGTCAGTCGAGTCAGTCTTGGACAGCGGTGAGTGAAGAATCCGGATGTTGTTGTCGGTCTTGGTGCGGGCAGAGCTCAGGATCCGTGTGAAAGTCGAGGCGGCCGTCTTGGGCTTCCCCGTGGTCTCCGTGAACGTACAGCAACATTGAATTTGAACTTGCAGACGACACAGAGCTCAGGGGCTGTGTCAGTGAAAGTCGAGGTGGCCGTCCTGGGCTCCCCGTCCCCAATAAGCCCTTGTGGTCTCTGTGGACGTAAAGCGACACTGAACGAACAAGACACCCCACAGAGCTCAGGAGCTGTGTGAAGGTCGAGGTGGCCGTCCTGGGCTCTCCCGTCCCTAATAAGTCTTACGCTGTCTGTGGATGTAAGGCAACGTTTGAGGAAAACGAAGCTGATGCTGGCTTTCGGCAAGGGACAGCGGTTAAGCGCTTTGCTGAAGAAGCCTTTCTCTGGGCTCTTGAAGAAGCCTTGAAGACCTCAGTGGACACCGATCCGGTGGGTTGCTCTTGGGCTGAACGTCATCAGTCGATGCGTCTCTGGTGGCGGTAGCGAACGGCTGGTCAGTGTCTTGCTTAACAAAGTCTCGCCCGTAGTGTACCGTGGACACGAACTGCGGAGCGCCTGTGTGCCGGGACACCACTGAGGTTATCTATTTATTTATTTATTTCATTTATTTATCAAATAACGTATTTGGTGCTTGAGTAATCCCTTGCGGTTCGACCTGATATAACCGTACTGGTTGACTGGGCGTAACTTGACCACCAAGTTACTTACTTACCCTCGCAGGGAAAGTGGGATCGCTTTAGCTGCCACGTGGGTCAGTTAACCCATTCACTGCCCCAGCCCGTAACATTTTCGGGCCGAAAAGTGCTCACACATACTCCCGCAGACAGTTTCTTTGATGGTCCTATAACAAATCCACTTTCAGTACTGTGCATTTTGGTAGAAGTCCTTTGACGTGTTCACGCGAAGGGGGGAAAAGCCTGTATGATTTCAAGGTTGGCACTGTTATCGGTCGTTCTCCGTGTGACGGCGCAGCAAGCGTGGCAGTGAAAGGGTTAAGCAATACACTGGTTGGGTAGAGAGCTCAAGAGCAGCGCTACCCAGTATCATTAATCAGCAGTGTGAAGTGATGTGTCAGTGCTTAGCCTATACGCACTGGGATCATTGTGCTTCAAGTATAGTCTTTAGCTCAAGTCAAGCGACGGTTGTTGGTGGAAACAAGGAGGTAATTGTCTCGCGGCGACGGCTCGATAACCGTTGGTTTTGATAAAAATCTAAAACAAGAATGACTGCTAGCGTTCTCTCTCTGTCTCTCTGTCTCTGTCTCTGTCTGTCTCTGTCTGTCTGTCTGTCTGTCTGTCTGTCTGTCTGTGTGTGTGTGTGTGTGTGTGTGTGTGTGTGTGTGTGTCTCTCTCTCTCTCTCTCTCTCTCTCTCTCTCTCTCTCTTTCTGTCTTCTCTCTCTCTCTCTCTCTCTCTCTCTCTCTCTCTCTCTCTCTCTCTCTCTCTCTCTCTCTCTCTCTCTGCCCCCGTCTCCTCCACTTTTTCTATTCTTTTTTCTCTCTCTCTCTGTCACTCTTGTGTGCCATTTGAGTTTTACGTCATATACTATCTATTACACCACACCCATTACACGTCATTGCCATGGCAACATTCTACCCATCACTGGTCATCGCTCACCCCCCAGAAGATAAGTGGATTAGCTCCCCATCCGATTTTTCGCCGTTTAATTGTTGTTTAAGTGTCGTTTCGTAGCTAGGTTAAGGGGCGTGAGCCGGTTTGGCCTAGCGGTAAGGCGTTCAGCCCGTTCTTAATTGGGCGAATGTTTTTCGCGAACCTAATTGGAAGTATTCGGCCAACCTAGTTGGTTCTTAATTGGGCGAACATTTCTTCGCAAACCGAGTTGGAAGTATTCGTCGAAGCTATATTCGGGGTCTAAAAAGTTTTCGCTAAACATGTTCTGGGAACATTCGCCCTATTCGACGATCATTGCCTCTGTTTGGCTGAGACCCAATCCTGTGGATGAAGAAAAATAAAAAAAAAATGGATGACGGTGTCGCTAGGTTCTTCACTAGGATCGGAGGGAATTTGTTTATTTTTTGACGTGGGAGGCGCACCCTTGTCTCGGAGACCCAGAATGAGATAGTAGTTAGTTGAATTACCCTGTGAGGGATGATTAAAGTATATTGACTTGACTTGCCTACAATTGTCTGCTGCGCGTCTGCCGCAAGTTCGGGCCGAAGCTTGCATCTCATTACAAGCCTGCTGAGAACAAGTAAATTCTCCGAACTGTCCGAATCATGTTCGGCGAACTAAAAGTTCAATTAAGAAACGAATCATAGTTCGTCGAACTGTCCGAAGTATGTTCGGCGAACAAACATTCGCCCAGTTAAGAACGGGCTTTAGGTTGGTAAGCGGAAGGACCTCGGTTCGATACCGCTTCGGCTCTCCTCTCTCTTCTAAAAGGTTGTGGTTTGTGGACACTGTCTTGTGACTTTGTCCGCCACTTCCTACTGAAACATTAAAATGGCTCTCATCACTGCTGGTCTTAATGCAGGATTCATTCTGGTGGTGACAGTTTAGCGATAGGTATATAATCTCCCTCTCCCCCCACCTCCATACCCCCTCCCCCCCTTCTCCCCGTCCCTAATCAGCCTTACGGTTTCTGTGGACGTTAAGCACCATGTTTACTTACTTACTGGTTATGGGGACTGCCCTGAAAATTCGCGTTCTCAGTAAAACGTTAGGTTTGGGGCTTGCAATGGGCGGTAATGCAGGTTACTGACAGTCCATGACTTCTCTCCCTCAGTGACAAAAGCCGCACAACTTCAGATTAAATTCAGACATCGTCGCCTCCGCCATTTTTAAGCCGACCTGACATTTTGACTAAGTGCTAATCTCCGCTGCTATTTAAGTCTCGTGTATGTGTGTGTGTGTGTGTGTGTGTGTGGTTGGGGGGAGTGTGTGTGTGTGTTTGTGTGTGTGTTGTGTGTTTGTGGGGTTTTGGGGGTGTGTGTGGGTGGGTGTGTGTGTGTGTTTGTGTGTTGTGTGTGTGTGGTGTGTGTGTGTGTGTTTGTGTGTGTGTGTGTGTGTTTGTGGGTGAGTGTGTGTGTGTGGTGTGTGTGGTGTGTGGGGGTGTAGGAGAGAGAGAGAGAGGGGGAGGAGGAGGAGAGAAGAGAGAGGGGAGAGAGAGAAAAGGAGGAGAGAGGGTGTGTGTGGGGGTTCGGCGTGCGTGCGTGGGGTTTTGGTGGGGTGTGTGTGGGGTGTTGTGTTGGGGGTGTGTGTGTGGGTGTGTGTGGTGTGTGGGAGTGTGTGTGTTTTGTGTGAGGGGGTGTTTGGGGGTGTGTGTGTGTGGGGTTTTTTGTGTGTGTGGGGGTGTTGGGGTGTGTGGTGTGTGGGGTGTGTGGTTGTGTGTGGTTTGTGGTGTGTGTGCGTGAGTGTCAGTGTGGTGTGGTTTTGTGGGGCGTTTGGGGGGGGGGGCCCCTCGTGGTTTGTGTGTTTGGAGAGAGAGAGAGAGGGGAGAGAGACGGATGAGAAAAGAGAGAGAGAAGGAAAAGAGGGGAGAGAATGGGGGTGGGGGGTGCCCTGCGTGCGTTTCGTGCGTTGCGTGCGTGCGTTTTGGGGCGTGCGTTGGGGTGTTTTTGGGGTGTGTGTGGGGGTGTGTGTGTGTTTGGGTTGAGTGTGTTTTTGTGTGGGTTTTGTGGGGTGGAGTGTTTGTGTTTGTGGGTGTGTGAGTGTGTGTGTGTTGTGTGTGGGGTGGGTGGTGTGTTGTGTGTTTTGTGGTGTGGGGGTGTCGTGTTTGTGTGTTTTGTGTGGTGTGTGGTGTATGGGGTGTGTGTGTGTGGGGTGTGTGTGGGGTGTGTTGTGGTGTGTGTGGTGTGGCGGGGTGTGGGTGTGTTTGAGGAGAGAGAGAGAGGAGAGAGGGGGAAAAGAGGAGAGAGGGGAGGAGAGAGAGAGGGGAAAAGAGAGAGAGAATGGGTGTGTTGTGTGTGGGTGTGTGTGGGGTGTGGTGTGTGTGTGTAGGTTTTGTGTGTGTGTGTGGTTTTTTGTGGGGTGTGTGTGTGTGTGTGTTTTTGGGTGTGTGGGGGTGTTTTGGGGTTTTGTTTGTTTGTTGGTGTGTGTGTGTGGTGTTTTGGGGTGGTGGGGTGTGGGTGGTTGGGGTGTGTGTGTGTGTGTGTGTGTGTGGTGGGTGTGTGTGTGGGTGTTTGGGGTTTTTGTGTGTGTTGGGGTTTTGTGTGTGGTTTTGTGGTGTGTGTGGGGTGTTTTGTGGTGTGGTGTGGTGTTGGGGTGGTGTGTGTTTTGTGTGTGTGGGGTTTTGGGGTGTGGGGTGTGTGTGTGTGTTTTGGGTGAGGGGTGGTGGGGTGTGTTTTGGGGGGTGTGTGTGGTGTGGGTGGGTGTGGGTGTGTGTGTGGGGTTTTTTGTTGTGGTGTGGTGTGTGCGTGCGTGAGTGTCAGGGGGTGTGTTTGTGTGTGTGTGTGTGTGTGTGTGTGGGGTGTGGTGTGGGTTTTGTGTGTGTGCGGGGGGTGTGTTGGAGAGGAAGGGGAAAAAGAGAGGGAGGGAGAGAGGGGGGGAGGGAGAGAGAGAGGAAAAGAAAAAGAGGGAAAAGAGAGAAAAGGGGAGCGAGAAGAAGAGAGAAGAGAGGGGAGAGAGAGAGCAGTCAAGTCAAATTTTTATTTGTTTTTAGGGGCCCCGTTTGGGCCCCTTACAAAGGGGTTTTGAGTTCTGTTTAATACTATTTAAAAGAAAAAAAAAAAAACACACAC
>JABMCL010001228.1:1290000-1292500 GCA_018857735.1 Alviniconcha marisindica
AATTGGCAGTAAGAGCACATCCGTTCGTAGTTCGCGCGTTTCTGTGTAAAAATTGGCAGTAAGAGCACAGCCGTTCGTAGTTCGCGCGTTTCTGTGTAAAAATTGGCAGTAAGAGCACAGCCGTTCGTAGTTCGCGCGTTTCTGTGTAAAAATTTGGGAGTAAGAGCACAGCCGTTCGTAGTTCGCGCGTTTCTGTGTAAAAATTGGCAGTAAGAGCACAGCCGTTCGTAGTTTTGCGCGTTTCTCTGTAAAAATTGGCAGGGAAGAGCACAGCCGTTCGTAGTTCGCGCGTTTCTGTGTAAAAATTGGCAGTAAGAGCACAGCCGTTCGTAGTTCGCGCGTTTCTGTGTAAAAATTGGCAGTAAGAGCACAGCCGTTCGTAGTTCGCGCGTTTCTGTGTAAAATTTGCAGTAAGAGCACAGCCGTTCGTAGTTCGCGCGTTTCTGTGTATACTGGCAGTAAGAGCACAGCCGTTCGTAGTTCGCGCGTTTCTGTGTATACTGGCAGTAAGAGCACAGCCGTTCGTATTTCGCGCGTTTCTCTGTAAAAATTGGCGGTAAGAGCACAGCCGTTCGTAGTTCGCGCGTTTCTGTGTAAAAATTGGCAGTAAGAGCACAGCCGTTCGTAGTTCGCGCGTTTCTGTGTAAAAATTGACAGTAAGAGCACAGCCGTTCGTAGTTCGCGCGTTTCTGTGTATACTGGCAGCAAGAGCACATCCGTTCGTAGTTCGCGCGTTTCTGTGTAGACTGGCAGTAAGAGCACAGCAGTGAGTCTGCTCGAGAGCGGAGAATAGCGCTATATAAAAGCTGATCAACATAATAAGTGTGAAGAACCATAGTTCAGGAGCTGTGTGAGAGTCGAGGTGGCCGTCCTGGGCTGTCCGTCCTAACGAGCCTTCTGGTTTCCGTGGACGTAAAGCTATATTGAACCAAGCTTCGGCGGCATTGGTCTCAGCTTGTCCCTAATATGTCAACTGACATCTGAGGACATTAAGCAACACTTCACCACCTAAGTGTGAAGTCAGAGCTCAGGAGCTGTGTGAAAGTCGAGGTGGACGTCCTGGGCTCCCGTCCCTAATAAACCTACGGTTTCTGTGGACGTAAAGCAACACTTCAACCAACCAACTAAATGTAAAGTGTTGACTATACTGACGTTTATAGGGACGGCTATGTTTAGCTATGTTTAGCTATGTTTAGCTGCTGCTACATGTTTAGCCTCTCCCCTACCACACCCATCTTTTTTCTTTTCTTTTTTTAGTTTTTTTAGTTTTTTTAGTTTTTTTATTCTTTTTACAATTCGTCGGAGAAGTGAGAAGGAAAGAGAAAAGAAAAGAAGAAAAAAAGCGAAGAAAAAAAAAAGGGGGGGGGGGGGGGGGCAGGCAAGAATAAATGTGCCAAACAGCTGAGTGGCGATATGTGCGAGTGCGTGGACACACACACACACACACACACACACACACACACACACACACACACACACACGCACACAGGCACGCACGAACGCACGCACACACGCGCACACACACACAACACACCAGTAGTAAAAAATTGTGACACACATGCACACTCACGCACACACGCACGCACGTTGATGCATGCGACTGCTAACGTGGGCTGTACGGACATCCGTAAGAGAGTCTGCACAGAAAGTCGACTCTGGGAGAAAAATCCCTTACAGCCGCACCGGGGACTCGAACCCCCCCCCCCCCCCCCCCTTACCCCGCCTTGGCTTAATTCCAGTCGGACGCTGCACCAACTGGGCTATTCCTGGCAGTGCAAAGACAATATTTAAAAGCTTTGTAGCTGGGGCTAGCTGCATGCAGACAATTACAAACTTAGACAGCACGCAGGCTGCTTTATAGTCAACTAGATACGTTACTGTTCAGTCTCGGCTCGTTCGGATTTTCAGTCCTCGCTCAGCTCAGCTCAGTTCAGTCCTCACTCAGTTCAGTTCAGTCCTCACTCAGCTCAGTTCAGTCCTCACTCAGTTCAGCTCAGTTCAGTCCTCACTCAGCTCAGTTCAGTTCATCCTCACTCAGCTCAGTTCAGTCCTCACTCAGCTCAGTTCAGCTCAGTTCAGTCCTCTCTCAGCTCAGTTTCAGCTCAGTTCAGTCCTCACTCAGTTCAGTTCAGTCCTCGCTCAGCTCAGTTCAGTCCTCTCTCAGCTCAGTTCAGTCCTCACTCAGTTCAGTTCAGTCCTCACTCAGTTCAGTTCAGTCCTCGCTCAGCTCAGTTCAGTCCTCTCTCAGCTCAGTTCAGTCCTCACTCAGTTCAGTTCAGTCCTCACTCAGCTCAGTTCAGCTCAGTTCAGTCCTCTCTCAGCTCAGTTTCAGCTCAGTTCAGTCCTCACTCAGTTCAGTTCAGTCCTCGCTCAGCTCAGTTCAGTCCTCTCTCAGCTCAGTTCAGTCCTCACTCAGTTCAGTTCAGTCCTCACTCAGCTCAGTTCAGTCCTCACTCAGCTCAGTTCAGTTCAGTCCTCACTCAGCTCAGTTCAGTTCAGT
>JABMCL010001228.1:1297500-1302500 GCA_018857735.1 Alviniconcha marisindica
GTGATTCTTGCCTGAAGTTGTTACCCACCGTCTTCTTCAACTGTGATTTTTGCCTGAAGTTGTTACCCACCGTCTTCTTCAACTGTGATTTCTTGCCTGAAGTTGTTACCCACCGTCTTCTTCAACTGTGATTCTTGCCTGAAGTTGTTACCCACCGTCTTCTTCAACTGTGATTCTTGCCTGAAGTTGTTACCCACCGTCTTCTTCAACTGTGATTCTTGCCTGAAGTTGTTACCCACCGTCTTCTTCAACTGTGATTCTTGCCTGAAGTTGTTACCCACCGTCTTCTTCAACTGTGATTTTTGCCTGAAGTTGTTACCCACCGTCTTCTTCAACTGTGATTCTTGCCTGAAGTTGTTACCCACCGTCTTCTTCAACTGTGATTCTTGCCTGAAGTTGTTACGCACCGTCTTCTTCAACTGTGATTCTTTCACACATGTGCATGTCTTTTTGTTTGTTACTGATGTGTGTTCACCTTGATATAGCCGTACTGGTTGAATGGGCGTGAAATATCAACTCACTTACTATTCCTCTGTGGTACCCACATTTTCCTTAAAATGGTATCAGCCACTACTTGACCTGTCACTTGGTCTACCCCAGACTGAAAGTCTACGGTGTGTGGCTGTGGCAGTAATTCATGTACATGTCTTTGTGTTTGTTATTCGTGTGTGTTCGCCCATTCAACCGTATTGGTTGAATGGGCCGTACTGCTGATATAACCGTACTGCTGAAAAAATTGTGATATTGTGGTTCTTTCCTAGGGCTGATAAACCAAATAAAAATAAAAAAAGGGTGAATATAACCAGTATAAAAAATAATTACACAATAAACCGGCAAATGCTGTAAACCTTTCTCTAAGTTTCGTATGGAAAAACCATACTCAAAAAACCTTTTCTGCTGAAAAAAAGAATGTGTTTGTGTTTTGTGGGCTGCCCCCCCCTTGGCCTAAGGGAGCTACGGCTCAATAATAAAAAAAGATGAAAATTAAGAACACCAGGCAAAAAATGGGAAGCGCAGTTTTCAAGGTGCTTTATTCGTTACGCCACCATCTGCACTAAAACACCAAATTACGAGGGGGTGGGTGGGGGGTGGGGGGGGGGGGGGGGGGGGAGGGGGGATTCAATAGAAATGTCACATTAATACATTAATAAAAATGGCACGTTCGTTTCAAAGTTGTACATTACAACCTAATGCTCAAGGCTCTTTTTCTTTCGCCCTGATATAACCGTAATGGTTGACTGGGCGTAAAACATCAACTTACTTACTTACTTACTTACTTACTTACTCACTTACTTACTTACTTACGACGATGCAGACAAATAATATGGAAGTTATATATCCATCCATCGAGTGACACTGGAACAATGCCTTTCACCAGTCGCTGCTGTACGGTACCGAAGACGCCGAGATTAAGATGGCCTCTGCTAGGAACCCAGAACTTCTGCACGAAGGGTTAGTGTCTCTTACTCGATCCGCTTGCTACCGCTGAAAAATTCTGCCGTTATATTTTCTGCCTTTCCAGCCAGGTCATTCAACTTCATTTCCACCCAGTCCTCCCTGGAACGAGAAAGGTGGCGTGTGTGGTGAATGGTTACCCGGACTTTTAACTGTTGTCTTGACCGGCGGATGTAACCTTTGTGATGAATGGTGGGTGGATGGGGGTGGATGGGGGTGAATGGGGGTGAATGGGGGTGGATGGGGTGTGAATGGGGGTGAATGGGGGTGGATGGGGGTGAATGGGGGTGAGTGGGGGTGGATGGGGGTGGATGGGGGTGAATGGGGGTGAGTGGGGGTGGATGGGGGTGAATGGGGGTGGATGGGGGTGAATGGGGGTGAAATATCTGTGTATCCTTTAACCAGCAGCAGCCACAATACCAATGATGATAACAGTAGTACTCGTAATGGGAAATTTCTAGACTATACCGCGTCAGCGGCATTGAGCACAACACACTCAGTTGTAGCTATCACGCGGAGGCAATTTAGAAGTGTACAATCAAAAAAGAAGTGTGTGTGTGTGTGTGTGTGTGTGTGTGTGTGTGTGTGTGTGTGTGTGAGTGTGTGTGTGTGTGTGTGTGTGTGTGTGTGTGTGTGTGTGTGTGGTGAGGTGTGTGGTGTGTGTGTGTGTGTGTGTGTGTGTGTGTGTGTGTTGTGTGTGTGTGGGGGGGGGGGGGGGGGAGGAGAGGGGGGGGGTACTGGGGGGATCTGTGGTACATGCGTGCGCGCTTACGTGTGTGTGTGCGTGCGTGCGTAGCCTACGTGCGTGTGTGTGTGTGTGTGTGTGTGTGTGTGTGTGTGTGTGTGTGTGTGTGTGTGTGTGTGTGTGTGTGTGTGTGTGTGTGTGTGTGTGTGTGTGTTTGAGTGTGTTTCCAATGATAATGTTAATCCTGGTGTTGAGGGTGGATTATTACGGAAATACATGCATGTGCAATGATGTGATATGAAAGAACTTTGGACGCGTGCCGCTTGAATTGCCATGATCGTTAATTCTGTATTCTAATGCTCGTGTTTATGTTGTCCATCTCCCTAACCCTCCCCCCCCCCCTCTCCCCCACCCCCCTTTTCTATTTTGTGTTGATGAAATCTTTTCACTAGTACCTATTGTGAAACACGCTCATCGCAATATCGCAATCAACTCGCTTACCCCCCCCCCCCCCCACCCCCACACACACACACATACATTTCCTCTCCCCCCCCTCCCTCTCTCTCTCTATATATATATAATTATTATTAGGATTATTTGTTCGAGACATAGTTCAGGAGCTGTGTGAGAGTCGAGGTGGCCGTCCTGGACTGTCCGTCGTAACGAGCCTTCTGGTTTCCGTGGACGTAAAGATTTATTGCACCGTGCTTCGGCATTGGTCACAGCTAATTGTCCGAGATCTTGTTCATTCATCAAAAGGAGCGCGTTACTCTCTGGTACAGCTAGATCTAGTTCTTTCCCTTTGTAGGCGCTCTTTGCTTTACCTCTCTTTATATTTTTTTTTTTATATTTTTTTTTTAATCAGCCTATAGTGGTTTGGCAGAAAGTCTCTATTGTATTTATATAGAAATTCTTTTAAACTTTTTGTTCTCTCTCTCTCTCTCTCTTTCAGATATAATAAGCCTGACGACGGACACGAGCACACACGTCATTGTGAGACGCACTGTCTAGGATTGCGTAACAACACGCATTCGCCGTCCGTTCGATCAGCACCGCTGGTAACCGTGAGAGACTGTGCTTGCCGTCCCAGCAGTGACTGGAATCTGGGTTTTCTCCTTCTCCAGTGAACGTAGCATCGCCTTGAAGGCATACATGTCTGGCCTATAGTTGCCAAGCTGGGGCCAACAGTTCAGCGCTTGTGCAGTTGAAGATCCGTACGTGCCATATTAGGCTCACAAGATCGGTCGAGTCAAAGAAGGCGAGTCTGGAGAGAGAGAGGAGAGAGAGAGAGAGAGAGAGAGAGAGAGAGAGAGAGAGAGGTAGAGAGAGAGAGCAGGACGAGAGCAGACAGACAGACAGACAGACAGAACAGGCAGAGCAGACAGGCAGACAGGCAGGCAGGCAGGACAAACAAGAGACAGACAGACAGACGACATGAGACAAAGAGAGTTCCAGGTCGACCACAGAAGACACAGTCTGAGGAGAGAGAGAGAGAGAGGGAGGGCAGAGAGGGAGAGGAGAGAGAGTGAGAGGCGAGAGAGAGAGGAGAGAGAGAGAGAGAGAGAGAGAGAGAGAGAGAG
The DNA here is from genome assembly GCA_018857735.1 of Alviniconcha marisindica. Classification (NCBI taxonomy): domain Eukaryota; kingdom Metazoa; phylum Mollusca; class Gastropoda; family Provannidae; genus Alviniconcha; species Alviniconcha marisindica. The sequence goes on from JABMCL010001228.1 coordinate 1,301,221, forward strand.
AGAGAGAGAGAGAGAGAGAGAGACAGACAGAGACAGACAGACAGACAGAGCAGAAGCAGAAGCAGAGCAGACAGGCAGGCAGACAGACAGACAGAGACAGACAGACAGAGAGACAGGCAGGAATCCGGTCAGACAGGAAGACAAGCAGGCAGGCAGACAGAGACAGACAAGAGACAGACAGACAGAGATAGAGACAAAGAGAGATCCGGTCGAGCCACAGAAGACAAGTCTGGAGGGAGAGAGAGAGAGAGAGGGAGGGAGAGAGAGGAGAGGGGGAGGGAGAGAGGGAAAGGAGAAGGGGAGAGAGAGAGAGAGAGGAGAGAGAGAAACACACCCCGTGCCAAATCGGACGCGGAGTCACACGAAACCGGCGAGTTGTTGCTGTGATTTGAACATCTTGGCAGCTGCTGCCGACGCCGGGGGTATACCTGTGTGTGTGTCAGTGTGCGCGCGCGTAGCCGTGTGCGCTTTTCGGAAGCCAGTCTGTCGTGGCCTACGATTCACCTGGGCGAGACTATTATCCGCTCACTGATTCGCCGGCACAGGTTCAATGTAGGCCTGCATGTGTGTCAGTGTGTGCGTTTGTCAGCCTGCTCAGTGTATTCTTTGATACTGCCTGCCTACCCTGTGCCTGTGTGTGTGTGTGTGTGTGAGAGAGAGAGAGAGAGAGAGAGAGAGAGAGAGTCGGCCAGTGCTGTGTGTGTGTGTGTGGGGAGCCATTTGAACTCCAGTCCGCCGCAACTGCGGGGAAGTTCAGTGCAGACTTGTAAAGAAGTTCTTCCTCCTTTCAGTCTCAATCAGTGTCCTGAGTGAACCATCTTGTTGTTGTTTAACTCGCCAGCCGCCGCAAAGCGTCTTTTTTTTTATTATATGCGGCTTCCGGGCAGTTCGGAAACCTGTCACTGAGCGTGTATACCGACTGGACTATGTAGTGCCTCAGTCATAAACTTCTGCTGCACGAACTGACTTAGCGATACGGCGAGCCGCGTAGTTTTGTCAGTTTAGTGATAGTAATTGCCGTGTCGTCCGTCCGCTCAGTGTCGGGGTTGGTCCGCGGCTTCGGCAGTCACGTTGTGAATGTCAGTCAGTATTAATTCTCACTGATTCTCGGGTTCAGCGTGAATCGAAGCAAATCGAAGCTGTACTGACTAGCTGAGCCTGTGATGATGTTCTCGCTGGTGGCTGCTGCGGCCGCTCGATGCTCCACCGCCGTTTCAGTCAGACGTGGTGTGTTTGTGAATTAATGAAAATTAATCAGCAGCGGCCTTCAGTGTGTCGTG
>JABMCL010001228.1:1307500-1310000 GCA_018857735.1 Alviniconcha marisindica
GTTGGATTAGGGGTGTGTGTGTGTGGGGGGGGGGGGGGTGGCGGGGCGCGAGGGGGACAGTATTGCTGATAACAGCCAGTCAGAAGCAAAATGATGCTCCCGTTCAGTTTCGGACGAGGACGACTTTGCCTCCGTCCAGAAATGTCACGCTGGCTACCATAGTCAGGGACCACAGGACCGTGCAGAGCTCGCGGAGGCTATATGTACGTACATCTCTAGTTCCCGGTCAGTGAAACTGTATGGGCTGTGGTACGTGTGCAGCGTAGCAGGTGAGCTTGTTTGTAAACTTTCCACCGAACGTTTCCAAGTTGGTCAGCTAGCGTGTGCGGGGACTGTTACAGTGGTGCCAGGGAGAGTGGCAGGTGTTGACACGTGTGCGCGCATTCCCATTTTCATGGATCTAGTCTTTACCGTAAGTTGTTGTTGTTTTTAAATAAAAATAAATAAAAAATCTGCACGGTGCCAGCGAGCGTTCTGGAACAAGATCAAAACACACAGAATATAAAAATAAAATGAAACCAAAAACAACAAAACAAAACAACAAACAGTACACACACACACACACACACACACACACACACACACCACACACCACACACACACACACACGCGCGCGCGCGCGCACGCACGCACGCACACACACACACACACACACACAAACAAACAACAAACAAAAACCCCACTAAAAGCTACTCTTATTTCGATTAGACTGTACAAACATGCGGAAATTGACGTCAGCTTTGTGCTCTCTGTCTGTCTGTCTGTCTGTCTGTCTATCCACCACCACCACCCCACCCCACCCCCGAACCTCTCCACCAGCCAAAAGCTAAGTAGATCAAATTCCATTCCTATCACCGTTTGTTTCAGTGTATAATCTGTCTGTTCGTTGCAGGTGTTTTCACTGAACATTTGCTCGGGTTTTGTTCTGTCTAAAATTGACCGTTTTCTTTAACCTCAGTAAGTAAGTAAGTAAATAGGGTGATTAACGTCCACAGAAACAATAAGGCTTATTAAGGACGGGGAGAAGGGCGGGGGGGGGGGGGGGGGGGGTGCGCGGTGGGGGGGGAGGGGGGCGCTTATGGAGGTCAATGCACTATGCATATATCAATACACACCTATTCAGAATTAATTTCAAGTTAAAACATTATATTGATATCGAAATGCATACCTCCCCCCCACTTTTGTGATTTGTGTGTGTGTGTGTGTGAGTGTGTGTGTGTGTGAGTGTGTGTGTGAGTGTGTGTGTGTGTGGTGTGGTGTGTGTGTGTGTGTGTGTGTGGTGTGTGTGGTGTGTGTGTGTGTGTGTGTGTGTGTGTGGTGTGAGTGTGTGTGTGTGTGAGTGTGGTGTGTGTGTGTGTGTGTGTGTGTGTGTGTGTGGTGTGTGTGTGTGGTGTGTGTGTGTGTGTGTGTGTGTGTGTGTGTGTGTGTGTGTGTGTGTGTGTGTGTGTGAGTGGTGTGTGTATGTGTGTGTGTGTGTTGTGTGTGTGTGTGTGTGTGTGTGTGTGTTGTGTGTGGTTGGTGTGTGTGTGTGTGTGTGTGTGTGTGTGTGTGTGTGTGTGTGGTGTGTGTGTGTGTGTGTGTGAAGTGTGTGTGTGTGTGTGTGTGTTGTGTGTGTGTGTGTGTTGTGTGTGTTGTGCTCCTCCTCCTCCTCCTCCTCCTTCTTCTTCTTAAAGAGTTAAACGGCTCCAGCTGTTAACTACCTCCTTAGGCCTCGCTGTCAGTGTGGGAAGCGCCAGTCTGTGTTGTCAAGCCGGGACCAGCTACCTGTGTACAGCCCCGTATGGCGTACGCAGCACGTATATTGTAGTCCTGTTACCCGGGGTGTCGGTGTGGAAACGCCAGTCTGTGTTGTCAAGCGTGGACCAGCTAAGACTGAACCCCTGTTGTCAAGCCGGGACCAGCTACCTGTGTACAGCCCCGTATGGCGTACGCAGCACGTATATTGTAGTCCTGTTACCCGGGTGTCGGTGTGGGAACGGACAGTCTGCTGCTGGAGCTGGGTGCACGGGGACGCGTTCGCTTATTGCCGCACGTCAATGCCGCGCTGACGTCCTCTGCTGACGGACGACGTATGTACGTAGGGCACCGTTTAGCCTGTGAACCTGGCCCTCTCTGCCCTACTGCTGGGACTGACTTTGGGCGCCGGCAGAGGGACCTTCAGACTAATAATTATACGTTTTGACGGTTGGCTTGAACAAAACGTTATTCGGGATAAAATAAAGATACAGTGAATTACTGTGTACTCATCAGCAAGCTTTCAGAACTAATGGACGATGAGTTCATACAGTTGAAAAAACAAAACAAAAAAACCCGGCCACAAATGTACGGCGGACGAACTATTTCGCCTAGCGCTAACAATAAGTAATCTATGAGACGTAACAACAACAACAACAACAACAACAACAACAACAACAAACTGAGAAAACAAAGAAAGAACGAAAACTAAAAAACTGAAAAGTCAAACAGTCACTAGGAAAAAGTCATGTAACCGAATGCACTG
>JABMCL010001228.1:1315000-1320000 GCA_018857735.1 Alviniconcha marisindica
GAGCCTTCTGGTTTCCGTGGACGTAAAGAATTATTGCACCGTGCTTCGGCATTGGTCACAACTTGTCCCCAATATGTCAGCTGACATCTGAGGACATTAAGCTTCACTTCACCACCACCACATCCTTCAAAGGTTCGTTCGTTAAACCTGTTTAGCGCAGAGTTATTTGGCGGGCACCAAGATCCGTCCGTGGAGGGGGGGGGGGGGGGGGGGGGGGGGGGGGGGGGGGGGGGTAGGGGAGGGGGCAAAGGGGCGGGTGTGTGTGTGTGTGTGGAGGGGGGGGGGGGGGCAAGGGGAAGGAGGGGGTGGGAGGAACTATACCAAACGCTACATTGTCATCACCGGAATGATTCCTGCAAAACCCTTACGGCAGCTACGTTAGAATACTGGGCCCACCAGGCTTCCCGCCGATGTCACATTTATGTGTCCAAATCAGCGGGCGATTTTGCAAGAACAGATAATGGAAGAAGGACGACACTACATTGCTGAAAACCTGAACCATTTTACGTTATTCTGCACAAAAAATTGCGACAGAATTGGCTCAGAGATAAGGATGCTACGGGCGTTTAAAGCTAGGGACTGTACGTTTGGTGCCAGAGAAACAGCTGGCACCAGGAGCTGCTGCATTCCACAACTGCCGCTGACGTTGAAAAGGTTAAGATGGGCATGCGTGCAACGACGAGAACCATCTTTATGTTTCATTCTCCTCGAGGGGCCAATTAGCCGCAGTTAAGACAGTGCCCACTAATTACAACTTCTGAAGAGAAAGGAGAGCCGAAGAGGGGAATCGAAACACATGCCGTCCACTTCATTACCAGCCTAACGCCTGACCGCTAGACCGAATCGGCTCATATACCAGCAGTGAGATAGCATGAGAGATCTTGGCAAGAGAAGGAGGCACGGATTGGGTGGGTGAAAAGGCAGACTCAAATCGGTGTCGTTGTTTGAGATCATTAATATTTGGTTAATTGTTGTATGAGTGGACAAGCGGAGACTGGTGTACGCATGTCATTGTGTGTGTGTGTGTGTGTGTGTGTGTGTGTGTGTGTGTGTGTGTGTGTGTGTGTGTGTGTGTGTGTGTGTGTGTGTGTGTGTGTGTGTGTGTGAGGAGGGGTGGGGGGAGGCTGCTAGATATGCAGGCACAGGTGTAACGTCGTTTGTGTCAACTGTGACAGATTCATGCAGTCTTGATGATGTATGATTTCACCGTAACTGAAAAGTACACTTTCGTATTACTGTACGTTGCCTCTGAGTTTTGTCTTCGTCTTCCTGTTTATTTAAAGTCTTTTCACAGAAGTGATATCAAACTGATCTTAAGATTATCAACGTAGCAACATATGTCACTACATTGTATCAGAACAACAAGAAGCTTAGAAACTTAAAATAAAAAACAGTAAATTTAGTTTTGACCATAATTGCCTTTCTCATCATCATCATCACCATCATCGTCATCATCGCCTTCCTCCTCCTCCTCCTCCTCCTCTTCTTCTTCTCCTCTTCCTCCTCCTTCTTTTCTTGTTCTGCATAGTAGTCCCGTTCGTTTCAGAAGAACTGACAGTCATTCACTGTCATTTGCCGCCTGAAGTACCTTTCCGTACCCGGGCAGTTCCGACACCGGAAACTGCACGCCAGCGAGTCCGCGCCACGCTTTTACTGGACGTAATCAGACATCCCGTAGAGCTCACAGAGCCGCACGGGCCGGTCACGCGAGCGCGGTAAGCACTTACCCCTCAGTGGGCACAATCACTGACCGATCAGAGGACTGCTGATTGTGTCCGTTGATACAGTTACCGCCACTCGTGCCGGACAGCCTCCTGCTGCCCTTTCTCTCTCCGGCCGTCTGCCTTCTGCGTTTCGTTTGGGTCCGTACGGCTTCCGCTGTGGCCTGTCTGCCTCCTGCATCCCTTTTGGGTCTGTCCCTTTCCCTTTTGGCTCTGTCTGCCTCCTGCATCCCTTTTGGGTCTGTCCCTTTCCCTTTTGGCTCTGTCTGCCTCCTGCATCCCTTTTGGGTCTGTCCCTTTCCCTTTTGGCTCTGTCTGCCTCCTGCATCCCTTTTGGGTCTGTCCCTTTCCCTTTTGGCTCTGTCTGCCTCCTGCATCCCTTTTGGGCCTGTCCCTTTCCCTTTTGGCTCTGTCTGCCTCCTGCATCCCTTTTGGGCCTGTCCCTTTCCCTTTTGGCTCTGTCTACCTCCTGCATCCCTTTTGGGCCTGTCCCTTTCCCTTTTGGGTCTGTCTACCTCCTGCATCCCTTTTGGGTCTGTCCCTTTCCCTTTTGGCTCTGTCTGCCTCCTGCATCCCTTTTGGGTCTGTCCCTTTCCCTTTTGGCTCTGTCTGCCTCCTGCATCCCTTTTGGGTCTGTCCCTTTCCCTTTTGGCTCTGTCTGCCTCCTGCATCCCTTTTGGGTCTGTCCCTTTCCCTTTTGGCTCTGTCTGCCTCCTGCATCCCTTTTGGGTCTGTCCCTTTCCCTTTTGGCTCTGTCTGCCTCCTTTTTCCCTTTTGGGTCTGTCTGCCTCCTGCATCCATTTTGGGCCTGTCCCTTTCCCTTTTGGGTCTGTCTGCCTCCTGCATCCCTTTTGGGTCTGTCCCTTTCCCTTTTGGCTCTGTCTGCCTCCTGCATCCCTTTTGGGTCTGTCCCTTTCCCTTTTGGCTCTGTCTGCCTCCTGCATCCCTTTTGGGTCTGTCCGTTTCCCTTTTGCCTCTGTCTGCCTCCTGCATCCCTTTTGGGTCTGTCCGTTTCCCATTTGCCTCTGTCTGCCTACTGCATCCCTTTTGGGTCTGTCTGCCTCCTGCATCCCTTTTGGGTCTGTCTACCTCCTGCATCCCTTTTGTGCGTTTTACCTTTTGGCCCCGTCTGCGATCCCGTGCGGATAAATAGTCACTGAGGTAGTATTCTGTTTCAAATATTCATTATACTATAGTTAAGGTGATAGATCGGTCGATTGGTCGATTTACTTATTGATATCGAGTATATATCTTTTTCGTTTTACTCAAATGACTGCTAGCGTTCTGAAACAAATCGAAACACACAGAAAGGTTGATCAGAAGATACATGCGGAAAGTTTCATGGTAATACCCCCCCCCCCCCTGCCCCCCCCCCCCCCCCCCCCCCCCCCCCCAACCTTTTGTCAAACAACGCACAGACAAATAATACACGAACAAGCGATAAAAGAAATGAAATTCGATTCAGTTAGGAATGAATTTGTAGTTGAGAAGAACACGTGCACGTGGCACGCCTTCTGTTTCATGTCTGCGTTCCATGAGTATCCATTTCAGCAACCGTTTGTTAATGTTTTTCCAGCTAACGTGATTGATTTTTTTTTAAAGGAACACGACGCTCTTATTTTACGCACGCATAGATCGCAATGTTTCATTCAGTTCGAAATCGCTCTTTTTACTCAGTTCCTTCTTCTGTCGCAAGACGGTGCCGATTGTTCACACTTGAGCTTTTTCGGTGCTATCTCTGGGTCCTCTGTCAGTGTCAGCCCTGATATAGCCCTCTGTGGTTGGCTGGGCTCAGCTAACTTGATGGAGCGATGATAGCGAGCTCAGTGGTTAGAGCGCCGGACTCGTGGTCAAAAGGTCCCGGGCTCGAGTCTCCGCAGGAGCGGCGGGAGAATTTCCTTCTCCAGGGGGTCAACTTCCTGTATGTTATCCGTTCCACCCCCGCGTTACCGCAGTAGCACGTCAAAGATCCCGGTCATTCTGCCCAACGTGCAGGTGGCAGGTTACAGCTAAACACACACGCACCTTACCTGTGTGGCTTGGAATGACGTGACACTGTAAACTGGTACATGGTTGTGTAGGGGGAGGAAGGGGGGGGGGAGGTGTTTTCCGGGGATCCCACCTCGTCGCTAAGGCCTATAGGTTGGCTGAGTGTTGCTTTACGTCCACAGAAACCGTAGGCTTATTAGGGGCGGGAGCCCAGGACGGCCACCTCGATTTTCACATAGTTCCTGAGCTCTGGGCCTAAAGCGGCCCGTGTTCACTGATGAACCTGTCAATGATCACCTGAGGCATTTTTTAGATGTAGCAGAGCCACCTGTTACCCCACCACGTCCTGGTAGGCCCGTGACTGCTTATTCGCCCAGCAAGCTGGCTTATTTCGCAGCTAACCCTCAGTGTTTGGGGGTGGGCCGGTTTGGCCTAGCGGTAAGGCGTTAGACTGGTAAGCAGAGGGACCTCGGTTCGAATCTGCTTCGGCTGTCCTTTCTCTTCAAAAGTTGTGGTCTGTGGACACTGCCTTGTGACTTTGTCCCTCACGATTAATGAAACATTAAAATGGCTCTCATCGCTGCCCATCTTAATGCAAGAGTGATTCTGGCGGTGACAGTGTAGCGGTAGGTATATAATCTCCCTCTTCCCCCACTTCCATACCCCTCCCCCCCCCCCCCCCCACCCCCCTCACCCCCCGGTCCCCGTCCCTAATAAGCCTTACGATTTCTGTGGACGTTAAGCACCATGTTTACGTTTCAGTATCTGGGGGTCTAGTTTCCGCTAACCGCCACCGCTGGACACGCCTGGTTGGGGATGGTCGCCCCGTCGCTGACTCAGAGGTTGACCTGTCCAGGAAAACGTTATACAATAATATTTCAAATAATATGTCTAAAATGATTCTGAACCACAGGACCTGTGATACGCCTCTTGGGCGGTTCGTTCCTGCCTTAATTACATCTCACGGCACTACGCACACAGCGCAATACAGGTTAGGGATGAACGTGAACACAGATGGTCAATACTGATTTGATGAGGGAGACTCGACGACCCGCAGTGGCGGCACACAGCTGTAACGATCGACCCACATGAGGACTGGGCGAATAGACCGTGCGTCTGATGTAGTTAGAGCTAGGCTTCACGTACACCCACGCAGTTTGCATGATGTGGTTGTGCTGCCGTTGTCTGTAACTGATGGGGTTGAGCTGATGACGTCCAGAGAGTAGTGTCTGCCGTGGTGGCAATCGGTACAGTCTCTTTTGTTTTGACGGAAAATAGGCCATACGGTCC
>JABMCL010001228.1:1330000-1337500 GCA_018857735.1 Alviniconcha marisindica
ACACACCACACACACACACACACACACACACACACACACACAACACACACACACACACACACACACACACACAACACACACACAACACACACACAACACACACACACACACACACACACACACACACACACACACACACACACACACACACACACACACACACACACACACACACACACACACAGTACAAATACATGCATTGCTGGTGATGGGTTGTTAGAATGAGAAGAAAGAAAACGACAGATCAGTATGCAGAGGAGAATAGGTGGGTCTTCAGTTTTGACTTAGAAGAAGAGAGTGAGGACGAATGCCTGACAGAGAGAGGAAGAGAGTTCCAGATCACAGGTCCGATGTTTTGAAAGGATCTTTTTCTTTTCGTTTCTTTTTATTCTGCTTCTTCTTCTTTCGTCTTCCGCGAGGAATGGTTTTTGATTAATGACTGAAGCTCTGCACGATGAATCGAACAGTTACGGCTCTTGTTACGAGAAATCCAAGACGGCACGCGAGAGTCAAAGGATCTGTTCATGTATTCTTTTGACTGAATCGAGCTCACGAGACCCAGTCGTTTAAGGCCACATTATTTTCGAAGATGCGCTTGTGAAAACCACAGTCCCAGGTAGCTTAGGTCTTGAACCCATGGCTCTTCTTCTTCTCAGTCCCAGGTAGCTTAGGTCTTGAACCCATGGCTCTCCTTCTTCTCAGTCCCAGGTAGCTCAGGGCTTGAACCCATGGCTCTCCTTCTTCTCAGTCCCAGGTAGCTCAGGGCTTGAACCCATGGCTCTTCCTTTTCTCAGTCCCAGGTAGCTTAGGTCTTGAACCCATGGCTCTTCTTCTTCTCAGTCCCAGGTAGCTTAGGTCTTGAACCCATGGCTCTTCTTCTTCTCAGTCCCAGGTAGCTCAGGTCTTGAACCCATGGCTCTTCTTTTTCTCAGTCCCAGGTAGCTCAGGGCTTGAACCCATGGCTCTCCTTCTTCTCAGTCCCAGGTAGCTCAGGGCTTGAACCCATGGCTCTTCCTTTTCTCAGTCCCAGGTAGCTTAGGTCTTGAACCCATGGCTCTTCCTTTTCTCAGTCCCAGGTAGCTTAGGTCTTGAACCCATGGCTCTTCCTTTTCTCAGTCCCAGGTATATCAGGGCTTGAACCCATGGCTCTCCTTCTTCTCAGTCCCAGGTAGCTCAGGGCTTGAACCCATGGCTCTCCTTCTTCTCAGTCCCAGGTAGCTCAGGGCTTGAACCCATGGCTCTTCTTCTTCTTCTTCTTTGCAGTGTCCAACTTCAGCATGTTGAAGACTCTAGCACTTGTAGAGCATGCTGGGCTGTTTTGGTGTTTCTATAATCCTTGGAACGCTGGCTCGGAGCACAGGATCTTTAACGTGCGTAAATTGTCTGTTTGCATGCAAACCTTTATTATTCATAATAAATGCATGCATAAAATAAAAATTGTCCTTTGGGTCTCTTGAATTCCACACATATAAAAGGACGATTGGACAATTCAACATAAGATGTGAGCCGGTTTGGCCTAGCGGTAAGGCGTTAGGATGGTAAGCGGAAGGACCTCGGTTCGATACCGCTTCGGCTCTCCTTTCTCTTCAAAAAGGTTGTGGTTTGTGGACACTGTCCTGTGACTTTGTCCATCACTTCCTACTGAAACATTAAAATGGCTCTCATCGCTGCCCATCTTAATGCAGGAATCATTCTGGTGGTGACAGTGTAGCGATAGGTATATAATCTCCCTCTTCCCCCACCTCCATACCCCCTCCCCCCCCCTTCTCCCCGTCATTAATAAGCCTTATGGTTTCTGGGGACGTTAAGCACCATGTTTACCTTACCTTTCAACATAAGAAAGGTAAAAGTGTACAAATAAAATAAAACTGAGTGAAACGTAGTAAAACAAACGCCTCTGAGATCGATTAACAGCACAGCCATTCGAATACACACGGTGGGTACACACGGTTTGTAGTTTTATGCGAAGGTCTGTTGTAGAGTCTGCACACACTTTGACTCCAGCGAACTGTCGGGGCGGGCGCGACAAAGCCTGGCTAGCACGTAAACGCCACTCATCCATGTAGTGACCTTTGGCTCGATCGCGGTTAACCTTTGGCTCGATCGTGGTTAATCGATCGTGGTTAACCTTCGGCTCGATCGTGTTAATCGATCGTGGTTAACGTTGGGCTCGATCGCTGTTAACCTTTGGCTCGATCATGGTTAATCGATCGTGGTTAACCTTGGCTCAATCGTGGTTAACTATCGTGATTAGCCTTTGGCTCTATCGCGGTTACCGTTGGGCACGATCGTGGTTAATTGATCGTGGTTAACCTTGGGCTCCAGCGTGGTTAACCTTGGGATCCATCGTGATTAACCTTGGGCTCTATCGCGGTTAACTTGGGCTCTATCGCGGTTAACCTTGGGCTCCATCGCGGTTAATCGATCTTGGTTAACCTTTGGCTCAATCGTGCTTAATGATTAACCTTTTGCTCTGTCGCGGTTAACCTTTGGCTCGATCGTGGTTAACCCTTGGTTCGATCGTGGTTAACCTTCGGATCGATCATGGTTAACCTTTGGCTTGATCGTGGTTAACCGCTGGCTTTCAAGAGGAGCGCTCACGGTCTGCGCTACTGACCCTCCTGGCTAGATTGTCAACACCAGAATGACCGCTATGCCTTGCTTTAAGAGTCAACACCAGAATGACCGCTATGCCTTGCTTTAAGAGTCAACACCAGAATGACCGCTATGCCTTGCTTTAAGAGTCAACACCAGAATGACCGCTATGCCTTGCTTTAAGAGTCAACACCAGAATGACCGCTATGCCTTGCTTTAAGAGTCAACACCAGAATGACCGCTATGCCTTGCTTTAAGAGTCAACACCAGAATGACCGCTATGCCTTGCTTTAAGAGTCAACACCAGAATGACCGCTACGCCTTGCTTTAAGAGTCAACACCAGAATGACCGCTACGCCTTGCTTTGAGAGTCAACACCAGAATGACCGCTACGCCTTGCTTTGAGAGTCAACACCAGAATGACCGCTACGCCTTGCTTTGAGAGTCAACACCAGAATGACCGCTACGCCTTGCTTTGAGAGTCAACACCAGAATGACCGCTACGCCTTGCTTTGAGAGTCAACACCAGAATGACCGCTACGCCTTGCTTTGAGAGTCAACACCAGAATGACCGCTACGCCTTGCTTTGAGAGTCAACACCAGAATGACCGCTACGCCTTGCTTTGAGAGTCAACACCAGAATGACCGCTACGCCTTGCTTTGAGAGTCAACACCAGAATGACCGCTACGCCTTGCTTTGAGAGTCAACACCAGAATGACCGCTACGCCTTGCTTTAAGAGTCAACACCAGAATGACCGCTACGCCTTGCTTTAAGAGTCAACACCAGAATGACCGCTACGCCTTGCTTTAAGAGTCAACACCAGAATGACCGCTACGCCTTGCTTTAAGAGTCAACACCAGAATGACCGCTACGCCTTGCTTTAAGAGTCAACACCAGAATGACCGCTACGCCTTGCTTTAAGAGTCAACACCAGAATGACCGCTACGCCTTGCTTTAAGAGTCAACACCAGAATGACCGCTACGCCTTGCTTTAAGAGTCAACACCAGAATGACCGCTACGCCTTGCTTTAAGAGTCAACACCAGAATGACCGCTATGCCTTGCTTTAAGAGTCAACACCAGAATGACCGCTATGCCTTGCTGTAAGAGTCAACACCAGAATGACCGCTATGCCTTGCTGTAAGAGTCAACACCAGAATGACCGCTGTGCCTTGCTTTAAGAGTCAACACCAGAATGACCGCTGTGCCTTGCTTTAAGAGTCAACACCAGAATGACCGCTATGCCTTGCTTTAAGAGTCAACACCAGAATGACCGCTGTGCCTTGCTTTAAGAGTCAACACCAGAACGACCGCTGTGCCTTGCTTTAAGAGTCAACACCAGAATGACCGCTATGCCTTGCTTTAAGAGTCAACACCAGAATGACCGCTATGCCTTGCTTTAAGAGTCAACACCAGAATGACCGCTATGCCTTGCTTTAAGAGTCAACACCAGAATGACCGCTATGCCTTGCTTTAAGAGTCAACACCAGAATGACCGCTATGCCTTGCTTTAAGAGTCAACACCAGAATGACCGCTATGCCTTGCTTTAAGAGTCAACACCAGAATGACCGCTATGCCTTGCTTTAAGCTGATGAGTCAACACCAGAATGACCGCTATGCCTTGCTTTAAGAGTCAACACCAGAATGACCGCTATGCCTTGCTTTAAGAGTCAACACCAGAATGACCGCTATGCCTTGCTGTAAGAGTCAACACCAGAATGACCGCTATGCCTTGCTTTAAGAGTCAACACCAGAATGACCGCTATGCCTTGCTTTAAGAGTCAACACCAGAATGACCGCTACGCCTTGCTTTAAGAGTCAACACCAGAATGACCGCTACGCCTTGCTTTAAGAGTCAACACCAGAATGACCGCTGTGCCTTGCTTTAAGAGTCAACACCAGAATGACCGCTATGCCTTGCTTTAAGAGTCAACACCAGAATGACCGCTATGCCTTGCTTTAAGAGTCAACACCAGAATGACCGCTACGCCTTGCTTTAAGAGTCAACACCAGAATGACCGCTACGCCTTGCTTTAAGAGTCAACACCAGAATGACCGCTATGCCTTGCTTTAAGAGTCAACACCAGAATGACCACTATGCCGAGTCAACACCAGAATGACCGCTATGCCTTGCTTTAAGAGTCAACACCAGAATGACCGCTATGCCTTGCTTTAAGAGTCAACACCAGAATGACCGCTATGCCTTGCTTTAAGAGTCAACACCAGAATGACCGCTATGCCTTGCTTTAAGAGTCAACACCAGAATGACCGCTATGCCTTGCTTTAAGAGTCAACACCAGAATGACCGCTATGCCTTGCTTTAAGAGTCAACACCAGAATGACAGCTATGCCTTGCTGTAAGAGTCAACACCAGAATGACCGCTATGCCTTGCTTTAAGAGTCAACACCAGAATGACCGCTATGCCTTGCTTTAAGAGTCAACACCAGAATGACCACTATGCCTTGCTTTAAGAATCAACACCAGAATGACCGCTATGCCTTGCTTTAAGAGTCAACACCAGAATGACCGCTATGCCTTGCTTTAAGAGTCAACACCAGAATGACCGCTATGCCTTGCTTTAAGAGTCAACACCAGAATGACCACTATGCCTTGCTTTAAGAATCAACACTAGAATGACCGCTATGCCTTGATTTAAGAGTCAACACCAGAATGACCGCTATGCCTTGCTTTAAGAGTCAACACCAGAATGACCACTATGCCGAGTCAGCACCAGAATGACCGCTATGCCTTGCTTTAAGAGTCAACACCAGAATGACCACTATGCCTTGCTTTAAGAGTCAACACCAGAATGACCACTATGCCTTGCTTTAAGAGTCAACACCAGAATGACCACTATGCCGAGTCAACACCAGAATGACCGCTATGCCTTGCTTTAAGACGGTAGCCGTACGTATCATCCCCTCTGGCTGTCTTAATTACTACGGGCCAGTTGTGGGAGGCACAGCAGCCAAAGAGGAGCATTCATCAGTCACAATAATTTGACTTTGCACAATTACAGGGAGACACACTTCGTTATTATAGTATGACGTTTCTCGCCAGCAGCATGTGTACGCAGTCTGCAGTGTCGGGTTTTGCTCCATTCGGCTGGGGGGGGGGGGGGGGGGGGGGGGGGGGGGGGGGGGGGGGGGGGGGCGGAATGGGGGGGAGGGGGCGCGGGGGAGGGGGTGAGTTGAATGTTGGCCAAGCCGTCTGCTCCACACTTCCTGTTCCTACCTTTTGGTGCATTTTGCATCTTTGGTTGCCCCCTACCCCTCCCCCCCCCCCCCCCCCCCCCCCCCACACACACACACACACTCACACACACAATCAGCTCCCTGGCTCCATCTCTGAATTAGCTCAGCCAGGAGCTTATGTTGCTGGCTGCTACACAAGCCAGGGGCTTATTAGCGCGGCGTGTGTTTCTCTTATCACGAACACAGCATCCGCTCTGGGGACGCTGCTGCAAGCTGAGGCTACTGTCAGCCTTTTAGCACGTGAAACTGCAGCTCACAGTTTTGCCCTTTAACGGCATGAACCACAGTAGCGGCTGCTTTTGTTGGTGTTGACATTTCCCCGTGTTTGTGTGTGTGTGTGTGTGTGTGTGTGTGTGTGTGTGTATGTGTATGTGTGTGTTGTGTGCGCGCGTGTGTGTGTATGTGAGTGTGTGTGTGTGTGTGTGTGTGTGTGTGTGTGTGTGTGTGTGTGTGTGTGTGTGTGCGAGAGAGAGAGGAGAGAGAGAGAGAGAGAGAGAGAGAGGAGAGAGAGAGAGAGAGAGAGAGAGAGAGGTAGTGTGTGTGTGTGTGTGTGTGTGTGTGTGTATGTGTGTGTGTGTGTGTGTGTGTGTGTGTGTGTGTGTGTGTGTGTGTATGTGTGTGCGCGAGGAATAAAATCTTTTGTTTACACTATTCTTGAGGTTTTAATGAATACATATTTGTTGGTCTTGTAAAGCGCGGTGAGCTCACCCTATTTGGTGAGATACCTCGCTCTAGAAATGACAGCTGTTATAATAATAATAACAATGATGATGATGATGATGATAATAATAATAATAGCAATGATGATGATGATGATGATGATGGTGATGATTATTCCACGCGCAACGTGAGCACGCAACACTCGTGCCCGAGGTCAAAGTTGCGGTGCGAGCAGGACGGGCGATCTAGGACACCAACGTGTCTTTGTTGTGTCACGAAATCTGTCGCTATGTAGCCAGTCACGATATCTGTCGCTATATAGCCAGTCACGAAATCTGTCGCTATGTAGCCAGTCACGAAATCTGTCGCTATGTAGCCAGTCACGAAATCTGTCGCTATGTAGCCAGTCATGAAATCTGTCGCTATGTTGCCAGTCACGAAATCTGTCGCTAGGTAGCCAGTCACGAAATCTGTCGCTATGTAGCCAGTCACGAAATCTGTCGCTATGTAGCCAGTCACGAAATCAGTCGCTATGTAGCCAGTCACGAAATCTGTCGCTATGTTGCCCGTCATGAAATCTGTCGCTGTGTAGCCAGTCACGAAATCTGTCGCTATGTTGCCAGTCATGAAATCTGTCGCTATGTAGCCAGTCACGAAATCTGTCGCTATGTTGCCAGTCATGAAATCTGTCGCTGTGTAGCCAGTCACGAAATCTGTCGCTATGTTGCCAGTCATGAAATCTGTCGCTATGTAGCCAGTCACGAAATCTGTCGCTATGTTGCCAGTCATGAAATCTGTCGCTATGTAGCCAGTCACGAAATCTGTGGAAGTTGTGTCAAAATCCAGACGGCATTTTGAAACGAAATCCTCGATTTCATGTTGGTATTGTTAGCCTGACCTGCCGTGAGACTTTGCGGACACTAAAGGGCAGGATGTACCTCCGGTGGAGTTTATGTACCTTGTATTTACACGCATGCCAGGTGAGAGT
>JABMCL010001228.1:1342500-1345000 GCA_018857735.1 Alviniconcha marisindica
TCTCTCTCTCTCTCTCTCTCTCTCTCTCTCTCTCTCGCTGTGTCTGCCTGTCTGTTTTTGTCTCTGTGTCTGTCTGTTCCTCTTTGTCTATGTGGCCTGTCTCTGTTTGTCTCTCTGTTTCTGTCTGTCTCTGTCTGTCTGTCTCTCCATCTCTCTCTGTCTCTGTGTATCTCTGTCTCTGTCTCACTGTCTCTGTCTCTGTCTTTCTCTCTCTCTCTCCCCCCCCCCCCCCTCTCTCTCCTTCGTTGGGGTATCACAAAGAAACGCAAAACTTATGGTTCCCTCTGCTTAGAATCGAGATGTTTCAAAGGTTGCCTCTCGAAAGCCTTCATAAAGTCTGAATTATCTTGTTGGCCTGCTGCCAGCACTTCTGCCTTTGTAATGACTGCCTTCCGGGAGGTTTATTCAGCTTCCTCTGCCCTCACTGTGTGTACGTGTGTGTATGGGTGTGTGCGTGCGTGCGTGCGTGCGTGCGTGCGTGCGTGTGTGTGTGTGTGTGTGTGTGTGTGTGTGTGTGTGTGTGTGTGTGTGTGTGTGTGTGTGTGTTTCGACTGCATGCTATACAACAACTGATTTAAGCGAACGCAATACGTCAACAAGTGCATCCAATAAACAAACGGCCAAACACAACATAAAATACGAAATACTTCCACTAGTGCCCAGCCAAACACTACACACACACACACACACACACACACACACACACACACACACACACACACACACACACACACACACACACACACACACACACACACACACACACACACACACACACACACACACACACACACACACACACACACACACACACACACACACATACACACACACACACACACACACACACCGCTCAGCCCCCAGCCTCCCCCACCCTTTCTCCCAAACTCACCCACAAACTCGACCGGTCAGCGAGGCTCTCCCATTCACTCCAGCACGCTCTCACCAAAGAACAACAACAAAGGCTAACGAGTGCGCTGCTTATGAATAAAGCATTTTTGCGGCAGAAAAATCACGAATAGGTTGAAACAGTTCAGAAGCTACCTCAACTTTAGCGTTCAGTCTGGCACAGCAGCGAAAGAAACTCTCTCTCTCTCTCTCTCTCTCTCTCTCTCTCTCTCTCTCTCTCTCTCTCTCTCTCCTTCTCTCTCTCTCAGCTCTGCTGCGGGCTTTTGAATTCAGATGGACCAACCGGGCGTGAATGATAGCCTGGCTAGCACACTCAGTCCTATAGATGCTGTTTCGTCGTCAGCTGATACCGCGGTAAGGCTTTTAGGCTGGTAAGCAGAAGGGCCTCGGCTCGATTCCGTTTAGGCTCTCCCTTCTCTCCAAAAATGTTGTGGTTTGTGGACACTGTCTTGTGACTTTGTCCCTCACAATCAGTAATGAAACATTAGATGTCTCTCGTCGCTGCCCGTCTTTATGCAGGAGTCATTCTGGTGGTGACAGTGTAGCGATAGGTATTTAATCTCCCCCCCATCTCCCTCCTGACCCCACCTCCATTACGGCGCCCGTTCCCAATAAAGCCTTATGGTTTCTGTGGGCGTAAAGCGTCATGAGAGAAGAAGCTGGTGCGGCCGGAACACTCGGTTCCAGCTTATGCTAGCTATATCTATGGGCGGACCGAATAGTGGTGGCGACTTCCTGGCGGTGTGTTTCCTGTCAAAGCGTTCAGTCCAACTGACTAGCGGGACAGCTAGCCACGCGAGTGATTTGCATATTTATTGAACAAAACCGGCCTCACTGGCTGTATGTTGATAATGGCCGACACTGACTTTTATACCGTCTCACATCCGCCGCAACCAGCCTGCGAACTCACGAGCCAGCTGAGCAGCAATTGCCACTGGCCCGCCGCCAGGTCGCGCATCGATCGCCACTGCACACAAGGTCTAGTTTAGAGTAAAGCAGCTCAGCTATACTTTGTGTTGTATTCTACAACACCGGGCTGGGAACTTGATTACCGACGCTTTCCTTACTACGTTACCCGGTCAGTTTATGCGGCCTTGACCGCAGCACCGGAAGCTATGGAGTGCAATTTGCAGGTCGACATGACCTGTCAGCAGTCAGCCTGTTTCGGAAACTGAGGCAGTAGGATTTTTTTTTAAACGTTTCTTATAATATTAAAAAAAAAAAAAAAAAATCTGAAACGAGAATGACTGCTGGCGTTGTTTAACTGTTGTTTTGTAGCTTTGAAAGGGGGATTACTCCCAAAACTAGTTCGCATGTTGTGTTTTGACCTAATAAACAGCGTTTTTATCCATTTTGTTTATGTGTTTGGATTTTGTTTTCAAACAAACAAAAAACCCGTCTCAGAACCAATTTTGTCCAACAATTAAGTAGAAGAGAGATCAGATTCACGGCTAAAACTCAAAATTAAAGATTTGTTCCAAACTTATTATGAACCCCCCCCCCCCCCCCCCGCCACACCGCACCCCCCCCCCCCCCCCCCCCCCACACACACACACACTCCCCCCCCCACTCTCCACCGCCCCCCTTCGCC
>JABMCL010001228.1:1362500-1387500 GCA_018857735.1 Alviniconcha marisindica
CTATCTATCTAGATGTCTTGTTTAGCTGTCTTTCTATCTAACTACTTATCTGTTTGTCTGTCTATTTGTGTATCTGTCTTTTCATAATCTCTTTATTCATATGCTGTCTGTCTATTTATACCCTGTGCTGTTTATATATCTGTCCCTGTGCTATCTAATTCAACGTTGCTTTATGTCCATAGAGACTATAAGGAATATTAGGGACGGGGAGCCCAGGACGGTCACCTCGACTTTCACACAGCTCCTGAGCTCTGTGCTATCTAGCTATCGGTCTATCTATCTACATAATACGTATTATAATCCCTGTTATCTATGTATCACTGTGCTATCTATCTAGGCTTTATATATATATATATATATATACTGTATCTATCTCTGTGTTATCTATATCTGTCTAAACACCTACGTATATCTAACTGTGCCTACCTGCGTACCGGTCTACCTATCTCCTTGTCTATCTCTCTACCTCTCTCCGTCCCGTCTGCTCGTTTCTGTTCGTTGATGACTAGAATGGGACGGGAGAAGGGAGAGAACTCAGGTTATGCATACAGTGAGTACGTTACTAACCAGAGATACCGTGGCTACAGCAAGTGTAGTGTCCCTGTAGTGACGAATATGCATAGCGTGAGTTCTCTCCCTCTGCCGTCTCATTGTATTGTAGTTATTCATGGTCGCCATTTTCTCCCGCCATTGTAATGTGGCATCCACCTCCGACATCAACATGGGGGAAGAAAATGGCGACCATTTACTGGCCGTATAGCTGGAGATCAAAGGTCATAGGGTCAGGTACAGGCGAAGTGATACTAATAATAATAAAAGGGACATTTTTGTGGCCCCTATCTACCGCACAAGGTGGGAGCGCAGGGCGCTTTTGACAAAAGCACTAGCAACACACACGAACGCACGCACGCACGCACGAACACACCCACACACACACTTTCCAACAGCTACAAAACACATGTATACTCTGTCTCTGTCTCTCTGTTTCTCTGTCTCTGTCTCTGTCTCTCTGTCTGTGTCTGTCTGTCTCTGTCTGTCTGTCTGTCTCTCTGTCTCTGTCTCTGTCTCTGTCTTTTTCTCTCTCTCTCTCTCTCTCTCTCTCTCTCTCTCTCTCTCTCTCTCTCTCTCTCTCTCTCTCAGTCACACACACACGCACACACACACACACACACACACACACACACACACACACACACACACACACACACACACACACGTCGGGCGGGAGGGAGAAGGTGGTGGTTTAGGCACGGCTGTGAAAAAGACAGTTTAGAAATGAACCTGAAACAGAACGAGGCCCAGGGAACTCCCTTGTGTGCTGATTCAGTTTAGAAATAGTTATTGCAGAAGTGGCTATGATTATAAGTGGATACTTCTAGTGTTCTTTGTCCTTCTGCCCTGACACCGTGCGGAAAGGTGTTAGGGCCAGAAAGGTCTAAAGGTGTTAGAGCCACAAAGGTCTAAAGGTATTAGGGCCAAAAAGCCAGAAAGGTCTAAAGGTGTTAGGGCCAGAAAGGTCTAAAGGTGTTAGGGCCACAAAGGTCTAAAGATATTAGGGCCAGAAAGGTCTAAAGATATTAGGGCCAGAAAGGTCTAAAGATATTTGGGCCAGAAAGGTCTAAAGACATTAGGGCCAGAAAGGTCTAAAGGTGTTAGGGCCAGAAAGGTCGAGGACCGCGTAAGTGACCATATTTTCGTAGTATATGACGACATCCTCGAATATCCAATGAGGACAAGTTATATAATATATTGTCCACCATTTCTGTATCGTATACTCAAGGCGTTAGCACTATGGAGCATTAGAGGTCAGAGGTCAGGGTCGAGCTGTCACGGTGTGGACGGGGGACCCTGGGCTCTCATTGCCTACCCCATTCTGTCCCCGTCCCTAATGTTAGTACTTATGCACTTGTTTATCAAGAATGTACTGTCATAGTTCAGGAGCTGTGTGAGAGTCGAGGTGGCCGTCCTGAGCTGTCCGTCCTAACGAGCCTTCTGGTTTCCGTGGACGTAAAGAATTATTGAACCGTGCTTCGGCATTGGTCACAAGCTTGTCCCTAATATGTCAACTGACATCTGAGGACATTAAGCAACGCTTCACCACCAGAATGTACTGTGTGAACGTAACTTTGCTTCCTAGCGCTTGTTTATAGTGTGTGAACGTAACTTTGCTTCCTAGCGCTTGTTTATAGTGTGTGAACGTAACTTTGCTTCCTAGCGCTTGTTTATAGTGTGTGAACGTAACTTTGCTTCCTAGCGCTTGTTTATAGTGTGTGAATGAAACTTATCTTCCTAGCGCTTGTTTATAGTGTGTGAATGAAACTTATCTTCCTAGCCCGCAGGGGGCAAGAAAGCTCAATAACACCTTGATACCTAATAAGCCACACGGTTTCTGTGGACGTAACTAAAACGCCACGAAAGATACCTTTGTCCCCGTTCCCTGTACAGTTCGCCGAAGCAGCATCCGGTCTGTCGGTGGATGCTCAGTCACTGCCCATCTCGTGGCGGTGGTCATCTGCATACAAGTGGAGGTAGAAGCTGGTCGGATCTCGCGTCCTATGAGTATTCATGACCACTGATGACGCGCCGCGCTCCATTTTAGCCCTGCTCGAGCAGCTCGGTGCGTGGCTGCGCCAGAGCATGGCAATGGGTTCAGAGGAAAAGAGGGGAGGAGAGGGTAGCGTTACGTCAGGACGTGGACATGGGGGAACATCGTAATGCGCGACTGACTGAGGCGGCTGGATTTGTGTATGCTAAACACACGTATCACTGGAGACACAGACAGATGGACAGGCCTGGCAAACATACAGAGGCACGCGCGCGCACGCGCGCACGCGCACGCACGCACGCACACACACACACACACACACATAAATATATATATATATATAATAGTATAACAAGCATACAGGCACACACACACACACACGCACACACACACGCACACACACACACACACACACACACACACACACACACACACACACACACACACACACACACACACACACACACACACACACACACACACACATAGACAGCACACACCACATACACACACACACACACACACATACTTACGCACTCACACACACACACACACACACACACACACACACACACACACACACACACACACACACACACACACACACACACACACACACACACACACACACACACACACACACACACTCACGTGCACGCGCACGCTAACCACACTGATTGACCAGCTGTTAGGACGAAACAGGGAGGTTGAACTTTGCTTGCGCGTGGGAAAGGTCATGCCGTTGGTCGGTGAAACTCCACAGCTCTGCCACCCCCCCTCCCCACCCTCCCCATCTCCCCCGCCTACCCGCACCTACTCCGCTGTCCATCCTGTCCACATACCCCCCCATCCCACCCCCACCACACCACCAACCCCTCACACACGATAATTCACACACACACACACACCAACCCTCCCCCCTCCACCACACACACACACAAAACAACCCTCCCTCCCCCCCCACACAACATACCCCCCTCCCCCACCACACACACACACACATACCCCCCCACCACCACACACACATACATACCCCCCCCCCACCACTCACACACGCCAACACACACAGCAATCCAACACACACGCACACCACACCATCCAACACACACACACACACACACACACACACACACACACACACACACACACACACACACACACACACACACAACCACAAACACTGACCCAAACACATACACACCGACCCCCACACACCCCACACACACACACATACAGACTGACCACACATACACCAACCCAAACACATAGCGTTCCTCCTCCTCTCCCACCCCACCCCCCGCCCCGCCCTCCCCCCTACACAGTACACTGCCACACTCACCACCCAAACCATCCCCCTCCCCCCCTCCATCCCCCCCCCCACCACCCGTTTGAACGATAGCCTTTTGAATGGGGGTAGCGGAAGTGCCATGTGTCACACTACTTACAGTACACTAGTAGTATCGTCACAACAAAAGCACTGGTTTGGCTGCGTCTGTATTTCCAGACGTATTCATCAGCCTTGGAAAAGCACGGTGTGTCCCAAGGGAGTCTGCCAGTTGCAGCAATCTGCAACGGAGTGACAGAGTGGGTATATATATATATATATATATATATATATATATATATCGGCAGGAGCTTGGTTTCATACTAGATTCCGCATTACCGCATGGTTTCCTGGTCCGTGCGGTGCGTTCTGTTAGTGTATGTAACGCTGCATAATATAGAAATAACAACAACAACATCGAAATCCCGTTGTTTCCTAGCCACGCAGGGAGCGTGTCTTTGTTTTTGTGGTCTGGTCATCTGGTCCGTGTAGTGAATTCTGTTGATGTATTTAGCGCTTTATAACATAATAACATACCCCCACACACACAAACAACAAACCAAAACCAAATCGAAATGCCGTTGTCCACCACTTACGGAACGTGTCTTTGCTTTTGTGGCTTGGTCCTCTGGTCCGTGTAGTGAATCATAATTTAACGCATAACACAATACAAAGAAACAACAACACACAACAACAAACAACAAACAAACCAACAAAAACAACAACATCGAAATGCCGTTGTTTCTTACCCACTTACGGAACGTGTCTTTGCTTTTGTGGCTTGGTCCTCTGGTCCGTGTAGTGAATTCTGTTGATATATTTAACGCTTTATAACATAATAGCAAAGGAAACGAACAACACACAACAACAAAAACACCCCTCACCAAAAGCAGCTTCGAAATCCGGCTTCTTTTTTTTTCTTGCTTTTTTTAGCCACGCTGGGAACGTGTCTTTGTTTTTGTGGCTTGGTCCTCTGGTTTGTGTAGTGAATTCTGTTGATGTATTTAATGCTTTATAGCATAACAACGAACAAACAAACAAAAAAACACGCGACAACAAACAAAAAAAACGCAAAAAGCAGCCTCGAAATCCGTCTGTTTTCTAGCCACGCAAGAAACGTGTCTTTGTCCATATATGTCTTGATCTTCCGGTCCATGTAGTGGATTCTGTTTATTTAACATTGCATCAACACAGAAAAAAAAAAGAGAAAAAAATACATAAAGCACTGAAATCCGGAGGTTTCCCAGCCGTGTAGTTTGTTACTGTGTTTTTGGTAAGGCGCATGCGCGGATGTGGTGCCGGTCGATCGGGGGCGATTAAAACGGGGGGAAAGTTTAGTGGGGCAGCAAAGTGAACGTTAACGCACCAACACCTATAGGACAAAATGAGATGTCAAGTTCGCGTTCAGTTCGCACCATCACGTAGTGCAGCTGAGCAGGAAGAACAGGAATTACAACAACAAAAAGAAGAAGAAGAAGGAGAAGAAGAAGAAGAAGAAGAAGAAGAAGAGGAAGAAGAAGAAGAAGAAAAGAAGAAGAGGAAGAAGAAGAAGAGGAAGAAGAGGAAGAAGAAGAAGGGGGAAAAAAGCCCTGAACGCATGAGAATAATTTGAGAGGGTCGGTTTCTGTTCATTCCGTCCGCAGCTGCAACAATTGGTTGAATGTTTTCTCCTCTAGGTAACCAACGTCGAATTCTTCATTGGGTCTTGGCTACTGTCAATCGTAACGCTGCAACCGTCTGCAGTAGACTTCACACGTGACTTCCGGCGCAAAACGAGACGGTGCACAGTGGCCCAGTTTCTCTTAGCCAGCTTGCTTTGGCTGAAGAAAACAAGTTTGACCTAGGCACATTTTGAAGAAGGGGGAAAAAAACCTCTAACGAACTTGAAGGCCGGGTTGCTGTCATTTGTAAGGAACACGACCGTGCGGTGTTGAAATATAATTATGTCCAAATGCGGTAGCGATGGCAATGTTGTGAGTGAAGAAAGCGACCAAAGAAAGAGCGTTTTAACACCAAACTGGGACGGAAAGGAAGCTCAGAAGGAAGAAGCATCGGAGAATTAAGCGTTCACATCATTATGTTTTCAAAAGAATGATACTTAATAAACGTGGGGGGAACTGCAGCCAGTGTTTTCAAAGTCTTCGTAATTTTTCTGTCAGGAATAAATCTCTACAAAATTGATAGGCTAGACGTTTCTGGATTTGTACTGAATCCATGTAGGTTTAGTATCGCTTTTTATAGTTTTTAAGACGTAAAAAAAGAACAAAGAAAAAAAGAAAAGAAAAAAGAAAAAAGAGTATTATAATTATGTTGTCGCCGATGTTCTCAGAATAGAATGAATTAGTTCTCAGAATAGAATGAATTAGTTCTCAGAATAGAATGAATGATTTCAGATCTCGGAGGCCTCAGCGGAGATTAACTCTGCAAAAATGTTTGGGCTACAGGTTGGTGTAATAACCCCACTTATCCGCCGGAACCATGCAAAATTGGCTTCCAGAGATTACAGTGTCTTGAAGATTCGTCTCTTTGACCTCGCTGATCCGCTATCTTTATACTATGGATCTTTATTATTATTATTTTTCCCCACCAAAATATCCCCTCGACTTTGTGCCAACAAAATCTCCACGACATCTCACTGAAGGGACTCGGAGTCCTGGGCCAAATCAGCAATGGTCGTTGACTTATCCGGGTTATAGTTTACCCGCTGACACTAGTGACAATACGAGACAAGCGTGGGTTTAACTGGGCTCGGTTAGGTAATAATAGTAGGCCTAATATTAATCAATAGCTTTTGTAAAGCGCTTTTCGAAGTAGTTCGGACAACACTGCTCCATGCGCTTTACGCGCAAAAAGGCGGGAAGAGGCGGAGAATTGACAAGGATCACTATCCCATTCTAGAAGAGAAATGGACAAAATTAAGTAAAACGATAAAAATAATAATACCGCGAAATCGTGAATCTCTACCCCCCCCCCCACCCTCTCTCTCTCTCTCTCTCTCTCTCTCTCTCTCTCTCTCTCTCTCTCTCTCTCTCTCTCTCTCTCTCTCTCTCTCTCCCCCCCCCACCCCCCTCCTCTCTCTCTGTCTCTCTCTTGGGAGTTAGGTGAAAACAGAGAATGTCAATGACTGGTGGGAATACCGTGACACCTACGTCAGTTCTCGGTGATTTTCGTTTCAATGTTGCTTTACGGCCACAGAAACCATCAGGCTTATTCGGGACGGGTAGCCCAGGACGGCCACCTCGACTTTCACACAGCTTCTGAGCTTTGTTCTGCGCGAACAATGCTTATTTTGGTTCTTAATGTCCACGCTATAGCTATAATTGATAGGCCACACGCAGACCGACACTGCGTGACCAGTTTTACCCACAATATATTATCACGGCTGATCGACCCACGTCAGTGGCAGGGTCGTCAAAACAAGCCGTCACTCACCTACGTACCTTTACGCTCACGGTCCACTGAGCACGTGACCGTCGTCCACCAAACGAGATTTGTTGTCCCCCCCAACCCCACCCCCCACCCCCCACCCCCCGGGACGCCTTGGTTTCTTGGTGTGACCTTCCCCTTGAATAACGTGTTGGATCACACCTCCACAACTAGGCGACTGTGACCTATGGCTACTACCATGGACCTACATTTCAATACACGCCCGCCGCAAAAGCGCAGTGGGTTTGTGTAGTTCAGTTCAGTTCAGTTCAAGATGGTGTCTTTGCGCTCGGAAAAGCCCACATGCGCTCCATCCGGTGTCTCAGAAGTTCCGACAACATCGCCTTTGAAACGGTTCCAGTGTTCGTCTGATTGACGATGGCCCTCTCTCGTCCTTTCAAGGAAGATGGTCTAGCGATTCCTCTTTCCACGCCTCTCTCCTCCAGGCGATCGATGCATGGTGTTATGTCCTTGGCTTTGTGCCCGCGGGTAGTGTTTCAAGCTTCTCAACACTTCAGATCTTCCGAAAAGCAAGCCACTTGTGAGGGTTGCTTTGCCCGCCAGTCTTTCTGCTTGGTCATTTTCCTTGACTCCGGCATGTCCATGGCAGTGCACCCACAAGAGTGACACATTCCAGTCTGGGCTTCCATTCACGCACACTTTAGCTGTCGTAAAGCGCACTTCTAGTAGTTAGGACCCCCTGAATTTGAGCAGACCAGAGAATAGCGCTATATGAAAGTTATCTGTTATTATTATTGCTACAGTTCTCCCACCGCTGTCCATTGGTAGGCCAGAGGTTGATGTCGAAGGCCGCAGTTGCTGTGTACGTCATTGTCGCTGCCGTGACGTGTGATGCGTGTTGACTCTTCGTGTGGCCGGTGATGGGCGAGTTGCTGTGCTGCGTCCCGTTAAAGGGACTGACTCCTGTCAAAATGTGGCTTTAAATGACCGTGTCCAGCATGACCTCCGCTGGAATGCCTCAAGAGGTGACAGTCAGCACTCCGACCAATCACAGATCGATCTCAGCCCTCACATACCTCCCAAGACGGGGTGGGGGGGGGGGGGGGGGGAGAGAGAGAATCACGATTTCGTGGTACGCCAGAGGTCAGAGCTGTCCATCCACCACCCTTCCCAGTTTCTGGACCTACACACACACACACACACACACACACACACACCCCTCTCTCTCTCTCTCTCTCTCTCTCTCTCTCTCTCTCTCTCTCTCTCTCTCTCTCTCCTATAAATATATATATATATATATCATATATATATATATATATATATATATATATATATATATATATATATAGAGAGAGAGAGAGAGAGATGTGTTGGGGATGTGTGAACCTAATGCTGTTTATTTAATTTGAGAGTTTTTACGTTTTGGTTTGACACAGAGAAAGCATTATTCCAGGTAATTTTGGGTTTGCTGTTACTAAGTATTAGCGTATGCAGATTGAGAGAAAGTGGGCGTATGTCTAAGATGTGTATATGTGCGTGTGGTTCATGACTTAGAATTATTGAGATATGTTCTTCGTTGTACGATCGAACTGGGATTAATAAAGTATATTGTTATTGTTATGTTCATGGTCCACGGTTTCTGTGGACGTAGGACATCATCGAACTTCGCAGTACCTCAGCCTCTTGCTTGTTCAAGAACTACGCATACCTTTTGACGGTTCTACTCCGCGTACTCGACTGCCTGAATTGCTAATAATACTAATACTAATAACAATCATGGATAACGAATTTTCGGGGTAATCCCAATTATCAAGCTACAAAGCGACATCTGACAGTCATTCTTAGAAAGCTAGCAGTCATTCTTGATTCAGATTGTTGTGACAGTGAATTAGACAGTCCTTCTTAGAACGCTAGCGGTCATTCTTGATTCAGATTGTTGTGACAGTACGCTAGCGGTCATTCTTGATTCAGATTGTTGTGACAGTGAATTAGACAGTCCTTAGAACGCTAGCAGTCATTCTTGATTCAGATTGTTTGACAGTGATTAGACAGTCATTCTTAGAACGCTAGCAGTCATTCTTGATTCAGATTGTTGTGACAGTGAATTAGACAGTCATTCTCAGAACGCTAGCGGTCATTCTTGATTCAGATTGTTGTGACAGTGAATTAAACAGTCATTCTTAGAACGCTAGCAGTCATTCTTGATTCAGATTGTTGTGACAGTGAATTAGACAGTCCTTCTTATAACGCTAGCAGTCATTCTTGATTCAGATTGTTGTGACAGTGAATTAGACAGTCATTCTTAGAACGCTAGCAGTCATTCTTGATTCAGATTGTTGTGACAGTGAATTAGACAGTCCTTCTTAGAACGCTAGCGGTCATTCTTGATTCAGATTGTTGTGACAGTGAATTAGACAGTCATTCTTAGAACGCTAGCAGTCATTCTTGATTCAGATTGTTGTGACAGTGAATTAGACAGTCCTTCTTAGAACGCTAGCAGTCATTCTTGATTCAGATTGTTGTGACAGTGAATTAGACAGTCCTTCTTAGAACGCTAGCAGTCATTCTTGATTCAGATTGTTGTGACAGTGACTGTCTAAGTCCTTCTTAGAACGCTCGCGGTCATTCTTGATTCAGATTGTTGTGACAGTGAATTAGACAGTCCTTCTTAGAACGCTAGCGTTCATTCTTGATTCAGATTGTTGTGGTGTAGTGACTGGTGTTTTGAACTGGTGTAAAAGAGATGTGAATGTGTGAGTCGTCCTGAGGTGACACTATACGACTGACTGGACGTTAAAACCCAAGAACTAACTAACTGGTCAGAACCGCTGTTGCACTTTGACTGAACCGACTCATTTCGCGATCTGGGCTCTTTATTCTGGGCCAACAGGATGTGACAGCTTACATCTCTTGGTAATGTTAGAATGAAATGATTTCGTGAAGTGTTCCTCATTAATTAAGCTCGCTTTTCTTTCACCCGAAGCCTATAGTCAGCCGGTTTGGCCTAGCGGTAAAGCGTTAGGCTGGTAAGCAGAGGGACCTCGGCTCGAATCCGCTTCGGCTCTCCTTTCTCTTCAAAAGTTGTGGTCTGTGGACACTGTCTTGAGACTTTGCTCCTCACAATTAATGAGACATTAAAATGGCTCTCGTCGTTGCCCGTCTTAATGCAGGAGTCATTCTGGTGGTAACAGTGTAGCGATAGGTATATAATCTCCCTCTCCCCCCACCTCCACGCCCCCTTCCCCCCATCTCCCCATTCCTAATAAACCTTAGGTTTCTGTGGACGTTCAGCACCATGTTTTCTTCACCGAAGCCTAATCCATAACTTTCCAATTCTCTAGGGAGGGAGCTTCAGAGCTCTGGAGCTGTGTGAAAGTCGAGGTGCGCGTCCTGCGCTCCCCGTCCCTAATAATCTATACAGTCTCTGTGGACGCAAAGCAACGTTGACTTATCGGAGAGAGCTTTGTTGCCCTCTGGGAAATAGTGGCTTTTTCCTCGGGTCCCATGCAGTTCCATGGACGCCGTACGTGTGACGGGGCGTCTAACTACAAAGTAATGACTTCTGCCTTGGGTCCTAGCAAAAGCCGACTGAAGAACTGTGAGTGGGGGTCCAGCGTTTATAGCGTACGTTGGACTTTAGCCCCGGTCACACTTTGTGCGCCGGTGCCGGCCTGGGCAATTTCCGAAGGGGGAACCGGTTTTATTTGTCATTATCCGAGAAGATTTTATAATTGATCAGAGCTTTAGTGGGAACCGCGGTCCTCCACGTATTGTTGTTGCTCGGTCATGCGCACGTGTGTGGGTGTGTTGATGATGCGGAGCTTAATGTCCTCAGCATAAACGTGAGTGTGTTGTTGTTGATTGCTTTTATATAACCCTCTTCTCCGCTCTTGTGCAGACTCGCTGCGCTCATGATCCAAGCATGTCAAAGTTGGAATAGAACGCTATCTATTATGAGGGGGAAAAAACAGCATGCGAATTTCCGGGGTAAGCCCCCTTTCAAGCCATAATACAACAGTTAAACGGTGAAAAATTAGATGTAGGATACTTTTCTGCTTCCGTTGTTTGAGCTGTTCTGTTATGTCGTTGTGGTGTCCAGTGTTTGGAAGGATTGGAAGAGAGAGAGAGAGAGACGGAGACAGAGAGAGCGAGAGAGAGCGAGCGAGAGGACAGACAGACAGACAGACAGCACAGACAGACAGACAGACAGACAGACAGCAGACGACGAGAAGACGAAGAGACAGAGACAGAGAGAGCGAGAGAGAGCGAGCGAGAGATAGAGAGTCAAACAGACAGACAGACAAACAAACAGACAGAGAGAAACAGAGAGACAAATAGACAGACAGAGAGACAAACAGACAGACAGAGAGACAGATAGACAGACAGACAGAAACAGAACAGGGTACTCTGAATACCGCGAGCAGTTACTGTCATCATTTTAGTCTGAATGCCCTCCCCCCAGCCCCCACCCCCACCTCCACCATCGTAGGGAGAAGAAAAAAAAACACCAAAAAAAACTAGTAAGCAAGCAAGCAAAGAAGCAAAATATTTGTTCTTAATCTTGTTTACTTTTTAGTTGATATTTTTCTGAAGAGAGAGAGAGGGAGGGGTGCGGTAGGAAGGGGGTTGCAGGGGGGGTGGGGGGTGGGAGGAGGGGGGGGGGGGGGGGGGGCTTGGGGGAACGGTGTCATTGTCTCTTTACTGTCTTAATTCCCACTGTGTTTTGCAACCTCAGCAAAGTAGCTGCGTAACACGACAGGCCTCAGCAGACTGAAGCCGTCTCCGCAAGGCAGCAAAACAGTGTCTGTAAATACAGAGAGCAAGATGTCGTGAAGGTTTCGTGAGCCGCTGTGGCCTAGCGGTAAGTTAGGCTGGTAAGCGGAGGGACTTCGGTTCGAATCTGCTTCGGCTCTCCTTTCTCTTCGAAAGTTGTGGTCCGTGGACACTGTCTTGTGACTTTGTCCCTCACAATTGTGAAACAGTAAAATGGCTCTCAACGCTGCCCACCTTAATGCAGAAGTCATTCAGGCGGTGACAGCGTAGCGATAGGTATATACTCTCCCTCTCCCCCCACCTCCATACCCCCTTCCCCTTTTCTCCCCGTCCCTAATAAGCCTTGTGGTTTCTGTGGACGTTAAGCACCATGTTTACTTATTTACTTACTCAGTTGTGAAGGAAATGAGATGGTCAAAACGTGTCAAACCCTTCTCTCCTCAGTCGATTTGATGGGGTTGGGCGGGGAATAGACGGGGCCGGGGTGCGGTGAGGAGGGGAGGTGGGGGGGGGGGGACAGAATTGAAACTGACGATGCTTATTAATGCAGTTGAAAACACCTAATCGAGACGATTCAGGCTGAAAGAAGATTACTGAGGACACTGCTGTCGGAGACTGTGTGCATGAGGACCGTACACAGTCTATGTCGGCTACTGTTGTGACTGGGCTCACTAGTTTAATTACAAATTCTAACCATCTTCATTTTTTGTTACATTCTGGACTCACGCTGTTGTTTGGTGGTAGTGGTTGTGGTAATAACGGTGTTGTGGTTGTGGTGGTGGCGGTAGTGGTGTGTGTGTGTGTGTGTGTGTGTGTGTGTGTGTGTGTGTGTGTGTGTGTGTGTGTGTGTGTGTGTGTGTGTGTGTGTGTGTGTGTGTGTGTGTGTGGTGTGGTGTGTGTGTAGTGTGTGTGTGTGTGTGTGTGTGTGTGTGTGTGTGTGTGTGTGTGTGTGTGTGTGTGTGTGTGTGTGTGTGTGTGTGTGTGTGTGTGTGTGTGTGTGTGTGTGCCCCATGAGTGTGTGATCAGCACCCTGTGAGAAGGTTCACTTAGGCGTCCAGATGTTATCTATCAACGGAGCTGAAATGAAGAACGTTAAAAGCAAAGTTGCACAGTTAAGTAGAGACTAGCGCATCCCAAGAACACGTGTGCGCATTGGCCCGAGGAAACATGTAATGGACTTCGTTAAACGCTGTGAGAACAGCAATGATTGCAATGCCATCCAGAGAGCTATCGTGCACTTGAAGGCAACAAAACTGTCATCATAATAATCAGGTTATTTCCTCTCTTTCTTTCTGTTCCTCTTTTCTTTTTCTTTTTTTATATTTTTTCTTTCTTCTTCTTCTTTTATTGTTTTGTTTTTCCCCCTTGGTCGAAGTTAAATTCATTTTGATTATATGTCTTCCCTTTTCGAGTATGAAACAGTGGAAAAGTGCTAGCGATCTTGACAGAGGACGGGGACTACCATGTTGTTGTATTGCTTGCTTGATAACGATGATGTGGATGATGATGCCTAGTTCAGTGACAGTAGCTGCTAAACTAGGGGAACCAAACCGAACTTAGCCTGAAAAACGTGGAAAACGTGCTAACGTTCCCATCATTGGGTTTCAGTCGGTTGCTCTGTCGGCCCTCTCTCGACTCCTTCAAATCCAAGCTCAGAACGTTTCTTTTTTCCTAAACAATAGACCCGCCCATGTTTTCTCATCTGGCTTTGCCAAAGTCCTCCGCTGTAAGCCCCTGCGTGTTCATAATCTGTTTAAGTTAAGGTTCTAAACTGTGTATAGTGTACCCGTATGTGCGGGCGCGTGTATGCTGCGAGCCCGTGCACGTGTGTGGGGAGTGGGGGAGGGGTGGGGTATTTGCGGTGTTTAGAATGGTTCAAACCGGACAAGAGTTTGTGCCATGTATAAAAACTTTCTCGTTGTTGTTGTTGTTGTTGTTGTTGTTGTTGTTGTTGTTCTTCTTCTTCTTCTTCTTCTTCTTCTTCTTCTTCTTCTTCTCTTCTTCTTCTTCATTCTTCTTCTTCTTCTTCTTCTTCTTCTTCGCCATTTTCTTAAATAATAATACAGAACCTTTTTTCTTTCTTCTTCTCATTTTAGCTTTTCACGGTACGTGCAGTGTTGGTGCGCTCTCACCAAAGAAGAGCACAAAAAGCTTGGCTAGGGACGTATTTATTTAATGCGTTGTGCCGTACAGACTGGTCTTTTCATGACGTCACTGACACGTACTCGGCCGGCTAGGCACAAAATGGCGGCTCTCACGGTCGTGTCAGTTTGGGCGACTTTCAAAACGTAAGCCTACTCAATCAATGTCGACTATGGGTAATAGCATGGTGTGCAAACTGTCACGCGA
Organism: Alviniconcha marisindica; assembly: GCA_018857735.1. Lineage (NCBI taxonomy): Eukaryota > Metazoa > Mollusca > Gastropoda > Provannidae > Alviniconcha > Alviniconcha marisindica. The sequence goes on from JABMCL010001228.1 coordinate 1,376,879, forward strand.
TTAATAGTTCAAAACAACAACAGCAGCAGCAGCAGCAGCACAACAACAACAACAACAACAACACACAACAACAAACAACAACAAAAACCACACACACAACACAACACACACACACACACACACACGCACGCACGCACGCACGCACGCACGCACGCACGCACGCACGCACGCACGCACGCACGCACGCACACACACACACACACACACACACACACACACACACAAAATACACACCTAAAACACAAACACTGAAACAAACAAACCTTTGGGCCTAAAGTAAAGGACAGTAGAAAATAATTTTGTTTACTTCACAGTACAAAGGAACGGACCGTTTGCCCCAAAAAGGGGGCGGAATGGGATGGTGGGGAGGGGGGGGGAGGTGTATAGTGGGGGGCGGGGGGTAAAGTAGTCAACACTGGAAGAGACCACCCGCCGCACCGCTCTTCCGCCCGCCCCCCGTCACCAACCAAAAGGGCAGCGCAAAGCGAATACAACTGTTTACAAGGTAAAAATGTAAGGCCCCCCATTTCCCCACAAATAGAATTAAACCCTGGACTCTTAGCGCCGGGGCACCGAAACCTCACAACTAACCAAAGGAAAGATTAGGAGGTCGCGCTACTTCAGCTGAATGTCCTTTTTTTCTTCTTTTTTTTCTTCTTCTTTTTTTACTTCCTTTTTTTCTTTTTCTTTTTTCTTTTTTTCTTTTCGACTGCCCTAAAAGGCATCGCTTTCGGCCAAACCGACAGCAAATTTAGATTCCTTGGTAGGAATAGAACGAGGGACGCGCCCGCGGCAGAGGGACAAGGAAAAGTATGGGGGTGTGTGTGTGTGTGTGTGTGTGTGTGTGCCCCCCCCCCCCCCCCCCCCCCAACCCCTCCGCTGCTGCCTCCCGCCCTCTTCAAAAGAGCCGTCCGATCGTTCGGGAGGAAGCTGGTACAAGTAGATTTGCCGACCTAAAAAAACATCTTTTTCTGTGGACGGCCAGCTGGTATAAATAGTTCTGTTATTCTCAGTTTGTTTTGGCTTGATTTTTGCCTTGGGTGACGTCGTGCCGGCTGAAAGCCTGTTGTCTGCTGGAACATCGCGCGTGCGCGCGCACACACACACACACACACACACACACACACACACACACACACACACACACACACACACACACACACACACACAGAGCGACACACACACACACAGGCGCGCACGCGCGGACATTCGCTCGCGCGCGCACACACTAACACCGCACACGCGCGCGCACACACACACACACACCACACACACACACACACACACACACACACACACACACACACGCACACAAAGCACACACACACACACACACACTCTCTCTCTCTCTCTCTCTCTCTCTCTCTCTCTCTCTCTCTCTCTCTCTCTCTCTCTCTCTCTCTCTCTCTCTTTCTGCTAGACCTGAGATGACCCTGTGTGGTTAACAAAACGTTAAAATCCAGTATTTTCGAACCCATCGCTTCCTCTCTCAGTCAGTCAGTCAGTCAGTCAATCAGTCAGTCAGTTATTGCTCACGTCCTTCGTTCAGTAGCATAGCTGAGAAGCAGGGTCTGTCCTCTGGTACAAATGACATGCTTCACTGATCTGATGGCCAAGACAGCTAAGTAACCTCACGAGCCCATTGACTTTCTGGGCTTTAGCGAGGCAAGTCCATTTCACGTCCTTCCAGCGTGGGTAGGTAGGTAGTGTTGCTTAATATCCTCGGATGTCGGTTGACATATTAGGGACAAGCTGAGACCAATTGCCAAAGCATGGTTCAATATAGCTTTACGTCCACAAAAACCAGAAGGCTCGTTAGGACGGACAGCCCAGGACGGCCACCTCGACTCTCACACAGCTCCTGAACCAACGTACCTCAGGTTACATATATATATATATATATATATATATATATATATATATATATAATATATATATATATATATATATATATATTGCAGCCAACACCGCTTCAAATCCCTCCTTGTTTTCACTCGCCCCCAGCGGCACTTATCGTAGGGGCATTCTATTCAGATAACAGCTAGAACACAGTATCCGTATTCAGCCAGTCCTTCCAAACCTCTTTGGGTAGTTTGCGTTCGGTTCGTTTTGGTGCAGTGTAAGTACAGTCTAATGGAAATGTGGGCTAAACTGACAAACATCTGAGACAAGAATGATTGCTAGCGTTCTAAAACAAGATCCAAACACATAAAAGGTTCAAAAGGAAGCTATATATTAGGACAAAAGACAAAAGCTCAACCCAAAACAGGTAAATGTCTTAGCTCGCCATCTCATTTTGTATCGTTTTTCACCGTTTAACTGTTGTTAAAGTGTCGTTGTGTAGCTTGATAAAGAGGATTACCCCGAAAATTCGCTTGCTGTGTTTTGTCCTAATAAACAGTGTTCTTTTGAACCGTTTATGTGTTTGGATCTAAACTGACGAACATTCACTTTGCACCCACTTCACGAATATGCATTGCACAGTACTGTCGGAAACGGGAGAAAAGGGAACAGAAGACTTGAGTTTTGCAAAGGATGAGCAGGGAGAGCGGATGTTGGTCAGCCTGCTATTACTGTTAAGCTATTACTGTTAAGCTATTACTGTTAAGCTATTACTGTTAAGCTATTACTGTTAAGCTACTAGCGCACCAGAAAGCCGTGCTTGACCCTCGCGGAAAGAAAAAAAGAATGGTATGCATCTTGCTGCCTTAGGACACTGGTTTTTGTCATTATGCAATTATATAACTTTTAAAACATTCTCGTTTCCGTCCATTCTATTAAAAAAAAAACATCTTTAATTTGGTATAGACTGTAAACTGGACGGAATCATCGACGAAACCAGCATGTCCTAGCCCCATTTGCTTCTCTCTTTTTTCTTTTTATTTCACTAGGGTTATACTGAAGGGACTAACTCATCGAAAATGTGTGTTCGTGTTTGTGTATGCGTATATGCTGCGTTTTGTGTAATTTGTGTATGTTTTGATGTGGTTGATTTGACTTGAGAGAGAAAAAAAATGAAACAACGACTGCTAGCATTCTAAAAACAAGATCCAATTGTGTGTCCGTGTTATAATAAATCAGCGTTCTTTTGAACCTTTTTGTGTTTGGAGTTTGACTTGAGAAAGGGTTTTCATACCTTATGATAAGAGTTTTGACATGTACATTTGTTTCCGACAGAGTCTGATCGTCCTGAATTGACTCTGTGCTTAATCCTCACAGCTCTCACAGGCGGCTATCTGGCCCAGACCCGAGACATGATCGTCGGTTTCCGGCACCCTTGCACCAAACTCTGCCATAACTGGTTACGCCGCTGGAGGGACACTCCTCGTTTTCGCGAATAATTATGTCCACCGACGCTGACAGCGCCCTGCGAAAGGTTTGGGTACTAGTAAGTCTGCGGAAGCAGCACAGCTTCAAAGCACGCACATAAATTAATTATGAGCACGTCGCCCGCGTGCAAAATGAGTTCCGTCTCGATTCAAACGATTTTGGTTTTATTTGCGCTGACGTAAGCAATGTGGGCGGTTGTAAAAGGAACGCCTGGTAGAATTTGAGTTTCTTGGCTCTAATATGCTTTTTTTAGGACATTAGGCAAAACGTAAGTAAGAAATTTGAGTTGTCTGTTACAAGCTTAATGCCATTTGAGCACCAACAAAACAACTTGCAGTTTTCGGAGACTAAAGGCGTAACCAGTTATGGCAGTGGTTGGAGGAACGATGAAGTTAACCAGTGTTTGGCGTGGTTGCTGCCTGTTTCCACACCGCGGTCAGATGATCAGATTCAGATTCTTTATTCACCAAGTTTTACAACAAGGAAAGCGTCTCGAAAGCGGTAAGCATACAAACATAAGCAAACGACAACACTGACATACATCAACTAGCAACCCTTTTGCACCAACAAAACAACACCCAAACGCACATACACACACCTGCGCGCACACGCACATACACACACCGGCACGAGCGCGCACGCACGCACACGTACGCACGCACACACGCACGCACGCACGCACGCGCGCACGCGCGCACGCACGCACGCACGCACGCACGCACGCACGCACGCACGCACGCACACACACACACACACACCACACACACACACACACACACACACGCCATAAGTATGAGTAATATTTCAATGTAAAATATAGTCCTACGTCTAGGACTAAGATAGGCAAAGTAAACGTTCAACACACACACACACACACACACACACACACACACACACACACACACACACACACACACACACACACATATGAAGATCCGGCTGGGGGAGACGTTAGACACGAACTTCATGTGCCTATGTCCGCAAGAGCTCAGGAACGGCTGGCTGGTGGAGAAGTTAGACACGAGCTTCACGTGCCTGTGTCCGCACAGACCTCAGTGGCGGCTGCCTGGGGATGAGACGTGAGACACGAACTTCACGTACCTGTGTCCGCACAGAGCTCGGTGGCGGCTGGCTGGGGATGAGACGTGAGACACGAACTTCACGTGTCTGTGTCCGCACAGACCTCAGTGGCGGCTGCCTGGGGATGAGACGTGAGACACGAACTTCACGTGCCTGTGTCCGCACAGACCTCAGTGGCGGCTGCCTGGGGATGAGACGTGAGACACGAACTTCACGTGCCTGTGTCCGCACAGAGCTCGGTGGCGGCTGCCTGGGGATGAGACGTGAGACACGAACTTCACGTGCCTGTGTCCGCACAGAGCTCGGTGGCGGCTGGCTGGGTGAGACGTGAGACACGAACTTCACGTGCCTGTGTCCGCACAGGGCTCAGTAGCGGCTGGCTGGGTGAGACGTGAGACACGAACTTCACGTGCCTGTGTCCGCACAGGGCTCAGTAGCGGCTGGCGTAGGCGAAAAGGCCGTTGCCCTGACTCACCGTCACTGATGTAAGAGCAGCCGCAGTGGCGGTGTAGTTCGTAGTGGTTGTCGTAGACTGACCGATTGATAGCGGGAGGAAGTCGGTAGCCTACATTGTCATTGCCTCCTGGCACAAAGCCGAGGACATCACCTCACCGATCGCCTGGAGGAGAGAGGCGTGGACAGAGGAAGCGCTAGACGATCTTCGTTGAAAGGGCGAGAGAGGGCCATCGTCAGTCAGGCGAACGTTGGAACCGTTTCAAAGGCAACGTTGGGGAAACTTTGAGACGGGGTGGAGCGCATATGGGCTTTTCCGAGCGCATAGGTAACATCTTGAACTGAACCGAACCGAGGAGGACCGGAGGGGAGAGGAGCTCCATCATTTCCGAGCCCGCCTTTCGCTTTGCCGGGTGGATTTCCCTCGGTGAAAAATTCAGTACCTACTTTTTACTTTCAATACTGCTTTGGTGAAATGAGGCGGCCGTGGTCTGTAGATAGTAGCAATAAGTGCCCGTCTTCCGCTTCAGGTACTGTTTTTCGTAAAAAGGGGGAAAATGGTGGTGAACTTGTTTACTGCCTGGACTGACACTGTGTCCTTGGTGAAAGAGCGACGGTGGTGTAAAGAGACACTGCTATGGATTTTGCTTTTGGTGCCTTAATGCTCTTCGGTGAAACGGCGACCTAGACGCGGCGAGAGTTACTCCTTGTCTTTCGTTCCTGGTACTGTGTCTTTGGTAACAGGGGGGGGCGGTGGTACTAAGAGACAATGCCTGTCATTCACTCCTGGTACTGTGTCTTTGGTGAAAGAGACACTGCCTGTCTTTCGCTCCTGGTACTGTGTCTTTGGTGAAAGAGACACTGCCTTTCACTACTGGTACTGTGTCTTTGGTAAAAGAGACACTTCCTGTCTTTCGCTACTGGTACTGTGTCTTTGGTGAGAGAGACACTGCACGTCTTTAGCTCCTGGCACTATGTCTTTGATGAAAGAGACACTTCCTGTCTTTCGCTACTGGTACTGTGTCTTTGGTGAAAGAGACACTTCCTGTCTTTCGCTCCTGGTGCTGTGTCTTTGGTGAAAGAGACACTTCCTGTCTTTCGCTCCTGGTGCTGTGTCTTTGGTGAAAGAGACACTGCCTGTCTTTCGCTCCTGGTACTGTGTCTTTGGTGAAAGGGCGACAATGGTATTAAGCGACACTGCCCGTTTTTCGCTCCCGGTACTGTGTCTTTAGTGAAAGGGCGACAGTGATATTAAGAGACACTGCCTGTGTTTCGCTCCTGGTCATTGTGTCTTTAGTGAAAGGGCTGCAGTGATATTAAGAGACATTGCCCGTTTTTCGCTTCTGGTACTGTGTCTTTAGTGAAAGAGCAGCAGAGGTATTAAGAGACACTGCTTGTCTTTCACTCCTGGTACTGTGTCATTGATGAAAGGACGATGGTGGTATTAAGATACTGCCTGTCTTTCGCTCCTGGTATTGTGTCTTTAATGAAAGGGCTACAATGATATTAAGAGACACTGCCTGTGTTTCGCTCCTGGTATTGATTGTGTCTTTACTGAAAGGGCTACAATGATATTAAGAGACACTGCCTGTGTTTCGCTCCTGGTATTGTGTCTTTAACGAAAGGGCTACAATGATATTAAGAGACACTGCCTGTACTTTATAAATACTTTAACGTTTTTAACGCCCAGTAAACCGTGACGGTTATAATTATCATGAAAGAGAGAGACAGAGTCAGACAGACAGACAGGCAGACAGAGCCAGAGAGAGCCAGACGGACAGATTAGGTAACAGAACAAAGTATAATTACAGCTACAATGTGAATCTATACAATCCGGAATGACTGACCTGCGATCGACTTTGCCTCGGATTTTTCATCAGGAATGAAGCCGGCAGCATCCCCTTCTGTCTGGTAAATATTTTCGGCGCCTGAAGTTCAGTTTATGTGGGTCCTCCGACGCGCGGCCGATGCTTCAGTTACACTTGTTTTGCTGGCACCTTCTATGTATTAACAGAACACGTGAAGCAGGCAGAATTAACGTGCTGATCGCTGCCTGGAAAGCTAAAGGGTTTGGCAATGGGAGAGGATCGCGATGTTACTGTATGTTATGTTCGTAGTCCTGTGTGTCCCCAAATCTGACAAGTGCGGCGTTTGTGTGTGTGTGTGTGTGTGTGTGTGTGTGTGTGGTGTGTGTGTGTGTGTGTGTGTGTGTGTGTGTGTGTGTGTGTGTGTGTGTGTGTGTGTGTGTGTGTGTGTGTGTGTGTGGTGTGTGTGGTGTGTGTGTGTGTGTGTGTGTGTGTGTGTGGTGTGTGTGTGTGTGTGTGTGTGTGTGGTGTGTGTGTGTGTGTGTGTGTGTGTGTGCGCGGTGTGAGTGGTGAGTGAGTGTAGTGTGTGTGTGTGTGGTGTGTGTGTGGTGTGTGTGTGTGTGTGTGTGTGTGTGTGTGTGTGTGTGTGTTGTGTCTGTGTGTGTGTGTTGTGTGTGTGTGTGTGTGTGTGTGTTGTGTGTGTGTGTGTGTGTGTCTGTGTGTCTGTGTGTGTGTGTGTGTGTGTGTGTGTGTGTGTGTGTGTGTGTGTGTGTGTGTCTGTGTGTCTGTGTCTATGTCTGTGTCTCTGTGTGTATGTGCTACCGTTGTGGAAGAAGGCGCTCTGTCATCACAGACTCTTTGCTCGCCATGAACACACTGGAAGAGACGAGACGGTGCGAGCGTGGTCTTAGTGCCCCGTGCAGCGTTAATCCGGCATGAAACGAATCGCCGGCTTCCTCCATAACTCGCCGAAATTACGTTACACTGGCGTGCGCCACTCTTGCTTGCCGTTGTGCAGGGTTAATGTTTATGACGACGTTTCGCGAGAGCATCGATAATTAAAAAATCCTGGCCAAGTCCCCCCCGGCCACTTCAGCTTCCTGGCCTTTAAAAAATAATATTTTTATAGTTTCCAATCTCGTCACGTCATCGGCGCTGGACTGAACCGCTCATTGGAAAGACGGTTCTTGAACATAAAGCCAGTTCTATCCCATCTCTTACAAAAATTCGTTCTAATCATATCTTAATGAAAACCAGAAAACGATTTTAGCTTACTGAACCGGCCTAGCGGAAAAACAATTCGTCCTTCACTTTTAGGAAAACATTTTTACCCCATTTCCATGTGGGGATGGGGGGGAGAGAGATTTTTTACCCACTTTACTCACGAATTGCATGAAGTGACGTTACGTGGTGCACGGTTGTATGGTGTACACAGAAAGCACCGAGACGGCAGCAGTTTCACGTGGCACCAGCCATGTAACAACCAAACAGCGGTGTAAGTACACCACTTCGCGTGTAAATTTCTGCAGCCGTGTCACTCATTTAGAATCACAAAATTGCAGTGAGTCTGCCTCAGTCGAGAGCGGAAAATAGCGTTGTATAAAAGCGATCAGCAGCAACAGGTCCGTGCTTACATCGCTGCCCATCTTAATGCAGGAGTCATTTCTGGCTGGTGGTGACAGTGTAGCGGCGATAGGTATATAATCGCCGTCTTCCCCCACTTCCATCCACACACACACACACACACGCGTGTGTGGGTGTCATTACCAGGCGAGATCAAGACTAGGAGCCGGGGAGGTGGAGCTGGACCCTCAAGTTAGCCCAGAAGAGATCATGAGAAGGGAGGTGGAGCTGGGCTGCGAAAGTTGGACTTCTTTCGCTTCGGGTTGTTCCTCAACAGCAGTGCAAGCGGACATTGTCCTTGTGACCCTGCCCAAGCACGGCAGTTGAAACAGCAATTGCGCAGTGCACTAGTCGCTGGGCAATGGCGAGGGGACACCGCCTTAACACTTCCATTGTTCTGGCGGCGGTCCACGTTCTCTCCGGTCTTTTTCGGGCGGTATCCGCGGTCGAGCCTTTCACTCTCTCGCCCCCCCCCCCCCCCCCCACCCCCAGGCCCCTGTCCCCGTCCCTAATAAGCAACCTCGCTTCTGTGGACGTAAAACAATATGGTCACTTCCATTTGTCCGTCCCTAATAAGCCTTACGGTTTCCGCGGACGTAAAGCACCATAAAGGAAGCTGAAGACAGGTCCGTATGGTCGAGCTTTGGTTGGCTCTGGAACAGAGCCTCTTTCCGCGGTTACGCACGCGGTCAGTGCGGCGGTACGGCTCAATTAAAGAGCGCAGGACGTGAAAGAGAGCAGCTGTACTGCTGGCAGCGGCACCACCAGCAGCACTGCAGCAGTACGTCAGCGCCGTTGGCACGCCACGTCGCACTCAATGACTGAGACGCCCACGCAGCGGTGCAAGGCAAAGAGAAGAAGAAGCAGAGTTGACACGCGCTATGCATTTAGACCCGGCGTGTGCATGCACGCACTGACTGACGCTTACCGCAGGCTATTCCTTCTTGACTGACCATGCAGCGGCCGCGCACATGTCTGCATCACGCACAGCACTCGACCGTCAGGCCGGTGAGCAGAGGGACTTCGGTTCGAATCCGCCTCGGTTCTCCTTTCTCTTCGAACGTTGTGGTCTGTGGACACTGTCTTGTGACTTTGTCCCTCACGGTTATGAAACAAATGGCTCTCATCGCGGCCCACCTTAATGCAGGAATCATTCTGGTGGTGACGGTGTAGCGATAGGTATATAATCTCCCTCTCCCCCCCACCTCCATAACCCAGGCTCCTCCTCCCCCCCCCCCCCCCTTCCCCCTTCTCCCCGTCCCTAATAAGCCTTACGGTTTCTGTGGACGTTAAGCACCATGTGTACTTACTTATTTTATTCGGCTGTCTAAGGTTGCTCACTTCAACCTCTTTAGTGTTGAGCGATCGATTGTTTCAGCTTTTTCAGTGTTGGCCGATCAATTATTTCAGCTTTTTCAGTGTTGACCGATCGATTGTTTCAACTTCTTCAGTGTTGGCCGATCAATTATTTCAGCTTTTTCAGTGTTGACCGATCGATTGTTTCAACTTCTTCAGTGTTGGCCGATCAATTATTTCAGCTTTTTCAGTGTTGACCGATCGATTGTTTCAACTTCTTCAGTGTTGGCCGATCAATTATTTCAGCTTTTTCACTGTTGACCGATCGATTGTTTCAACTTCTTCAGTGTTGGCCGATCAATTATTTCAGCTTTTTCAGTGTTGACCGATCGATTGTTTCAACTTCTTCAGTGTTGGCCGATCAATTATTTCAGCTTTTTCACTGTTGACCGATCGATTGTTTCAACTTCTTCAGTGTTGACAGATCGATTATTTCGGTATAACTTACTGACATCAAATTATGTTATCTTGATCCAAACACGTAAAGGATTCATAAGAACGATTATTTATTATGACACAGACACACGATAAATACGCGTTCCTCTGAACCTTTTATGTGTTTGGATCTTGTTTCAGAACGCTAGCAGTCATTCTTGTTTCAGATTTTTTAAGTTGTCTTGATAATCGTAAGATCAGTCTAATATCACTTTATGTGAAAACATTTTAAATTAAAAAAAGGAAGAAGAAAGTGATCGACCCACAAGCTATATTACTATGACTGTTATAGCCATCAGTCGGATCCATGTCTCATTATGTTGACCATAGTCTGTTGCCGATCAGCAGTCAGCAGGACTGATCCTCTCCTGGGATTAAGACGTCTGTGTGCTGTGCTGTGCTGACGGCACGGGTCAGTGTTGCCGATCAGCAGTCAGCAGGACTGATCCCTCCTGGGATTAAGACGTCTGTGTGCTGTGCTGTGCTGACGGCACGGGTCAGTGTTGCCGATCAGCAGTCAGCAGGACTGATCCGCTCCTG
>JABMCL010001228.1:1402500-1415000 GCA_018857735.1 Alviniconcha marisindica
ACTTTTGTTTTTAACGAAATTCCCTGGGAACATTCTCAGCCGCAACCCATTCACGACAGCTGTTCTTGTGTCCACACTAATCAGCATTCAGTACGCGTACATGGTGCACCGAAAACGTTTTGTCCTGAGTGATGTGACCGTTCTAGTTTGCAATTATGTGGCTTTGCATGAAGTGACATGGTGCATGGTTGTATGGTGTACACAGAACGCGCCGAGATGGCAGCAGTTTCTTGAGGCACCAGCCATGCCAGCGCTGTAAGTACACCACTTCGGTGGATATTCAAAAAACGCGCTATAAAAAAGCTATTCACTCATGTATAATCACATGCGAGCTCAGTGAGTCTGCTCGAGAGGGGAGAATAGCGCTATATAAAAGCGATCAATAAATATAATAATAATTCAGTCGAAGACGAAGAAGAAGACGAAGAGAGAAGAGAGAGAGAGAGAGAGAGAGAGAGAGAGAGAGAGAGAGAGAGAGAGAGAGAGAGCAAATTTTGACTAATTTCTGTGTTTTCTCCCGAAAATCGCTGCCATTGTCACTTTGGCGTAGGTTATAACTGCTTCCAGTTACTGGGCACGAACGAAGAAAACCCGCACATGTGGGCGGAACAGTAAAACTGTGACGCTTTGCGAATTCTTGCGTGTTTTTTTGAGGGGATCCGCGAACGCAAGGCTCGGGCCGGTTACGAGACTTGAATACTATGTCGTTGTTTGAGTCTGTAAGCTTTCAAGGTGTTCCACCAGTTCTGACGTCTGTTGCACTGCTTTTCAACACTGAGATCTGCAGGCGGTCTCCCCAGCAATGCAGGAACCCGTTTTATGAACGAGGGTCTGTGCCAGAAATGTTCCTTGGGAGAATACGTGTCCATGGAGACTTTTCCACTCTTCCTCTCTGTGTCTGTCTGTCTTTAAGCATTTGTCTGTCTTTCTGCTTCTGTCTGTCTTGCTACGTCTTTCTCTGTCTGTCCTTGTCTCTGTCGTTCCTCTTGTTGTTCTGTTGGACTTGTTGATTTAGACGTGATTTTAAATTTCTGGCGGTCAGAAAACAAGCTTGTGTATCAGTGATACCTGTAGAAGAATTAATTATGCTTCTGACCTCTCATCTCTTGTGTCTCATGTCTTTCACTTTTCCACCCGTTTGATTCTTCTTCTTATTCTTTCTCGTCATGTAACCGTCCTGGTTGATGGGGCGTAAAAACAACAGCAAAAAAAAAAAAAAAATCAAGTTACGTCCTTACGTGCCTCTTCGTCTTCCTCCTCATTTAACCGTCCTGATTGGTTGGGCGTAAAATCAACAGCAACAAGGACAATAACAACAGCAACAACAAACAAGTACTTGCCCCCTCGTCTTCCTCCTGATATAACCGTCCTGGGTGGCTGGGTGTAAAACAGCAACAACAACAACAACGACGACAACAACAACAACAAAAACAAGTTACATGCTTACTTGCCCCCTCGTCTTCCTCCTGATATGACCGTCCTGGTTGGCTGGGTGTAAAACAGCAACAACAACAACAACAAAACAAGTTACATCCTTAATCACCCATTTTTCTTCCTCCTGATATAACCGTCCTGGTTGGCTGGGCGTAAAACAGCAACAACAACAACAACGACAACAACAAAAAACAAGTTACATCCTGAATCGCCCCTTCGTCTTCCTTCTGATATGACCGTCCTGGTTGGCTGGGTGGAAAACAGCAATAGCAACAGCGACAACGAAAATCAAGTTACGCCCTTACGTGCCCCTTCGTCTTCCTCCTGATATGACCGTCCTGGTTGGTTGGGCGTAAAAACAACAACAACAACAAAAACAAAAAACAAGTTACGTCCTTTACGTGCCCCTTCGTCTTCCTCCTGATATGACCGTCCTGGTTGGTTGGGCGTAAAAACAACAACAACAACAACAACAACAAAAAACAAGTTACATCCTGAATCGCCCCTTCGTCTTCCTCCTGATATGACCGTCCTGGTCGGCTGGGTGTAAAAACAAAACAAAAACAAGTTACTTATTTACTTTCCTCTTCTTCCTCCTCATTTAACCATCCTGGATGGTTGGGCGTTAAAAAAAAAAAAAAAATTAAATGGTACTTGGGCTACTTACTTGCCCCCTTCTTCTTCCTCCTCGATCTTTCGCTTTCGCCCTGCGAATGACTGGGTAAAATATCACGAATCGATATTCTTTCCTTTTTTCTTTCTTCTGCTTCGTCTCCTTCATCTTACTCTTTGTTTCCAGCCTTTCTTCTTTGCTTGTTTTTCCCCTCCTGTTCACCTGCGATATGTTCGGAAAGGGGAAAATTGAGAACACTTGAATTATTCATCAGTCACTGGACAGCCTTTGCCCCTGGGTACGGAAATTACATGCCTGGAGTGAAATGGTATATCAAAGAGATGCGTTTACGCGTGCGGCTACGGCATCAAAGCAAATGGAAACAGTGATCTCCGAGTCCAGGTACCAGAAACACCACTGAACTGATGCCATGAAGCTTGAACTGTCGTCGAGTTACCAGAAGCACGCATTTTGCTGGCGGGTCAGACGCTCCAGGGTCTTCTGTGTACGCTGAAGTCAGAGGAGCCGATGTTTGATGACAGATTTGTGTACGTTAATGTTGTGTGTTTTCATGTCGGTTGTTTTCACTTGAGTATGAAATGTACGTGCCTACAGCTCGTTTAAAAAAAGCGGCTAACACCCCATTATTATTGTTATTATTGTTATCAAAACGTAGCATAGCTCAGTTGCTTAGAGGGAAGGTCAGAGTACACAAAAGGTTCACAAGGAACGCTTATTTTAATGAGACAATACAAGACATGTGGATATTTTCAGTGAAAACACTAATTTCTACAGACAAGCAGACAGATGATGGGAGTAAAGTAAACATGGTGTTTAACGTCCACCGAAATCATAAGGCTTATTAGGGACAGGCAGAAGGGGGAGGGGGGTATGGAGGTGGGGGAGAGGAAGATTATATACCTATTGCTACACTGTCACCACCAGAATGACTCCCGCATTAAGATAGACTGCGATGAGACCCGTTTTAATGTTTCATTAACTGCGAGGGACGAAATCACAAGAAAGTGTCCACAGAGCACAACTTTTGAAGAGAAAGGAGAGCCGAAGCGGATTCGAACCGGGGTCCCTCTGCTTACAAGCCTAACGCCTTACCGCTAGGGCCAAAGCGGCTCACGGAGATGATCGGAATGAAAATTGATCTACTTAGTTTGCAGTTGGTGGAGAGGTTTTGGGGGTGTTTGCTGTTTCTAAAAGGTGTTTTCAACGAAATTTTTAGCATATGATTTTGTATTGTCTGGTTAAAATAAACGTCCCTTCTGTCTCTGTCTGTCTCTCTCTGTCTCTGTCTCTATCTGTCTATCTGTCTCTGTCTCTCTCTGTATCTATCTGTCCGCGTGTCTGACATTTTTACGGGGTATAGCGCTGTATAATGGTTATTCTTCTGATTATTATTATTATTCTCATTATTTGTGCACAAGAGAGTTAACAAGCGCTCGAAATACGTAACACGAGTACAACAAGAAAAACCTGAGTCGCCGACGGTAACTCTCACTCTCTGGGCCTCGTTCTGTTTCAGATTCATTATTTGTGCTTTTTTTCCCCCGATAGTTCATTCAAATGGCGTCAATCTTCGGTATTTTCCTAACCACCGTCTTCCTACATAAAAAAAAAAAAAGCCTGCAGGAATAGTGAAGAGAGCTCAGGAGCTGTGTGAAAGTCGAGGTGGCCGTCCTGGGCTCCCGTCCCTAATAAGCCTACGGTTTCTGTGGACGTAAAGCAACACTTCAATAATCAGTGAGCCAGATTTGCGCCTGTGATTTGGTCAGGTGCGCTGGACCCTGGTGTGACCGTCATGGCGACTGCGTTATTTCGCCGCACGACGTTACCAGTAGGTAAACATGGTGCTTAACGTCCACAGAAACCATAAGGCTTATTAGGGACGGGGAGAAGGGGGAAGGGGGTATGGAGGTGGGAGATTGCTCAGTGGTTAGAGCGCCGGACTCGTGACTGAAAGGTCGCGTTTCAAATCCCTGCAGGAGCGGCGGGAGAATTTTCTTCTCCAGGGTCGACTTTCTGTGCTGACTCTAATTTCGGTATCCGTTCCAACTCCGTGTTACCACAGTAGCACGTAAAAGATCCCGGTTATTCTGCCAAAGGTGCAGGTGGCAGGTTACAGCTAAACACGCATACACCTTACGTATGTGGCTTTGCATGAAGTGTCATGGTGCATGGTTGTATGGTGTACACAGAACTTGTGCCGAGACGGTTGCAGTTTCATGTGGCACCAGCCATGCCAGCGCTGTAAGTACACTTCGGTGGATATTCAAAAACGCGCTATAAAAAGCTTGTCACTCATGTAGAACCACATGCGAGCGCAGTGAGTCTGCTCAAGAGAGCGGAGAATAGCGCTATATAAGTGATCATCAATCAATCAATATACCTATCGCTATACACTGTCACCACCAGAATGATTCCTTCATTAAGATGGGCAGCGATGAGAGCCATTTTAATGTTTCAGTAGGAAGTGATGGACAAAGTCACAGGACAGTGTCCACAAACCACAACCTTTTTGAAGAGAAAGGAGAGCCGAAGCGGTATCAAACCGAGGTCCTTCCGCTTACCAGCCTAACGCCTTACCGCTAGGCCACACCGGCTCACACGCGACGTGACCGCGCTTCGTGGTTGACTGCTTTATGGACGTGACCAAAGAGCTAGCTATCTGTCATGGGCACGCTGTGGGCAGTGGTTGTCGCCTCGTGTCTTGATTGTCCTGCCAGGTGTGCCGCTTGGCGCGTCATTCCAAAACATGACTCATTGCAGGCGATTCAGATCAAAATATATAACGGTATAATATATCGTGTCATAAACGATATTATGATTTGTGGCATTGTTTTTTTTTTTACGTTGAGCAACTCTCTCCCCCAGCCCCACCCCCCCCTCCCCCCCCAACCCCCCACCCACCCTTTCCTGTTCGTCCTTCTCCTTCCCCTTTCCCCCATTTTTCCTCTCTCTCTCTCTCTCTCTCTCTCTCTCTCTCTCTCTCTCTCTCTCTCTCTCTCTCTCTCTCTCTCTCTCTCTCTCTCTCTCTCTCTCACCACACACACACACACACACACACACACACACACACACACACACACACACACACACACACACACACCGTTTAGCGAGAAACGAAATCAGATGGTGGGCCAGGAGGGAGCAGGCGTGGGGCGGGGCGGTGGGTACAACCCAACCCCTACCCCGCCCTCACCCCAGAGCCAAACCTCATTTTATCTCTGACAGTGACCTTGTTTCAGGAGGTAGCGTAAAGCGTCCGTTTAAGCATAGTGCTTTTGAGTTTCCTGTACTTGTTTGTTGAACGTATGATTACGATGTATAAATTGATTTTGTTTAAACCAAAGCGTCTATTGTTTACACGCAAAGGTCACCAGGTTTCATCCGTGGCCAGACAATCAGAATGGACAACTTCCGACCGGAAGTGGTCTGATCATGCACGGCCCAAGTGGCGCTCAGTGAGTTCTGTTCAGCCCAAGGTTGTGTCTATCTGTGTGCTCGGCAGATTATTAGTTAGTTAGTTGGTGCTTTGAGCCCAGTCAACCACGAAGGGTTATATCGGCAAAACCCCTGATGATTATTACACTAACTTGACAATAATATAATAATAGCACTGGACACAGCTCACTGCAAGAACGATGAGTGGATTAGCTCACCGTCTAATTTTTCATCGTTTTTCACCGTTTAATTGTTGTTTAAGTGTCGTTTTGCAGCTTGACAAAGAGGATTACCCCGAAATTTCGCATGTTCTGTTTTGTCCTAATAAATAGCGTTACTTTGAACCTTTTACGTGTTTGCATCCCATAATACGCCTCTCAGAAGCTTCCCCAGCGTTGCCTAGGAAACAGTTGCAATGTTCGTCCGACTGGCGACGGTCCTTTCTCGTCCTGTTAAGGACGACTGTCGAGTGCTTCCTTTTCAGAGGAAGGCCAAGTTGGCTGATGGCGGTGGTGGGCATGGTCGACCTCCCACTCAGTCTCATGGGTCGTTGACCAGCCAGAGAGAAGAGAGGATTGTTGTTGAGTTTTTGTTTAATGTCCTCAGATGCTACGAAGAGAGGAAGGAGAGGAGGGCTGTTTACTGTCGTTTGCTGCTGGCGTTCTTCCGATGTCACGTTTCTGTTGTTCCGCATTAGTTCGCTAGGGGTAGACGACCGAGAGGGGTGGCTCTTGCATTATTTATGAGCCGCGTAGAGTGGAGGGTTTTGATAAGCTGTGCTTTGTTTTTTTGCCGCCACTCCCGGTTTCACCTTCTTTGCCAGTTTTCCTTGGATTAAAATAAAAAAAAAAAAAATAAAAAAAAATCACACAAACAAACTAACCCCCACCCCCCTCCAACAACAGCAACAACAAACAAACAAACAAGCAAGCAGAGGAGGCTGTAGGGGAAAGGGGCGGGGGGTAGTTCATCGTCCCATTTTAGAGCGGTATTTTCAGCAGATTCGACTTCAAATGTTTTTTCTGGTGTTTTTACATTCATTAATTTTCGAAGAAAAGTAATCTTTCGCGATCTGCGAATCGAGAGTCGCGTTGAGAAGGCCGGCGTTTTCGAATTGATAGTTTTGTCAACAGAAAGCAATGCAGTGGCCATTTTAAGAGAAAGAAAAAATAATAAAGAATGGTCTAGTGAGAAATGCGCATGAAGTATTTCTATGCCTGCGAGATCTTATGCCTGCGAGATCTTCACAACAATATCTATATAATTATAGAACCCGAACGACGACAGTGCCATGATTAGGGTGCGTCAGTAACAAACGTTCATCCGTGACATTTCATATTTTTCCTATGGGGATTCCATTCCCCGTAAGCTCGGGTGGCTTTCCAGCCAGGGAAAGCCAGCAGGGACCGAGGGACGCCAGCCAGCCGGTTGATTAATCCCCAAGCGCGGGTTTGCACGTACATCACGACGCTGGCCCGGCACCAAGATGTGGCCAACGTAAACAAACAATTCCTCTTGAACAGTTCTTCTTCACTCGTCGGCCGGTTTGGCTCTGGCAATAATCCATTAATCAGGTGTCATTCAAACCGGGAGTGTTGCCTCCTCAGACGGCAGTGTATTTGCCCTACGATCTCCTTGCTCTCTCTCTCTCTCTGTGTCTCTGTCTCTGTCTCTCTGTCTCTCTCTGTGTCTCTGTGTCTCTGTGTCTCTGTCTCTGTCTCTGTCTCTCTCTCTCTCTCTCTCTCTCTCTCTCTCTCTCTCTCTGTCTCTCTCTCTCTCTCTCGTCTTCTCTCTCTCTCTCTCTCTCTCTCTCTCTCTCTCTCTCTCTCTCTCTCTCTCTCTCTCTCTCTATATATATATATATATATATATATATATATATATATATATATATATCATTGAGTCACTCCGTAGGCATTCACCATCAGCCCAAGTATTATTGTTTACAATTATCCCCGCGCAGTCCCAGACGAAGCCCCCAGTGGGGGCGACAATTCGGACATCCTTTCTCCCTTGTTCATCTCATTTCATCGTCGTCAATATTATGCAAAATTAATCAACAACAAAAACAAAAACTTTTTTTTTAGACGAGACTGGATTTATTTATTTGATGTGTGTGTGTGTGTGTGTGTGTGTGTGTGTGTGTGTGTGTGTGTGTGTGTGTGTGTGTGTGTGTGTGTGTGTGTGTGTGTGTGTGTGTGTGTGCGCGCGTGTGCGTGTGTCTGAGACGGTGTGTATACGGTGTGTGTGTGTGTGTGTGTGTGTGTGTGTGTGTGTGTGTGTGTGTTGTGTGTGTGTGCGTGCGCGCGTGTGCGGTGTGTGTGAGCGTGTTGTATACGGTGTGTGTGGTGTGTGTGTGTGTGTGTGTGTGTGTGTGTGTGTGTGTGTGTGTGTGTGTGTGTGTGTGTGTGTGTGTGTTGCATACGATCCCTTCCGTGCGGACTTCTTGCCTAACTCAGACTCCTAAACACTAAATTGCTGGCACCAGCAGTTTGGCGCAAGGCCCTTTCTGTAGAGACCCGCGCTCTCGCAGTTTCACCGTCATTTGAAACCAGAGCGGGTCAGAATATGGCTTTACCTGCCTCGCCTATTGCCAGCAATATTACCGTTTGTATTTTCTATAGCCCTTCCGGTTCTGCTCCCCCTTCCGCCCTCCCCCCTCATCCCCAACCCCCCGCTCCAGCAAAATTCCATTCCAACATAAATTGGCGCGCGTATGGTAGCAGTGACTACGTCAGACTTTTCCTTCTGATTTGATGTCGCCCTGTAATAACCGTTTGGTTGACTGGGCGTAAAAAAGGAAAAGTTACTTACTCGTTTTTGATGAACATAGTGGTTCTGAGGTGAATGTCGCAATTGACTTTATTATAATTATATCGGCTGACTGCCTGATTATTTCCCACACATAGCTTCGCCGACTTGTAAAAGGCGCACTTCGCGAATGTCCCTTCGGTTCCTTCGTTCGCTACACTTGTTTTAGGCCGAGTTGCTTTCGGAGAGGTACTGGCGAAGACAAGAGATCCCAGGAAGTGGGGCAGAAGGGGAACCAAATCTAACGCTGCATTTTCTCCACCAGAAGGATTTCTGCATTAAGATCAGTGGGCAGCGGTGTAAGCCATTTTAATGTATTATTAATTGTGAGGGGCAAAGTGTCCGTAAAAAAACACAACTTTCGAAGGGAAGGACGAGCCGAAGAGCGGAATCGAACCGACTTCTGTACGCCACACCGCCATGCCAAAGCAGCCCCTCGACTTCAGTGCTTATAGAAAAGTAAAGGGTCGCCGGAAGGCCAGGTCTCTTGTGGTGGAATCAACATAATTATGGCTGTGTAGACGATCCGATGGCACAATGAGCTGACTAACCAATGAGATACAATCGTGTGGTCCCCTTCAGCCACTCCGCGAAGCGACTTTGGCCAAAACAAGACTAATTGCGATGCGGACTGCGTTCGACTGACGAAGAAAGACCTTGGTGTAATTGTATGGCGAAGGCCGCGCCTTCACGAAGAGACTTTCGCTGAAACGAGACGCGAAATACCTTCGACTGACGAAGAAAGAAAGTCCTTGTGAAATCGCATGAAGGCAGTGACTTCACGAAGAGGTCTAGCTAATTCGATCTATAATTATTATTAACAACGCCCATTGTCCTTCACTCTTAATCAGTCTGTACAGCGTGTGTGCGTGTGTGCGTGCGTGCGTTCGTGCGTGTGTGCGTGCGTGCGTTTGTGCGTGCGTTCGTGCATCCGTGCGCGCGCGCGCGAGTGTGTGAGTGTGTGTTTGTGTGTGATTGTGTGTGTGTGTATGTGTGTGTGTGTATATGTGTATGTGTGTGTGTGTGTGTGTGTGTGTGTGTGTGTGTGTGTGTGTGTGTGTGTGTGTGTGTGTGTGTGTGTGTGTGCGTGTGTGTGTGTGTGTGTATACATCTTGCACACAGTTCTGCTTCAACCCTTGTTGATGTCTACATTATGTGTTAGTTTTTGTAAAATTGCTGATAATATTTTCCATCTCGATGTACATTATGCGTGTTATGTTTGTTCAGGCGCTTTGAGGCGCTGGGTAGCCGCTTTACAAATTTAGTTTAATTTTCTGTACAGAGAGTTATTAGCTGACTGACGAACGTGTGGTCGGCCTGCATAACTACGTGTTGTGGAACTATGGAACACAAACTTGTTGGTTACCTTGACAGTTCATGCCCTGTCAACCGACCACGTCCTGTTAGGACGAAACGCAGTTCATCACATCCTTAATAAAATAAAAAAAAGTCCCATCCGTTGTTCGCGATGTAAATTTGTGAGCAGGTTTGGCCTAGCGGTAACGCCAGGCGTCAAGCGGAAGGGCCTCGGTTCGATTTCGCTTCGGTTCTCCCCTCTTCGTAACATTTGCGGTTTTTGGACGCCGTCTTGTGACTTTGCCCCTCGATTTCGCTTCGGTTCTCCCCTCTTCGTAACGTTTGCGGTTTTTGGACGCCGTCTTGTGACTTTGCCCCTCGATTTCGCGTCGGTTCTCCCCTCTTCGTAACATTTGCGGTTTTTGGATGCCGTCTTGTGACTTTGCCCCTCGATTTCGCTTCGGTTCTCCCCTCTTCGTAACATTTGCGGTTTTTGGACGCTGTCTTGTGACTTTGCCCCTCACAGTTAATGAAACATTGAAATGGCTCACGCCGTGCCCATCTTAATGCAGGAATCATTCTGATGGTGACAGTGTAGTGTTAGGGATAGTCTCCTTCTTCCCCACCTCCTCGGATCTCGATCCCGGCCAGTACCGCTTCGGAGAAAACTCGGCGTTAAACAAGTGTAGCCAACCAACCACGACACAAATCTCTTTACGCTTGGAAGGAGGAATGGGGGAAATAAAGTTGAATGAGCCCCAGGAAGTTAGAACTTAGGTAGATTTCCTGGAAGTATGTAAAGTATGCAGGGCTATATTCTGACCCGTCCTTGTGTGTGTGTGTGCTGCTGACGTCTTCATTCACTGGTGATTATTCCCGGAGGGTGTGGAGCGACTCGAACTCGAAAACCTGAATAGTCCAAGGTAGTCGCATTGGGTCCATTTGGACCTACCTAACAGCCAGTCCTAGCACATAATTATAAGCACGACTATAGTACAAACACACATATAAGCACGACTATACTACAAACGCAGATAAGCACGACTATAATACAAACACACATATAGCACGACTATACTACAAACATATAAGCACGACTGTAGTACAAATACACACACAAGAACGACTATACTACAAACATATAAGCACGACTATAAGACAAACACATATGTGAGCACGACTATACTACAAACATACATATAAGCACGACCATATTACAAACACAAATAAGCACGATTGTAGTACACTCACACATAAAAGCACGACTATACTACAAACACAGATAAGCACGACTATACTGCAAACTCAGATAAGCACGACTATACTTCAAACACAGATAAACACGACTGTAGTACAAATACACACACAAGAACGACTATACTACAAACATATAAGCACGACTATAAGACAAACACATATATGAGCACGACTATACTACAAACATACATATAAGCACGACCATATTACAAACACAAATAAGCACGATTGTAGTACACTCACACGTAAAAGCACGACTATACTACAAACACAGATAAGCACGACTATACTGCAGACTCAGATAAGCACGACTATACTTCAAACACAGATAAACACGACTGTAGTACAAATACACACACAAGACGACTATACTACAAACATATAAGCACGACTATAAGACAAACACATATATGAGCACGACTATACTACAAACATACATATAAGCACGACCATATTACAAACACATATGAGCACGACTGTACTACAAACACATATAAGCACGACTATAGTACAAACACACATATAAGCACGACTATACTACAAACATATAAGCACGAATAAACAACAGATTAATGCCAAACATGGCAGCACCCTTGCATCGTCACACGCAAGGGAACAAAATAGCGAACAGTTGCGTCGACTTTGTCCCCTAGCCTGTGACTGTGACTTTATCGCGCTAGCCGTCGTGATACGGCCCTTATCAAACTGGACCTGTGACGGCTCTGTGGCGGCAGCACCAGCACCGTGGCTATGGTGCTAATCCCTGATTCAGGTGATGTGTGAAGCGATCAGTCGGGTCATGGCCCAGCTACGTGGCTTAGCCGCATGCGTGCTGCGAATATCCAGCCCGGCCCGACACAGCTAGATCCTATACCGTGGATTCGTGAACCTGCTTTGGCTCGGTCTGGTTGGTTGAGCGCTGCTTTACGTCCTCAGAAACCGTAAGCTCATAGCCGGAGGACGCGAGCCCAGGACGACCACCTCGACTTTCACACAGCTCCTGAGCCCCGATTCCCTTGGTCTGGTAAACATGGTGCTTAACGTCCGCAGAAACCGTGAGGTTTATTAGGGACGGGGAGAAGGGGAGAAGGGGAGTATGGAGGTGGGGAGGGAGGAGAGAGATTATATAGCTGTCGCTACGCTGTCACCACCAGAATGACTTCTGTACTAAGGTGGACAGCGATGAGAGCCATTTTAATGGTTCATAATTGTGAGGGACAAAGTCACAAGACAGCGTCCACAGACCGCAACTTTGGTCTAGAGGTTGGTTAGGCGTTATATAGGCCGCGTGGTCAGCGGACCAGGTCGGTTCGATTTTTCCCCGCTTCGGTTCTCCCGTTCTTCTAAAGTTGAGGTTTTGTAGAGCCTGTCACTGTGACTTTCTCCCTCACAGTTAATGACACATTAAACTGGCTTTCATTACTGCTCGTCTTAGTGTAGAAATCATTGTGTTGGCGACGGTGTAGCGTTAGGCATAGCGCCCTCCCTCCTCAGCCCCCCCTCCCCGCCCCCCGCCTCCGATCCCCACCCCAACACCTGGGATCTCTGTTCCCTTCATATTCCTCTCCGGAGACGACCCCGCGTTAAACAAGTATACCGAACGAACTTATCGATCCAGCCGATTGATATGATG
>JABMCL010001228.1:1420000-1435000 GCA_018857735.1 Alviniconcha marisindica
TGTGTGTGTGTGTGTTGTGTGTGTGTGTGTGTGTGTGTGTGTGTGGTGTGTGTGGGTGTGTGTGCGTGCTGTGTGTGTGTGTTTGTGCGTGGTGTGTGTGGTGTGTGTGTGTGTTGTGTGTGTGTGTGTGTGTGTGTGTGTGTGTGTGTGTGTGTGTGTGTGTGTGTGTGTGTGTGTGTGTGTGTGTGTGTGTGTGTGTTCATAAGTAACATATGGGTCACAGAGCAATTGAACTGACCAATACTTCCAATTTAAGCCGCATCTTTCCTGCGACCTGCATTGCCTGGAACAGATGATACAGATAAGACGTCAATCGTCTGCCAAGAAAATTGCCTTTGGCCTTTAAAGTGCGCGCCGCCTCTGGTTTGCGTGTATGCTGTGAGCAACTTTGATCGGCCAGGTTTGTCAGTGCGGCCTCGACCCCTTTCCATCATGACTGAGTGAGTGTTGAGATGACGAACGGCCACCATACACACACCCATCCCTCGTGGCTGCGTAAGTGTCGAGATGATGTATGTGCATACCATTATCCCCGCTGACTGGCAGACTGTCTCATCCATAAATCAGATAGTTACGACTGAAAATACAGAAGGGACCGATACATGATAATAACGGTTTGCGGCCTTTGCCGTGACTAGGTATCGTTGTCTGCTGATACCCTGCTGTCTCGGTGTTGGGCACGTGACATACGTTGCTTTACCTTCCTATACAGACCCAATTTTGTGAGAATACAACGAATTTCTTGTGTATAAGTATCGTTACTTGTCATACAGGTATTACTGACTTTGTTGAACATGCTATCCTTGATATTTTTCTCACTTAACGTTGAAACTGTCGAAGACTGTGGTAAAGCGCAGTGAGTTTGTGTAGACCAGAGAATAGCGCTATATAAAAGGTATATATTATTATTATTGTTAGTAGTAGTAGTAGTAGTAGTAGTAGTAGTAGTAGTAGTAGTAGTCCAGAGATTTCAACCGGCAAACTTAACCGGTGCGCGATCTTTATCATGCCAGTGTGCACCACTCCATCCGGTACTCCCTTCCCCACACGAGCACTCTGACAGACACTGTAACGTTGTCTTAGGTGATACATCACCCTGCTGACTTTTGCCGCAGTAAATCAAATTTCTCTGCGTCTTCTTGCGCTCACCTCAAGCCATGCAGCTTTTCCGCAAAACGGTTTCGCGTTGACAGCGCGTGCACTGGGTCGTACACGTATCCGATCTGGCATTGCATTGTTTTCTGTCGTCTTTGCGCCGCCAAAGATCGGCGAGAAATCGATGTGAAATCGGCCATGCGAACAGTGCCAACTAGGGTCGTTTTCATGGCCGTGTTTTTGTTTTGTTTTGCGCTGCTTTTTGTCTCGCCCGCGTGCAACCTCTGCGATAATCGGTCATGATTATGATCAGGGCCAAGAGCCGGTTGCATGGCCGGTTTTGCAGAGCTGATTTCTACGTCCTCACGTCAGAAGACCGGTCATGAACAGTTCTGGACGGTGCCGACGGTTGGTCACTTGGCCGATTTTGTCTCGCTGATTTTCACACCAACAAGGCGAGCGGTGGGGGTGGGGGGTGTTACACCCACTCAACAATGACGGTTATCACACCGAACAGTTGGTTACATGGCCGATTGTGTCTTGCCGACTTTTGGCCACTGACTTTTCACACCAACAAGGGAGGAGGAGGGGGTGGGGTGTTCTTACGTCCACTCAACGATGACGGTTATCAGAGCAAAGTATCTGCAGGAAATATGTGCAAATTTGGTGACGTGAACGACCCTTTAAGTCAGTGTGAGACGCAAAGTAGTTATTTCAGCTAACACTAATAAACCCACGCCGCTTGGGAACTAGCAGTACATACAAGCCCTCTCAGTGTCAGTAATAGAACAGAAGTATTTGTTCAAGACAGGTGACATACAGATACACGCACATACACAGACGCAGCCAATCGCAATGTCTTTCCACGCATCGCCTGCTTTAAAAAAAATAAAAATAAAATGTTTATATGACAATAAACCCTCGATCCCGTTTTATGCCCGGTTCATAACCTGCAAGCTCTGGGGTGCGTCTCAGTGTGTCTGATGAGAAGATATAACTATTTGTCCAAGACAGATGGCATAGGCCTACAGATACACGCACACATAGACGCAGCCAAATGCAATGCCCTTTCCAGGCATCGCCTGCTTGTTGTTGTTGTTGGTGGTGGTGTTGTTGTTGTTGTTGTCTGTTTGTTTGTTTGTTTGTTTGTTGCTTTTATGACAGTCAGTAAACACTCGATCCCGTTTCATGCCCGTTTCATAACCTGCAAACTCTTTGGTGCGTCAGTGTCCAGTAGGAAGACAATTATTTGTCTTCAAGGTGACATACAGACAAACGCACGCATACAGACGCAGCCAATCGGAGTGCTCTTTCCACACATCATCTGCTTTTTTTTTTTTTTTTTTTTTTTTTTTATGACAATAAACCCTCGATCCGGTTTCATGTCGGGTTTATAACCCGCAAGCCACAAGCTGTTTTGGTGCGTCAGTCAATGTCCATGCAACCCACCGAACCAAGACTGTCAGCTCGCTGAGGCAGTGGTGCGAATTACTCTCTCTCTCTCTCTCTCTCTCTCTCTCTCTCTCTCTCTCTCTCTCTCTCTCTCTCCCCTCTCTCTCTCTCTCTCTCCTCTCTCTCTCTCTTATCATTATTATTATTTTATATATATAATCAAATTGCATTTTGTAGAAATCAGTCAAGCCGACCGGGCAGGCCTTTGAAAAAGTCCCAAGGTGGGCGAAAATTTGGAAAAAATGGTTTCCAAACCAAGACATGCTTGGACTTTGTTATACTTTTTCTACAGTGACACCATACTCAGTCCTTCCTGCACGGTGCGGTGCCCAGCACTCACAGAGAGCCTTGTTATATTATATATATATATATTATATATATATATATATATATATATATATATATATATATTACCTTGACCACTGGCAATATGATATTGCTTTACGTCCACAGAAGCGAGGTTGCTTATTAGGGACGGGGACAGGGGGGGAAGGGGACGAAAGAGTGAAGGCTCCACCGCGGATACCGCCCGAAAAAGACCGGAGAGACCGTGGACCGCCGCCAGAACAATGGAAGTGTTAAGGCGGTGTCCCCTCGCCACTGCGCAGCGACTAGTGCACCGCGCAACTGCTGTTTCAACTGCCGTGCTGGGCAGAGTCACAAGGACAATGTCCGTTGCACTGCTGTTGACTAGGAACAACCCGAAGCGAAAGAAGTCCAACTTTCGCAGCCCAGCTCCACTTCCCTGTTCATGATCTCGTCTGGGCTAACTTGAGGGTCCAGCTCCACCTCCCTCCTCTTGATCTCGCCTGGAACCCTGAATATATATATACATATATATCCGCTACTGACAGTGTTGTGTCTGTGGGTGAGTGAGTGAGAGTGTGTGTGCCTCCGCCTCCTCCTTCGCACTTGCGCCCGCTTTGGCCATCTGCTGAGCGGTTCCAGAAGGGAGCCGTGTGTGTGTGTGTGTGTGGAGAGAGAGAGACACACATACAGAGAGATACGCCGCTAGTCACTCCAGCACTCAGCTCCGGTCATCTCCGGTCCCGAGGCCGTTTTGAAGCCGAAACAGTGGTCACCTGCATAGAGCCGAGAGAGAGAGGGGGGGGGGGGGGGCGGAGATAGGGAGAGAGAGAGGGGGAGGGAGAGAGGGGGAGAGAGAGAGAGAGACAGAGAGAGAGAGACTGGGAGGGAGAAGGAGAGAGAGAGGGAGAGAGGGGCGGGGGAGAGAGAGGGAGAGGGAGGGGGGAGAAAGAGAGAGAGGGAGAGAGTAAGTAGACATGGTGCCGGCTTAACGTCAATAGAAACCATAAGGCTTATTAGTGACGGGGAGAAGGTGAGGAAGGGGGTATGGAGGTGGGGAAGAGGGAGAGTATAATTATACCTATTGCTACACTGTCACCACCAGAATGACTCCTGCATTAAGATGGGCAGCGATGAGAGCCATTTTAATGCTTCATTAATTGTGAGGGGCAAAGTCACAAGACCGCCAATGTCCACAAACCACAACTTTTGAGGAGAAACTGACGAGAGCCGAAGCAGATTCGAACCGATGTCCCTCTGCTTACCAGCCTAACGCCTTACCGCTAGGCCGAACCGGCTCACCAGAGAGAGAGAGAGAGAGAGAGAGAGAGTCCTAGTTTTTCAATACATGTGTATATACGACCTGCCCCACCGCTTTTGTTGGCACTGACTGAACAGGCAGCCGCCGACTGAAGCAGTCACACAGCGCTAAGCCGCACAGTACAGAATCGCCGTTCTCTCTCAGCTGTTGAGGTTGGCCGGTGCCTGTGGTGTTTTGTGGGTACTGTGTGCCTTACCCTTCGTGTTTGTGTCTGTGGGTGAGTGAGTGAGAGTGTGTGTGCCTCCGCCTCCTCCTTCGCACGTGCGCCCGCTTTGGCCATCTGCTGAGCGGTTCCAGAACGGAGCCGTGTGTGTGTGTGTGTGTGGAGAGAGAGTGAGAGACAGAGAGAGAGAGAGAGATACGCCGCTAGTCAGGTGAATGACAGCCGGAGACCCCAGCCAAGTTTAGCTAGTGAATGAATGAAACCCTGCTGCGACCAGCTGGGCTGTTGGGTGTCTCGCTTTTGGCTGTAGCACTCTGGATATTCATTCTGTGGGTTCCGCAGTGCCGGGCGTTTGTCTCCAGTGTTGTTGCTGACTGAAACTGACTCACATCTATAGGAGTGTTACAAGTGTCGCCGATGCTCCGAAACTGACGGAGCGTGACGACCACCGCTTGTAATAGTTGACTGTGACGAGCGTACGCGCGAGTCAGTTTTTTGAACTGACAAAAAGCATTCTTAGTTGACTGACAAAACCCGACGGTCAACAACAGCGAGTCAAGCAGAGACGCTAGATGAAAAGCGACGACAATGGAAAAAAAGACACAGACTGCACAGTCAATTACTTAGGCTGTGGTGCTCTTTCGCAACCAGGTATTTGGGCGTACTCGGATTATTTGCATGAGTCACATCATTCTTTCAGTGTGCACGGTTCGTGATGTGCCAGTGCCGGAATATTTGTCAGTTGTCACTGACTGAGTTAAAACTCCGAAGTCTCACTGACTCGACTCAGTAACACCGGCCAGGCAGGTATTGAAGCTACTGTGAGCAACGCCAGGTTTGTAAGAGGTTTCACTGACTAAGGTGCGGCGTCTGTTTCTTCGGAGTCAGTGACGGACGGTTCAGTAAAAACGTTTGCGGGCGTTTAGTCCGTATGCAAATGTCGCGACACATTTATTTCCCACCCCCGCTGTGACTGGGTTCTCTGTCACCGGCGCTGCGGCGTGGCTGTTGTACCACGTCCTAGTTGACGTGGGTTTTTGTCCGTGCTACGCTGGCTTTGTACGTCCTAGTTGATGTCATCAGTAACTTGGTTCTCTGTCACCGTGCGTACAGCTGGCTGTTGTGTCAGTCCTAGTTGATGTCATCATAACTTGGTTCTCTGTCACCGTGCGTACAGCGTGGCTTTTGTGTCACGTCCTAGTTGATGTCATCAGTAACTTGGTTCTCTGTCACCGTGCGTACAGCGTGGCTGTTGTGTCACGTCCTAGTTGATGTCATCAGTAACTTGGTTCTCTGTCACCGTGCGTACAGCGGTGGCTGTTGTGTCACGTCCTAGTTGACGTCATCAGTAACTTGGTTCTCTGTCACCGTGCGTACAGCGTGGCTGTTGTGTCACGTCCTAGTTGATGTCATCAGTGACTGACTGGGTTCTCTGTCACCGGCGTAGCGGTGTGGCTGTTGTGTCACGTCCTAGTTGATGTCATCAGCACGGTAACTGACTGGGTTCTCTGTCACCGATGCAACACCGGTGTGGCTGTTGTGTCACGTCCTAGTTAGCGTCATCAGTAACTTGGTTCTCTGTCACCGTGTGTGCGGCGTGGCTGTTGTGTCACGTCCTAGTTGGTGTCATTAGTAACTTGACTTGGTTCTCTGTCACTGGTGCTGCACCGGCGTGACTGTTGTGTCACGTCCTAGCTGATATCGTCTGTGACTGGGTTCTCTGTCACTGGTGCTGCACCGGCGTGGCTGTTGTGTCACGTCCTAGTTGATGTCATCAGTGACTGACTGGGTTCTCTGTCACCGATGCAACAGCGGCGTGGCTGTTGTGTCACGTCCTAGTTGATGTCATCGGTGACTGACTGGGTTCTCTGTCACTGGTGCTGCACGGGCGGGCGTGTGTCACGTCTAGTTGATGTCATCAGTGACTGACTGGGTTCTCTGTCAGTGTGCTGCAGCGGCGTGGCTGTTGTGTCACGTCCTAGTTGATATCATCGGTGACTGACTGGGTTCTCTGTCAGTGTGCTGCAGCGGCGTGGCTGTTGTGTCACGTCCTAGTTGATATCATCAGTGACTGCTGGATCTGCACGCCCCCTGTGACTGACGGTCCAGCGTTTGTTGGTGTGCATGATATATGTTATTGCTGACTCCGTAGTGCAATGACCCGGTTCGAGGTCGAGTGACAAAGCGGTATATCAGTGATGACTCAGTCCAAATCTGGTTCAGTGTCTATAGCTTTATGACGGACGTCTCTGTCAGTGAAATCTGGACTTTCAGTGCCAAGTCGGTAGGCTTGCCATACAGAGCCGGTTCTAGTCGCTGCAGGCTGAGTTCAAGTCACCGCCGCGTGGATCGTTGCGGCGTTGAGTGTTGCTTTACGTCCACAGAAATCGTAGGCTTAGTTAGGTCTAACGCCGGGAGCCCAGGACGGCCACCTCGACTTTCACACGCAGCTCCTGAGCCTGTTATATACGCATCTCCTGGCAAGCATAAATCTTACCGAAACCTAACTTGTCCTGTCGATTTTTTCTTTTTTATGTGACATCCTGCCAGTGGTGCCAGTCTCTGCGGTTGGCGCGGCCAGCAACGATCTTCCTTGCATGCTGTGCCTGTTAGATACGACTGAGTTCACCTCTGCCGGTCAATTTTCTGCCAGTGATGCCGTAAACGTCAGTTCAGTAGCTGCTATTGTTCCTGTCGGTTCTGCTGACATTTGTGTGTCTTCTTTTTTTAGAGCTGCTACCGCTCAGTCGCGGCTCCGCCTGTAAATATAAAACTCGTGAGGGGGGTGGGGATGTGTAGGTGTGTGCTTGGGGCCAGCAATGCATGTCATGGTTATACCGCAGCTGCCGAAGATCGCGCGGCAGCTGAATTGGCCGGCTAACACTGAAAAGGAACCCCGCTTGGTTGCTAGCTCAGTGATTGGTGGTAGGCAACATTTAGAAAGACTGAGCCGGGTGTAATACATGTTGAGATGCATGTGTGTCTGCAGCGGCATCCGCAGCAACAAGTTTGAAGTCAGTCTAGCATTATTCACAGGCGCGAGCTAATAGTGCAGTCATCTGCCGTTGAGTACTGAAATGGAATAATCGGGTTTTAGTCTCTGCCGCCGGGTATGCATGTGCACTCCTGCAACATCCGCAGCAACAAATTGTGAAGTCTAGTGCTAGTAGTAGTCTTCAAGTCACAGGCTAAAGCTAATAGTGCAGACACTGAGCTGCCGTTGAGTACAGAAATGGGATAATCGGGTTTCACTGAGTCTTTGTGCCCCGACTGAAAGGCGTTCCTTCGCCGCTTTGAAGTCTCGTCTTCGCCTTCTGTGTGGGCTAGTTCATTGTCGGTTCGGTCATTTCATGTCTCGCCGGCTTTGTGGCAGCGGCAGCTGGCGGCTATCCTCCAACCGTGACACAAACGCATTCAACAGCTTTTCAAAAGCTCGGAATGTTTGGAAATGATCAACATTAGTGATTCCTCCACGACTGAAGTGGTCGCAACACTGACTGACTCTCTTAGGCAAGACTAAGTCGTGCCGTTTTGAAACTGAGACGGTGGTCGCATGACTCGCGTTTTTGTTGTTATCAAGATCATCAGGTTGCAGTCAGTTCGGGGCTACGCTGATTCAGTATTTGTTAAGCCAAATCCTGCGTGTGCTGTTTTACTAGAGACAGCACAAGCACAGCCTGTACATGTATGCACTGATGTATAGCAGTGTCAGTTCGGGCCGCGACAATAAGCCAGATGGTCAGTCACCATTGGTACTGTCAGTTGGAAATTGCAACAACAATTGCCAGAGCGGCAGAGAGACTGGTTATACAGCACGGTCTGGCGCTGGGTCATTGCACTGATTTCATCCAAGGCAGCTCAGTGACTGAGTATATATAAATACCAGTAACTTGATTTAAAAGACCTAGCCAACCTCGCTTCCCTGTGGACGTAAAGCAATATGGTCTTAAAAGACTTGATAGTGAGACTGGTTGGTGTTTAAAATCAGTCCAAACTGTGGTAGTGGCTTTTTAATTTTTTTAATTTTTTAATTTTTTTTTTTTTTTACATCGACCCTTCCTTGAATTTCTGCAGAACCTTGCAGCACTAGTGCACGTCAGTTCAAGACCTTGACGTTTAATGGTCACACTGAGATTCCGCGCAGCTTCTCGGAAGTTATAAGTCCTCCGGTTTGCTGCTCGACGCCGACTGAGTGTACCAAGGATTTTGCTGGAGTGCATTATACAATACCGCTTGTGTTTCCACCGGCTTTGGCTCGTGGTGTTTGCCGGGAGTGCACACCGCTTGCGTGAAAGTTCCTTTCCGTGGATTTTGGAGTGCACACCGGCTGTGGCTGATTAAACTGTGCCTACAGGATTGTAAACAACCCTATCGTTGTGTAGTGTTTTCCGCTCGGCCGGCGGCTTGTGGGGTTTGGGAGTATACGTGATACTGCTTGTAGTGTTTTCAGTCGCTGGTAGGCAAGGCCCGCGTGTTAAAAAGAGACCCTAGGACTACAGCCTGACTGTCGTACGTCTTTCCGCCGCTCCGCCTGTCGGATTACAAACGGCCTTTGGATGAGCATGCACACACCGCCTGTACTTCCGCTCTTCTTGTTGGACTTTCAGTCGGTGAATAGGCCTACCTACCGCTAGTCGAGTGATTCCGTTGCTCTCCTGCGGGCTGTACTGAAGCGCGCGACCCTCGGAGTCCACACCGCTTGTGTTTCCGCTACGCTTGTGAGATTCTTTGTAAGCGACCCACGGAGTACTGACCGCTTGTGTTTTCCATACCCTTGTGATAATGTAAGCGAACCTCGGAGTACTGACCGTTTGTGTTTTCGCTACACTTGTGATATTGTAAGGGATCTTCGGAGTACTGACCGTTTGGTTTTTCGCTACACTTATGACATTGTAAGGGATCTTCGGAGTACTGACCGTTTGGTTTTTCGCTACACTTATGATATTGTAAGGGATCCACGGAGTACTGACCGCTTGTGTTTTCGCTACGCTTGTGATATTGTAAGCGATCCTCGGAGTACTGACCGCTTGTGTTTTCGCTACGCTTGTGATATTGTAAGCGATCCTCGGAGTACTGACCGTTTGTGTTTTCCACTTGTGTTATTGTAACCAGTCCTCGGAGTACCGACCGCTTGTGTTTTCCATACACTTGTGAGGTTGTAGGCGACCCTCGGAGTACCGACCGCTTGTGTTTTCCATACACTTGTGAGGTTGTAGGCGACCCTCGGAGTACCGACCGCTTGTGTTTTCAATACGCTTGTGGGATTGCAAGCGACCCTCGGAGTACCGACCACTTGTGTTTCCGCTGCGCTTACGGGATTAAGGACGCGACCCTCGGCCAGCTCCAGGACTGACTATGGAGTCGTCCGATCGAGTTCCGGACCGCCCCGTGAAGGCCCTGCTGTCCAGCCTCCGCCCCGTCAACCTCAACAGCTCCCTCTCCACGCCCCCCGTCTTCACCTGCATCGTCACCGACTACAGCTCCAACAACGGCCAGCAGAGCCAGGTGAGTTCTCTCAGGCAGTGTGGCCCAGGAGCCAGTCTCTTGATGATCACCAGTGGTTTGTGCCGCGACGATCATGTGTCGGTGTAGGGGGGTGGGGTGGTGGTTGTGTGTGTGTGTGTGTGTGTGTGTGTGTGTGTGTGTGTGTGTGTGTGTATTTGTGTCTGCGTATTAGTGTTGTGTGTGTGTGTGTGTGTGTGTTGTGTGTGTGTGTGTGTGTGTGGTGTGTGTGTGTGTGTGTGTGTGTGTGTGTGTGTTGTGTGTGTGTGTGTGTGTGTGGTGTGTTCGTTTAGATATGTTCATGATGATTGGGAATCGCTTCTAGGTGTTCGTTTCTACAACATAATGGCATTCATGATGATTGGGAATCGCTCTCTAAGGTATACTTATATATATATATAATACACTTCCAAGTGCAATGCATTCATCATCCCCCATTGCTGGTGGCCGTCCTGAAACATTCGTCATCACTGTCTGCTGGCTCAGTGAACACAGTCATCAACACTCATCACTGGAGATTGGGCTCAGTGAACACCATCATTATCACTCATGACTGGTGACTGGGTTCAGTGAACACAGTCATCCATCGCTTCATCACTGGTGACTGGGTTCAGTGAACACGGTCATCATCGCTCATCACTGGTGACTGGGTTCAGAGCACAATCATCATCGCTCATCACTGGTGACTGGGTTCAGTGAACACATTCTCCATCACTCATCACTGGTGACTGGCCTCAGCGAACGCTGTCATCATCGCTCACCACTGGTGACTGGCCTCAGCGAACACACTCACCATCACTCATCACTGGTGACTGGCCTCAGCGAACGCTGTCATCATCGCTCACCACTGGTGACTGGCCTCAGCGAACACATTCGCCATCACTCATCACTGGTGACTGGCCTCAGCGACGCTGTCATCATCGCCCATTACTGGCAACTGTCCTAAAGAAGAAGAAAAAGTACAGCCATCATCCCTTGTTGGTGATGAATGGCCTGAACCTTCGTGTATGAATACATGGTCGTCATCCCCCGTTGCTGGTGGGGGGAAACAGCCTCAGATAATACAGTTATCACCCGTCCCTGCCGCTGCTGTTTTGCCGGGGAAATGTGTCCTGATGTAGCCGCCGTGCCTGACTGAGCGCTGATCAGTCTGTTTGGCTCGGAAGACGACGTTCTTCATCAGCTATTACCATTGGTTGTTTTGTGATCGTGGCAAATTACGTCCAGCATCCCGCTAAAAGTGTGTGTGTGTGTGTGTGTGTGTGTGTGTGTGTGTGTGTGTGTGTGTGTGCTGTTGCGGTGCGCGCGCTTGCGAGTGCGCGTGTGTGTGTGTGTGTGTGTGTGTGTGTTTGCGCGTGCGTGTGTGTGCGTGCGTGCGTGTGTGTGTGCGTGCGCGTGCGTGTGTATGTGTTTGTGAGTGTGCGTGTGTGTGCGCGCTCGCGTGTGTATACGTGAGTACATGCGCGCACGATTGCGCGCTTTCGGCAATCCTCTGGCCGTTTTCGTGTTCACCGAACGAGAGATTAGGTTGACAAAGCACTGCTGGATTACAGGGGCTTGTACCAGCCACGCGCCTCATGGCCATGGACAGACAGCATTGTATATAATATGTATGCATCGGTGTTGGTGACACACACGCCGGATCTACAGTTGTCGCGCTTGATTTATGGGTTGGAAAATAACGAGCTTCACGGACTAAACCGTCTCTCTTGTTCTCTTGAAACAGGAGTTGAGCTTTGGCTAAATCGAATCGGAAAGGCCACAAGTAGCCTCACGGAGTTGTAGTCCATGCAATAGATCGATTTCCCGCGATCTGACACTGGAAAGGGTGAGTGGTGGCGGGTTGGGTCTACGCGTGTGTGGGTGTGCTGGTGGGAGGGGTGAGGGTGGGGGGTCCAGTCGAGATATTGAAGACTATGTATTGAAGTTAAGCAGCAACTGCCGAACGTGAAGAGTAAAAGCAAAATGGCGTTATTGCTCATGTGTGGTACTAGAGTGCGCATTGCCCAGAACTCCCGTTGGGCCAGCAGCATCGCATTTTCTTGAACGGTGGTGAGTGTCTCCACCTTTGGACAAGTCGCACGTACATACACCCTGAGGTGGCCCAAGTGATGCGGTTGACGGTAGGTTAAAATCCAAGACGTGCATACAGGGCAGGTTACGTACACACTGCGCTGATGAACTGTGATTGGTAAAGACCTTCGGCGACGGTTTGTCCTGAACGTGTCTGTTTGTTGACAAGGACTTATCGCCATGCACCGGCGTTGCCTTCGCTGACGGCATAATGTAAGGGGACCCCACCTCCTGCTTTCTCGTTCTTCCTGTTCTGCTCTGGCCAACTGTCCGTGAGCGTCTGTTTTACACACGCACGCACGCACCCCCCACCCCAACCCCCCCCATACACACACACGCACGCACGCCCCCCACCCCCATACCCCCCCTACACACGCACGCACGCCCCCCCCCACCCCCCCGCACACACATGCACGCCCCCCTCCACACACACACGCACGCACGCCCTCCCTCACACACACACGTCGCACGCACGCACGCACGCCACGCCTTCACCCCCCCCCCCACCTCCACACACACACACAAACGCACGCACGCGCGCACGCACGCACACACGCACGCACGCACGCACGCACGCACACACACACACACACACACACACACACACACACGCACGCACGCACGCACGCACGCACGCAGAGAGAGAGAAAGAGAGAGAGAGCGCGGGAGAGAAACACTAGTTTTCCCTACGTTCACCGTGTTCGTGTCCTACCAACCCTCGAAGAGAGAGAGAGAGAGAGAGAGAGAGAGAGAGAGAGAGATCACCACAAAACTGAGCAGCAGCAATAACCAACACCGATCGACGCCCGCCCAAACGCGGCCATACCGTTAAATAACTCGAGGCAAAAAAAGAAAGAAGAAAACAGTTTGAATAACGGCGAAAGCAATCGTAAACAACACAACGATTTGTCTTCGCCGTTCTCCGTCAGTATTCCAGCAGCAAACGTTCGACCGACCGACCGCTATATGGATGCAGCTGACAAAGCCCACGTACACGAGTCTGTACAAAGCACGCCATGCTGTCAACACGCATCTGCCTGGGGCAGCTCATTTTATAGCACGTGCAAACCGGCCATAATGGGTCACGCCTTCCCTCAGCCTTAGACTCGCATAGTGGACGCGAAGTTACACCTTTAGGGTTGAAAGGACGTAAACACGAGGAGGTCGTGGTAGCTGCGGCTGTGGTTGCCATCGATAGTGATGGTGGTGGGGGGGGGGGGGGGGGGGGGGGTGCTTGGCAGTTGTGTGCTTGAGCCAGTGTGTGTGTGTGTGTGTGTGTGTGCGCGGATGGGTGCGCTTGGATGTTTGTGGCTCTGTGTGTGTGTGTGTGTGTGTGGATGTACATGTGTGCCTGATGTGTGTGTGTGTGTGTGTGTGTGTGTGTGTGTGTGCGTGTGCGCGCGCGGTCCTGTGTGTTTGTGTGGCTGTTTTTGTGTTGTGTGTGTGTGTGTGTGTGTGTGTGTGTGTGTGTGTGTGTGACAATGTGTGCGTAAAATTGATGTACAGAATAACACCCACGCATGTCTACGTACAGTAAGGTCCTGCACTGACAACCCCTTCGTGCCGAAAGTCGTTTAGGGACATTATGTCCGTAGACCATATATCCATCTTCTAGACTGCCCCCGAGACACCACCAGACAGGGAGCCAGGAATCAACGATTGGTCGGGCTAGGCTTCGTGACGTGAACGCCTTGTCATCAGTGTCCAATGACATCACTTTGGTTTTCCATCAGTGACCGCCATAAACGGCTGGCCGTGTTACCTCTCTTCGGCGCTGTCGTCGTGAATATTGAAATGAGTGTATTAGGCATCTCCACGCCATGGTGACGAGAAAGAGAAAGCTGTGGCGTCGATGCTGGCTGCAGTGAGGCTGTTTGGGTCCAGATCAGCAGCCTGTTTGGGGTTATTAACAAGATTGTGTGTTTGTGTTTGTGTGTGTGTGTGTGTTTGTGTGTGTGTGTGCGTGCGCGCGCGCGCGCGTGGGCGGTCGTGTGTGTTTGTGTGACCGTGTGTGTGATTGTGTAGATGTGTGGGTGGATGGATGGGTGTGTTTGTATTTGTGTGTGTGCGTGCGTGCGTGCGTGCATGTTTGCGTGCGTCTGCGTTTGTATATGTACATGGGGGGGGGGGGGGGGGGGGGGGGGGGCGGGGGGAAGGTTGGGGGGCGGGGGAGGAGGAAGGGTAGCGCGTATATATGGTGTATAATTATTATTTCAATTGTGATACTTGCCGGGCAAATCACGGAGCTTTTGTGTTTATAACAGATCCCATGTTAGCTGGCAGTTAGTTTTTATTATATATATATATATATATAATTATCCCTTGTCTTGTGTGCCTGAATGTTGAAGGGAAAAAAAGAAAAGAAAAAAAAATAGTCCCCCACCCCACCCCCACCCCCACCGCCCCGCCCCCTCATTCTCACAATTGCCCCATCTCCCTTTTCCCCTTCTCTCTGTCTCTCTCACTCACTCTGTCTGTCTGTCTGTCTGTCTCTCTCTCTCTCTCTCTCTCTCTCTCTCTCTCTCTCTCTCTCTCTCTCTCTCTCTCTCT
Organism: Alviniconcha marisindica; assembly: GCA_018857735.1. NCBI lineage: Eukaryota > Metazoa > Mollusca > Gastropoda > Provannidae > Alviniconcha > Alviniconcha marisindica. Next base: position 1,434,463 of record JABMCL010001228.1, read on the forward strand.
CTCTCTCTCTCTCTCTCTCGCTTGCTGCTGAAGATGACACGATCACTCTTCATGATGATACAGCTACGCCTGCGCTATGTGGACATACGTTTGTAATCTTTTCACGTGGTTAATTGCCTGCCCGACAAGAAATACTCGTTTGTCTACTCCTTTTTATATTTAGTGTTCTTTTTTTTTTAGCAAGTTTTTTGTTGTTGTTGTTGTGTGTGTGTGTGTGTGTGTGTGTGTGTGTGTGTGTGTGTGTGTGTGTGTGTATGATTCATGACTTTGCTTTTGCTAAAATGAATGCGTAATACGCCTGAATGTATTATGAACTTAATCATGTTTATCATCGTTCACCCACAATATTGTTATGGTCAATCCATTGATTATACAATAACCGTCCATCCATCCATCTCTCTCTCTCTCTCTCGTGTCCTTCTGTCTGTCTTCTGTCTGTCTGTCTGTCCTGTCTGTCTGTCTGTCTGTCTGTCTGTCTCTCTCTCTCTCTCTCTCTCTCTCTCTCTCTCTCTCTCTCTCTCTCTCTCTCTCTCTCTCT
>JABMCL010001228.1:1440000-1442500 GCA_018857735.1 Alviniconcha marisindica
GTCCGGGGCTCCCCGTCCTTAATAGTCCGTACGTCTCTGTGGACGTGAAGCAACACTGAACTGAACGAACAGTGCTGTCACGATAGGACATCAGAACCGTCCGTGCGATTTAGTCCTAAGAGTAACATCAGGCTAGCGACAGCACGAGCACGCACCACACGCACGCACGACGCACGCACGCACCACCACCACACACACACACCACACATCATCTCTCTCTCTCTCTCTCTCTCTCTCTCTCTCTTCTACACCCCCACACACACAACCACACACACACACACACACACACACACACCTACTGATACAAACACGTGTGTAATTAAAATAAGTAACTCTTACGATTTCTTTCAAACCGACAACGCGGCAGGCCGTGCTCGTCACCGATTAGAATTGACACGTCAGAATCATATCGAAAATAATCTGTGACGATTTAGTGGGGAAATGAACCCGTCCACCCTGAGTAATCTGAAAGCAATCCCAGTAAATTTTGCCCGCATGGGGAGAGAAAAGAAAAAGAAAAAGAAAAAAAAGGAAGGGCTGTTCGTGGATCAGTATTTCTGGTTGCTATACGTTTCGCTAAACTGTTTCAAACGCGACGTTGGGGAAACTTGTGAGGGACGGGGTGAAGCGCATAGGCTATATTAAAATATGCGTTTTCCGGGCGCACAGACACAATCTTAAACTGAACTGAACTGAGCTATAAATTTTCTCCCATTCGCACAGCAGGGACTTTTGGGTGCGTTTTCAGAAGGGTAGTCACCGTGGGGTTCCTGACATTAAACGCTTCGCATGGCTGGATCAAACGGGACGTGCTCCTAGTCTTGCTGATGTAGGATTTATGTGCATGATTTCATGATAGCAGACCCCGGCGGCTTTCTCCCCGCTTTTAATGGCAGTCTGTGACACATTAATACTGTTCAGTGGGTAACAGCTTGCACTGATGGTCCTCCCACCCCCTCCCCCTCCCATCCCCAAACCCAGTCTCTCTGCCCGTTTGTCTCTGTCCGTCTGCCCGCTTTGTCCGTCTGCCCGACTGTCTCTTCCTTTCTCTCCTCCCCTTCACCCTGATGTTATCAAGTACAAAGTACTGACTTTCTCTCCCTTTCTCCCCCCCCCTCCCTCCCCCCTCTCTCTCTCTCTCTTTCTTCACCCTCCTTCCATCACTGCAGTGGTCGAATGGATATTACCGACGACGTTTCAAATACATGGCAGCATTTCAATGTTCTCATGAGAATATAAAAATCGTTTCGGAAAATAAGGATACCTTGTCACTTGTTCTCTCTCCTCTCTCTCTCTCTCTCTCTCTCTTCTCTCTCTCTCTCTCTCTCCCCTCTCCCCTCTCTCTCTCTCTCTCCCCTCTCTCTCTCAAAGTACGCACGTACGCACACACACGCATACATACACACACACACACACAAACACACACACACACACACACACACACACACACACACACACACACACACACACGTGCGCGCGCGCGCGCGCGCGCATCAACTTGTTTATACAATGGTTTATATCTAAAGTCGTGACAAAATAGTCTTTCGATCAAAACTTGCAATATATATATTTCTTTTTAACATAAATTGTACAGCTGTGGTAATAATTCTTCCTAGTCGGCTGCGATAAACATAAACCAACTGGTTAGCTTCGATCGATCTGCATAGCTTGCTTGTTTGCTTTTGTTACGCCATTCGGTTTGAACAGTGTCATGTCAATACTGTATACTGTATACTGGTCGAAATTAGTCCAGTTTATTAACAGTTGTAATAAGAGGACAAAAACGTGGCTTCGACGGAGGTTGATCGATGAGTGACCATGGTTGCTGGGAACAAACGTTACGTTGCTGTCGCCTAGTAAAGCTCTGGAGTCCATTATAGCTCGTCCGGAGTGGACTTAGTTTGCCCACAAAGCTCTGAACGACTGGTCGAACTGCACAACTGCACAACACACCCAGGTGGAGGGGAAGAGAGAAAGGGGGGGGGGGGGGGGGGGAGAGACAGAGAGAGACAGAGACAGAGAGGGGAAGAGAGAGAGAGAAGGGGGGGGAGGGGGGGAGGGAGACAGAGAGAGACAGAGAGGGGAGGGAGGGAGACAGACAGACAGACAGACAGAAACAGAGAGAACTCGAACTCGAAAAGAAAACTTTATTTTACAAGGATTGTAGTGTAGGTTCAGTCAAAGAGAGAGAGAGAGAGGGAGGGAGAGAGAGAAAGAGAGAGAGGTGGGGGGGGGGAGAGAGGGAGAGACAAAGAGAGGGGGAGAGAGAGGGGGGAGGGAAAGAGAGAGAGAGAGGAGGCAGGGAGAGAGGGAGAGACAAAGAAAGGGGGAGAGAGAGGTGAGGGAGAGAGAGAGGGAGGGAGGGAGGGAGAGGCAAAGAGAGGGGGGCAGAGAGAAAAAGAGAGAAAGTGGGAGAGAGAGAGGGGGGAGAGACAGACACGCATACAGAGAATGAGAGGGAGAGGAGGTGAGGGGGTAGGGAGGGAGGGAAAGAGAGAGA
>JABMCL010001228.1:1452500-1457500 GCA_018857735.1 Alviniconcha marisindica
TAATTCACACAGTCTTTCTTTTCTTTTTCTTTTTTTTCTTTTTCTTTTTCTTCGTTCATTCACTGAAAGTGACTATAATTGATGGACATGAACAAAGTTGTTTCTGTTTTTCTGTGAGTTCATCTGATTCAAATTGAAGCCCCTGTTCGAAGAGTTAGTCAGTATAATATATGCAACCATTATTCGCCTTGACTTCCTGGCCACCCAGGAAGGCTGTGTGGGATAACGTCAAGCCCCGCGGCTCAGGCGCTTAATCAAGTCTGAAGCACCCATTGTTGTTTTGGGGGCTTGGCGTGTCTTCGTGCGGTGTCTCGCTGGACACGTCCGTTATGCACCTACCAGGTGTCCAACCGAGGGTGCAAACAGCACCCTGGAGACGTCCCACAAGGGACGCAGCAACAGAGACCTCAACTGCTACGGTAAGCGGGGAGCTGGGATAGCTCGGTGGTTAGAGCGCCGGACTCGTGATTGAAGGGTCGCGGGTTCGAGTCCCTGCAGGAGCGGCGGGAGAATTGTCTTCTCCAGGGTCACCTTTCTGTGCTGACTCTTATTTCGGTATCCGTTCCACCCCCGTGTTACGGCAGTAGCACGTAAAAGACCCCAGTCATTCTGCCAAAAGTGCAGGTGGCAATTAGGTTACAGCTGAATACGCGTGCACCGTACGCATGTGGCTTTGCATGAAGTGACACGGTGCATGGTTGTATGGTGTACACAGAACGCGCCGAGGTGGCAGCAGTTTCACGTGGCACCAGCCATGCCAGCGCTGTAAGTACACCACTTCGGTCGATATTCAAAAACGCGCTATAAAAAAAGCTAGTCACTCGTGTAGAATCACATGCGAGCGCAGTTAGTCTGCTCGGGAGCGGAGAATAGCGCTTTGTAAAAGCGACCAACAACAACTATTGAACTGTGGCATGCGAGTAAGTGCATGTTACATAACCTCCACCAAACGTACGCCCTCAAATGTAGGTCCATGTTCGTGTTATATGACACCAGTCTCAATGGATTGTATAGTCTTCACAATCTTCTGGTCTTGTTCCATCGGCTTATCGAGCTGTCTGTCCTCCCCACCCCCCCACCCTCCCCCCCCCCCACCCCCGCACCCCTGCCCACCCCCCCCTTCCCCCCCCCCCCCCCGCCCTCCCACGCCCACCCTACCCCCCACCCACCCCCCACCCCCCCCCCTCTTCCCGATGATGGTCTTTGCTGCGGAAGAGGGAATAAATAGATTCATGAATATTTCACCAGGCTTCAGAGCCATCTCTCCGTCCACATGGTCTTCCGGCGCCAACGAAAGCAGCCAACTTCAAGTGTCGGTTTGCGACGTCGTTCCTTCCTCCAACCACTGCCATAGTCGGTTACGACGTCGTTCCTTCCTCCAACCACTGCCGTAGTCGGTTACGACGTCGTTCCTTCCTCCAACCACTGCCGTAGTCGGTTACGACGTCGTTCCTTCCTCCAACCACGGCCATAGTCGGTTACGACGTCGTTCCTTCCTCCAACCACTGCCATAGATGGTTACGACGTCGTTCTTTCCTCCAACCACGGCCATAGTTGGTTACGACGTCGTTCCTTCCTCCAACAACTGCCATAGTTGGTTACGACGTCGTTCTTTCCTCCAACCACGGCCATAGTTGGTTACGACGTCGTTCCTTCCTCCAACCACTGCCATAGATGGTTACGACGTCGTTCCTTCCTCCAACCACTGCCATAGTCGGTTACGACGTCGTTCCTTCCTCCAACCACTGCCATGGTTGGTTACGACGTCGTTCCTTCCTCCAACCACTGCCATAGTCGGTTACGACGTCGTTCCTTCTTCCAACCACGGCCATAGTTGGTTACGACGTCGTTCTTTCCTCCAACAACTGCCATAGTTGGTTACGACGTCGTTCCTTCCTCCAACCACGGCCATAGTTGGTTACGACGTCGTTCCTTCCTCCAACCACTGCCATAGTTGGTTACGCCGAAGGTCTGCGACTGTGCTACGTATGTACCTCAAAGGGCGGTTAGTTTGTAACACACAACTCGGATCGTATCAAACGTTTCTCTTGTAACCGCTCGCAGTTGTGCTTACGCCAGCACAGATATAACCGAAAATCATGTTCGAATCGCCACGAAACCTGTGTGTGTGTGTGGGGGGGGGGGGGGGGGGGGTGTTGTTTTGTGTGTGTGTGTGGTGTGTGTGTGTGTGTGTGTGTGTGTGTGTGTGTGTGTGTGTGTGAGAGAGAGAGAGAGAGAGAGAGAGAGAGAGAGTGTGTGTCTGTGTGTGTGTGTGTGTGTGTGTGTGTGTGTGTGTGTGTGTGTGTGAGAGAGAGAGAGAGAGAGAGAGAGAGAGAGAGAGAGAGAGAGAGAGAGAGAGAGTGTGTGTGCACGAAAGGAAGGCAATGGCATGATGCAGCCGGCTGTGGCAGTGGTGACAGCAAGACAGCAACAGGCCGGTGGTCGCTGCTTGGAGTACGGGGCCTCGTTTCGTCGTTGCCACAGCTGGTTCCATCAAACCCATCCCCAGCCGCCCCCTACTCCCATTCGTGCGCTGACAACAAACAAAAACAGAAGAAAAAAACAGAAAAAAAACGGAGACCTGTCTAATATTGAGGCCGTGAATGCGTGAAGTAACCAGCTGTGACAGCTGGTGAAAGACCCATAATCCGGTAGCTGCTGATTGGAGTACGGACTTCGTTTTTGTCACTGCCCTCCCGCCCTCCGCCTCCCCGCCCCCCCCCCCCTCCTCATCCTCTCCCTTTCTTGCGCTGACAGAAGAACCACTAAACCTGATATTATCTGTCGATAACAGCAATAATAAAAGTGTTTCAAGACACAAAATATTGTCCGGGGACGCTGTCCTAAGCGCATGCGCGCACATCTGATATAATCTGAGCTGCCTGTTACAAACTTACTTGCCGTTTTGAGCATCATCCAAAAAAACACCCAAAAAAACAAATTCGTTTGCTGACAGTTTTTGTAAACCTGTGGCGGAATCAACTATGGCAGTGGTTGAAGGAAGGACGTCGTAAAGCCGCGACTCCGTCAGTTCTCGTGCGGTGATAGTGCCGCCCACAGCCTCTGGACAATGGAGGCGGCTTCATGTTTGATTCATCATCTCCAGGCGTCGGCTGGTGATCGCGTGTGGCCCGAGCCGAGTAAACATGGTGCTTAACGTCCACAGAAACCATAAGGCTTATTAGGGACGGGCCGAGCCGGGTGCCTTCAGCCCGTTCTTCACTGGGCGAGTGTTTGTTCGCCGAACATACTTCGGACACTTCGACGAACTACGATTCGTTTCTTAATTGAACTTTTAGTTCGCCGAATATGGTTCGGACAGTCCAAACTTTACTTCGTTCTCAACTGGCTTGTAATGAGATGCAAGCTTCGGCCCGAACTTGCGGCAGACGCGCAGCAGACAGCATGATAAAAAATGTAGGCTAAAGTCAAGTCAAGTCAATATACTTTAATCATCCCTCACAGGGTAATTCAACTAACTACTATCTCATTCTGGGTCTCTGAGACAAGGCTACGCCTCCCATAAGTCAACAAATAAACAAATTCCCTCCGAAGCGAGTGAAGAAGCTAGCGACACCGTCATCCATTTTGATTTTGATTTTTTTTTTCTTCATCCACAGGAGAGCTCTGCTCTCAGCCAATCAGAGGCAATGATCGTCGAATAGGGCGAATGTTCCCAGAACATGTTGAGCGAAGCTTTTTGGACCCGAATATAGCTTCGACGAATACTTCCAACTAGGTTCGCGAAGAAAAGTTCGCCCAATTAAGAACCAAATAGGTTCGCCGAATACTTCCAACTAGGTTCGCGAACAAACATTCGCCCAATCAAGAACGGGCTTTACAGCGGGTACTCTATAGCTTGTTGACAGTCAGTAGCAACGCCTTCAGCTATTGTACGTCTTTCTTTCATAAGAGCGGTTTAGCCTCAGCAAGTGTAGCTTGTTGATCGTCAGTAGCGAAGCATTCCTGTATTGTCTTACTTTAAAACGAGCGGTTGAGCCTCAGCAAGTGTAGCTTGTTGATCGTCAGTAGCGAAGCATTCCTGTATTGTCTTACTTTAAAACGAGCGGTTGAGCCTCACCAAGTGTAGCTTGTTGATCGTCAGTAACAAAGCATTTCTGTATTGTCTTACTTTAAAACGAGCGGTTGAGTCTCATCAAGTGTAGCTTGTTAGTCATTAGTAACAGCGCATTCCTGTATTGTTTTACCTTGAAACGAGCGGTTTAGTCACACCAAGTGTAGCTTACTGATCATCAGTAACAAAGCATTCCTGTATTGTCTTTACTTTCATAAGAGCTGTTTAACCTCACCAAGAGTAGCTTGTTGATCATCAATAACAACACACTCCTGAAGTCTTACTCTGAAAAGAGCGGTTTTGCCACTCCCAGTAAAAACAAAGGTAGTTCAGTAGCTAGAATGGAAGTTGTCTGTGTCGTTGAAGAGGTATCACAACCATAAAAAACAAACACCAAACGAACGAACAAACAAAACCATGCAGTGAAAACTTCGAGGATGTTATTTCCGGAGGCAACACCAACGCGCACTTTCTCGGCCATGAATAGTTATTATTGTACTACCGCAAGAGTTCGATAGGCCTTTACAGGTCCCAGGCGATCTATGGTGTGATGTTATTGGCTTTGTGCCCGGAGACAGTGCTCAAGTACCTCAACACTTCAGATCTTCCGAGACGCAAGCCACTTCTGATGGCTGCTGTATTTTGCCTGCCAGTTTATCTGCTGGGTGATTTCTGGCATCTCCAGGAAAAGTACATCTGGAAGTGGTCTTCGACAGTGAATGTAAAACATTGTTGCATGCCAGTCTGGACTGCTTGATCTCTTTCTCGCCCCCCGTCACCACCGATACTGTTTCTGGAATGCGAACCTGGCTGTCTCGAACCCCACTTGTTTTCGTGGCTTTTTGGTTTTCCAGAGAACGGCAGTTTTAGTGCTGGAAGGAACAATGCAAACTGCATGACAGTGAGCATGCAATCCACTAACTGC
>JABMCL010001228.1:1460000-1477500 GCA_018857735.1 Alviniconcha marisindica
GCGCTCCCACTTTGTGTGGGACATAAGCCCCTTTCGTTATTATTATTTATGTTGTTAAGTAGTAGTAAAAACAACAATAACAACAACAACAAAGCAAACAACAACAACAACAACAAACAGTAACAACCAGAGGCTGTGTCCTTGGCGGATTTCATCAGCCACGTAATTATGCTTGCATGACAGGTAGGAGTTATGGTCTGGGCGGTCCGAATCTCTACCACCGAGTCCCTTGTTACGCGCATGACGTCAATCAAAGGCTATTAACTCCTTTGGATGGCTGACGCTTCCTTCCTGCCTTCCCTCCTAGGAAAATGAACGTCGATGCTGTCGTTGTTGTTGTGTCTCGAAGAAGGTTACTTTCTCTCCCTCCGATCGGATCCCTACTAGAGTGCAGGAGACGTTGTCACTTTTTGAGAACCTTGCTGATCGGGCTGTATACGTACCACACTTGAGCCGGTTTGGCTTAGCGGTAAGGCTTTAGGCTGGTGAGCAGAAGGATTCCGTTTCGGCTCTCCCTTCTCTTAATTCTTAAAGGTTGTGGTCTGTGGACACTGTCTTGTGACTTTGTCCCTCACAATTGATGAAACATTAAAATGGCTCTCATCGCTGCCCATCTTAATACAGGACTCATCCTGGTGGTGACAGTGCAGCGACAGGTATATAATCTGCCTCCCTCCCTCTTCCCCGACCTCCAGTCGCCCGTCCGTAATAAGCCTTATGGTTTCTGTGGAAGTAAAGCACCATCAAAGAAGCTACCCACAGAAGAAGAGGTTAAGCCTCGTCAGGACCCCAGATCGTGACCGCGTGTCCGGCTAGCATCTTCTGACCTGCGTTAAATCGTTCAACTCTGTCCAGCAGAGATTGGACATTGCCGCGTGTGTCCAGCAGAGACTGGACATTGCTGCGTGTGTCCAGCAGAGATTGGACATTGCTGCGTGTGTCCAGCAGAGATTGGACATTGCTGCGTGTGTCCAGCAGAGATTGGACATTGCTGCGTGTGTCCAGCAGAGACTGGACATTGCTGCGTGTGTCCAGCAGAGATTGGACATTGCTGCGTGTGTCCAGCAGAGACTGGACATTGCTGCGTGTGTCCAGCAGAGATTGGACATTGCTGCGTGTGTCCAGCAGAGATTGGACATTGCTACCGCTCAGCGCGCCTCCCTTGCTGATGGAGCCATCCGGGCGCGACCGCCGGACTTGCGCCACCGACGCCGTGTCAGTCAGGTTCAGAACCCTTGATCCTGGCAGTTGTCAAGAGTCGGGTCTGATCGGTTTATCCTAAGCCTCGCCTTCTTACCCTACTTCTTAGTTTTGGGCTCTTGCCCAAATCGTAGCCTATGTAGTTCATGGTCGCGCAGTAAAAATGAAGCGTTTGGCTTCAAGAACAGAATGGCGTTAGCTTGAAGGGTACACGCTCATGAGATTGGATAATGCAGGGGGGGGGGGGGGGGAGAGAGAGAGAGATGCTCAGAATGGATAGGCGAGAGACACAGAGAGAGAGCTGTCTGAAGCAACATGCATCCAAGAAGGAGTTAGGTAGGTGGATAATGGGTGGACAGGCAGACAGACAGACAGACAGATAGGTGGACTTGAGGGTAATAAGTAAGTGAGTGACTATAATTATGAACTTGCTGGCTGACCGATTGACTGTCTAACCGAATGCATAAATATTGAAAACAAAACACTCCTCTCGTCTCCCGTAGGTGACACCGAAAGGACGACTTGACGAAGCTGGAAGCAAACGAAATGCGAATTCTCTTGACCCACATACTACCACATGGAGAAAGGTCATCAGGCCGTGTATATCAGCCTCTGAGAGGCAAGACTCGCTAAAGGGAGATCACTGTGCCTGCTTGGCCTCGAGTGTCTCGCGAGCTGCTGTGGATCGATTGATTCGACGGGGAACGCTTCAAGGACACGCACATAGTTTAGGAGTGGTTCTTAGCATGCTGCGACTCTGTCTCTGTCTCAGTCCCAGTCTGTCTGTCTGTCTGTCTGTCTGTCTCTGTCTCTCTGTCTGTCTGTCTCTGTCTCTGTCTCTGTCTCTGTCTCTCTCTCTCTCTCTCTCTCCTCTCTCTGTCATCTCTTCTCTCTCGTCTCTTCTCTTCATCTCTCATCCTCTCTCTCTCTCCTCTCCCTCCCTCTCTCCTGTTTGCCTCTCTCTCTCTGCGTGTTTGAATATGTCTGGCGCTGTGAACACGCCATGTTTTGTGTGCAAATTCTCATGTATAACGTTTCTCTCACTCATTCATGCCTACATGTATACAAATGATGCCTGTAATCTGATATTTACTCATCAGTAGCTTAGCCAGGACTAGTTCGTTTTGACTAAACCTAAACTACAATCCTTGTAAACAAAGTTTTCGCGAGTTCAAATACGAGTTCTCTCTCTCTCTCGTCTCCTCTCTCTCCTGCTCTCCTCTCTCTCTCCTCTCTCTCTCTCTCTCTCTCTGTCTCTCTCTCTCTCTCTCTCTCTCCCCCCTCTCTCTCTCTCTTCTCTCCCCCCTCCCCCCCCCCTCCTCTCTCACACAACACACACGCACACATCGTACGCACGCATACACGCACGGGCTCAAGCGCGCGTGCACGCTCCTACATACCGCACTCACATGTACAAGCGCTCGCATACAATACAATTCAAGCGCGCGCGCAACGGAAACACACACACACACACCAGATCTTCTAGTGCACCCCGCCCCCCCCCCCCTCTCTCTCTCTCCGTCATCTCTCTCTCCTCTCTCCTCCTCGTCTCTCTCTCTTCGTCTCCTCTCTCTCTCTCTCTCTCTCTCTCCTCACCTGATTGGGTTTCAGACTGGTGCAGTTTTAACGCAACTCCCGCTGGGACGCTGATGCCTTTATTTTTCTTTACCTTTCTTTTTGTTTCTGTGTGTCTGTCTATATAGCACTGATTGACTGATTTATTCTTTGTTTTTTTGTTTGGAACTTGGCCGTTTCAGCACAAAAAGCGCGCGATTATGTGTGCGTGCGTGCGTGCGTGCGTGCGTGCGAGCGAGCGAGCGAGCGAGCGTGCATGCGTGCGTGTGTGTGTGTGTGTGTGTGTGTGCGTGCGTGCGTGCATGCGCATGCGCGTCTATTATGCGCGTGTGTGTCTCTGTTCGAGTGACCTGATCGACCTTTTGCCCTCTCGCAAATGATCATCGTGATTATAGCTTCTTTTTTTTCTGATTCTGCCTTGATTACTGCATGCTATTTTCTCTGCCGCCTCCTCTCACGACAAGTTTATTTGAGGTTTTCCGGAGACTCGTGTCCCAAGGGGAAACCGGGGTGTTTATCGAGCTCCTTGCACCGTACAAGCAAAGCATTTCCTTGCGAAGATCAACCCGCAGCTCCCATTACAAAGCATCCCAGTGGCGACAGTGGCGAGGTGAACGAAATGCAAATTGCAGCCACGAGAAAAACGTTTCTGTTACACAACTGACGTGATGCCTTATGGAACCTGAGTTTTGCTCTCCGCCTATCGATCCCACGCGCGCCCGGACACACATAAACGCGCGCGCGCGCGCGCGCGCGCACACGCACACACACACACACCACCCCCCCCCCCCGCCCCAATTCCCGAAAAAAAAAATCACGCGCACGCCCCCGCCCCCGCCCCACACCCCCCACACACACAAAACACAAAACACCCCCCCCCCCGCACGCACGCACGCACGCACGCACGCACCGCACACACACACACACACACACACACACACACACACACAAAAAAGTAAATTTTGGGGTTGCCCTAAAGATTTGATTCCGCGCGATAGCTGTGTCTGGGACTTCACCGTGAAATCGTTGGTTGATTCTCTATACTGTAGTGGAACAGGGGACAGAATGACCCGAGAGAGTTGGGTTTCTCAAAGGCGGTGGGTGGGGTGCTGATACACGAGCAGTTTCGGCCTTATGGTTGAAGAGGACTTTCGATAGCATGGTGTTGGACCCGCCCTTCTTAAATGTACTTGCTGCTGCTGCTGCTGCTCTGTGTTTGTGTGTGTGGGGGTGTGGGTGTGGTGTGTGTGTGCGTGTGTGTGTGTGTATGTGTGTGTGTGTGTGAGCGTGGGTGGTTGTAAATTCGTGTGTGTGTGTGTGTGTGTGTGTGTGTGTGTGTGTGTGTGTGTGAGCGTGGGGGGTGTCCCTTTGGGGTTTTGGCGGGGGGGGGGAAAATTAGCCTTTAGGTTAAATTTGTGGTGTGTGTGTGTGTGTGTGTGTGTGTGTGTGTGTGTGTGTGTGTGTGTGTGTGTGTATGTGCGTGCTTGCGTGCGTGTATGCGTGTACTGACGTGCGTGCACGCGCGTGTCAGTATGTGTGTGTGTGTGTGGTGTCGTTGTGCCGAGGCCGAGTGCCACAGGCTGTGTACCACGTGGTGCCGGCGCCAGGAAGGAACGGCGGACCGCTGCGTGTGATGGCACGGTGCCGGCGGGGAGGACGCTCAATGCACGCGGCCCCTCCTGTCGTCCGCAGCCGCTGCCTCAGTCCTGCCCGCTGTGCCCACGGCCTGTGTAGGCGGAGAGCCAGACACCCGTCCCTACAAAACACACGGTGGCACTCCGACGGACACGTTCCTGGTCGCACAGGCATAGTGATAATAATGGTGGTGATTAATAAAGGGGATTTGTATACACGCCCGTCTTCCGCGCAAGGTGGGAGCCCGGAGCGCTTTAAAACAGTAGTAGGGATCACATACACACACTGACATGCACGCACACGCACACACGCACGCACGCACGCACGCACGCACACGCACACACACACACACACACACACACACACACACACACACACCACACACACACACACACACATCTCTCACACACCACACACACACACACACACCACACACACACACACACACACACACAAACACACAACACACACAACACGACACACGCACGCACGCACGCATGCCCCCACACACACACACACACACACACACACACACACACACACACACACACACACACACACACACACACACACACACAAATACACACAAACACACAACACACCACGCACCACACACACACACACACACACACACACAAACAAACAACACACACACACACACACACACACACACACACACCACACACACACACACACACACCACACACACACACACACCACACACACAAACAACCACACACACACACACACACACACACACACACACACACACACACACACACACACTCAACACACACACACACTCACACACACACACACACACACACACACACACACCACACACACACACACACGCACGCACGCACGCACGCACGCACGCACGCACGCACGCACGCACACCTTAGTGACAAAACGTGCCGCAACACACGCTGCTGTGCTCGGAAGTAGGCTACTACAGTTTCGTGTTTGATGGAATCGGCTTCTTGCTTTGCTCATCACTTTTCGACACTTACGAGGCTATGCAGCCTATCGATTTCTTCCCCCCCCCCCCCCCCCCCCCCCCCCCCCCCCCATCCCTTCCCCATCCCCCAGGCGTCTTTAAAACAAACCCAGTAAAGCTTCGGCAGTCCCCGGCACAATATGCCACAGTCGTTGTTTTTGTAATTGTCTCGGGAGAGGTGAGCAGTGGAGACTCTACAAATGCTACACTGCATGGTCACTACGAGACTCTGCATGGTCACTACCAGACTCTGCATGGTCACTACCAGACTCACTACCAGACTCTGCATGGTCACTACCAGAATCACTACCAGACTCTGCATGGTCACTACCAGACTCACTACCAGACTCTGCATGGTCACTACCAGGCTCTGCATGGTCACTACCAGGCTCTGCATGGTCACTACCAGGCTCTGCATGGTCACTACCAGACTCTGCATGGTCACTAGCAGACTCACTACCAGACTCTGCATGGTCACTACCACACTCTGCATGATCACTACCACACTCTGCATGGTCACTACCAGACTCACTACCAGACACTGCATGGTCACTACCACACTCTGCATGGTCACTACCAGACACTGCATGGTCACTACCAGACTCACTACCAGACACTGCATGGTCACTACCAGACTCACTACCAGACTCTGCATGGTCACTACCAGACTCACTACCAGACACTGCATGGTCACTACCAGACTCACTACCAGACACTGCATGCTCACTACCAGACACTGCATGGTCACTACCAGATTCTGCATGGTCACTACCAGACACTGCATGGTAACTACCAGACTCCATGGTCACTACCAGACACTGCAGACACTGCATGGTCACTACCAGACTGCATGGTCACTACCAGACTCTGCATGGTCACTACCAGACACTGCAGACACTGCATGGTCACTACCAGACTCACTACCAGACACTGCATGGTCACTACCAGACTGCATGGTCACTACCAAACTCTGCATGGTCACTACCAGACACTGCATGGTCACTACCAGACTCACTACCAGACTCTGCATGGTCACTACCAGACTCTGCATGGTCACTACCAGACTCACTACCAGACTCTGCATGGTCACTACCAGACTCACTACCAGACTCTGCATGGTCACTACCAGACTCTGCATGGTCACTACCAGACTCACTACCAGACTGCATGGTCACTACCAGACACTGCATGGTCACTACCAGACTGCATGGTCACTACCAGACACTGCATGGTCACTACCAGACTGCATGGTCACTACCAAACTCTGCATGGTCACTACCAAACTCTGCATGGTCACTACCTGATTGCATGGTTTTGATTGATTGATGATCGCTTATATAGCGCTATTCTCCGCTCTCTTGAGCAGACTCACTGCGCTCGCATGCGGTTGTACATGAGTGACTAGCTTTTTACAGCGCGTTTTTTGAATATCCACCGAAGTGGTGTACTTACAGCGCTGGCATGGCTGGTGCCACATGAAACTGCAGCCATCTCGGCGCAAGTTCTGTGTACACCATACAACCATGCTCCATGTCACATCATGCAAAGCCACATACGTAAGGTGTATGCGTGTTTAGCTGTAACCTGCCACCTGCACTTTTGGCAGAATGACCGGGGTCTTTACGTGCTACCGCGGTAACACGGGGGTGGAACGGATACCGAAATAAGAGTCAGCACAGAAAGTCGACCCTGGAGAAGAAAATTCTCCCGCCGCTCCTGCGGGGGTTCGAACCCACGACCTTTCAATCACGAGTCCGGCGCTATAACCACTGAGCTATCCCCGCCCCTGGTCACTACCAAAAGGATTGTGGTCGAAGCTGCATGGGCAGCGATGTGAGCCATTCTAACACTTCGTCAGTCGTTAGTGGCAAAGTCACGAGACAAAATAATTGCCACAAGCTACACATCTTGAAGAGATAAAGTCAGTGCGCCGAAGCGGTGCCGAGCCTGCGTTGGTTGAAGTGTTGCTTTACGTCCACAGAAACCGTAGGTTTATCAGGGACGGGAGCCCAGGACGTCCACCTCGACTCTCACACAGCTCCTGAGCTCTGAGCCTGCGTTTGTCTGACTAAAACACAGTTAGGCAGTGTGTCCAATCAAATAACAATGGTGACTGTTTATTAGTTCCATGATTCGCCCTGATAATTATAATACTGGTTGACTGGGCATGAAAAGAAGTCATTTACTGACTACTTCCATGATGATGTTATAATTATAGCCTCGGCCATGCCACACCTTAATGACATCATTTGCGATAGTCGCTAGTAAGTAAACATGGTGCTTAACGTCCACAGAAACCGTACGGCTTATTAGGGACGGGAAGAAGGGGGGGGGGGAAAGGGGGTATGGAGGTGGGGGGAGAGGGAGCTTATATACCTATCGCTACACTGTCACCGCCAGAATGACTTCTGCATTAAGATGGGCAGCGATGAGAGCCATTTTAATGTTTCAGTAGGAAGTGATGGACAAAGTCACAAGACAGTGTCCACAAACCAGAACCTTTCTGAAGAGAAAGGAGAGCCGAAGCGGTGTCGAACCGAGGTCCTTCCGCCTACCAGCCTAACGTTTCACCGCTAGGCCAAACCGGCTCACCGATAGTCGCTGACCTGGTTTGAGTTTAAAAGTGCGGCACTTTACAGGCTTGGCCGTCTGTCCACAGCTAGGACAAGGCCAGTCTATTTTGGAGGCGCTTTTGCTAGTTAGGTAGCGGCGTCTAGCACTTGCAGATCTCGGGCAAGCATGATAAGAAGGCACCGTTCCAGCTCAACCCGTACCGTGGCCGCACATACATAGATCTAAGAGCTCGGCCCGCCGACACATGAAGATGTTCGGAAAGGACAAACCAAGCCTTAGGCAAAAGGCGCAAATACTCGCCCTAGTCCCTGGGTTGTCTCCCTTGTCCTCTCCACTTCCCCCTCATGACGTCACGGCAAGGAAGGGGGGGGGGGGGGGGGGGGGAGGTTGTACTCGCGCTTCGGTGACGTAGGCTGGTCTTTCGCTTCCTTGATGAGTGGAGTTCACCGTGGACGTTATAGAATCCGTCTGTAATTATCTGACAAGGACTTCGCCGGGTGCCGTTTGTCGATTCTGAATTGGGCTGGCGTTTTGTTTTGTTGTTGTTTTTTCTGTCCGGGGACACAGAAAAGTTTACTTTCGCTGGGCTGTGTCGCTGTGTTCTTGAGCGCGTGGTCGTCATTTTGGGGTGGATGTAGACTTGGAATAACGAAAACCGACAAAACGAAGGAATGGCGAAACAATGACTTGATGAGCTAAACTGCGTAGGACTGCACCGAGAGTGACAGTGAAGAATCCGAATTAACTGTTCTTCATCTAATCCGTTGCGGGAAATAACTGTACTTCATTTAATCCGTTGCGGGAAATTCGGGTCGCCTTAGCTTGGATAAGCTAGTCAACAGTAGCCACAAGAGCAGCGCTACCCATTCGTACAGTATCTAAGTGGTAGGCCGTATGGTAGGCTGTATGGCGCAGCAAGAGAATGACTCAAAATGCCTGCATTTCTTATTGCCAGACAATTGCTAATCAAGCACATGATTGATTTATTGACCTATGTATCAGTTTAATTCGTAAATAAAGCAATGGACAGATTGGTGAAAAAAGAATTAGAACAGTGAACTTAAGGAGCGCTTTGTGAGACTCAAAGCGCTTTACAAAATTAATTAAGGAAAAATATGCAACGCGCTCATACCCACACACAAATCAGTGATATATAATACGTTAATGAGCATACTTACTCACACAAAGTCATGAGTTCAGAAGCTGTGTTAAAATCCAGGTGGCCGTCCTGGGATCCCCGTTCCTAATAGTCCTTCTGGTCTCTGTGGACGAAAAGCAACATTGAACAGTACACGCACAAAGCATAATGAAATGCGCGCGCGCGCGCACACACACACACCCACACACACACACACACACACACACACACACACACACACACACACGCACGCACGCACGCACGCACGCACGCACGCACGCACGCACGCACGCACACACACACACACACACACACACACACACACACACACACGCGCGCGCGTGGAGAGAGAGAGGGGGGAGGGAGAGAGAGAGGGAAAGAGAGAGGGGGGAGAGAGAGGGAGAGACAAGGAGGGAGGGAGGGAAGGAGGGGGGGAGAGAGAGGGGGGGGGGAGAGAGAGAGAGAGAGAGACTGATTGGCTTGCAATGAAATGCCCTTTTGAGGGAAGAGTGAAAAGTGTGAAAAACAACATGTCAGGGCTGTTGAGAACATTTGTGAAGAAAACGTGCTCTTGTCCCGAGTACTTCGATTTTTTGGCCCGTTGTTTTAGCAGCCAGGCCCAGGGGAGGTAACTGCTGTCGGCTGTTAAGGGCCATGCAATTTCAGCACCTCGGAGCGTGTGTAAACTGGTCTGAGCCGTTGTGGTCTCTGAACTACTTTTCACAAATGAGGTGTATACCATTTAGTCCACAAGGATGTGTCTGTCTGGCTGGCTGTCTGGCTGGCTGCTTCTCTGTCTCTCTCTGTTGTCTCTCTCTGTCTCTATCTTTGTCTCTCTGTCTGTCTCTCTTCCCTCCGCCCCTCTCTCTCTCTTTCACACCCACACACACACACACACATATATTCTCTCTCTCTCTCTCTCTCTCTCTCTCTCTCTCTCTCTCTGTCTCTGTCTCTGTCTCTCTCTCTCTCTCTCTCTCTCTCTCTCTCTCTCTCTCTCTCTCTATCTCTCTCTTCTCCTCTCTCTCTCTCTCTCTCTCGTCTCTCTCTCTCTGTCTCTCTGTCTCTCTCTGTCTCTCTCTGTCTCTCTCTGTTCTCTCTCTCTCTCTCTCTCTCTCTCTCTCTCTGTCTCTCTCTCTGTCTCTCTGTCTCTGTCTCTGTCTCTGTCTCCTCTCTCTCTCTCTCCTCTCTCTCTCTCTCTCTCTCTCTCTCTCTCTCTGTTGTACTCTAGTATATTGTCATATATATATTATATATATATATATATATATGCAATTTTACACTGACTAGTGCATTCCATAGGGTGAGAGAATAACGCGTGTGACAGGTTTCATTATTATTACTATTACTATGACCCAGCCACACGCCGTCTTGGGAGGACATGCCTCCTTTTTCTGGAGAATGGATGTTGTTATTAAAAATGTGAGGAGTTGATGATGGATTCAAAATGTAAGGAGTTTATAGTGGTTGAAGATAGTTTTCACGTAACTATGCTGTACAAAAACAGTGTCTGAATGAATGTATGGTAACAACCTTGGTGTTTCTGCTGCTGTTATGTGCTGTGACTATAATAGCTTTGTTGTTCTTGCTGGTGTTAGTGTGTTGTAGCGAAACAGGCACGTCAGTCCGAAGCCAAGGCCAGAAGGGTGGTGTTGCTGGTGTTAGTGTGTTGTAGCGAAACAGGCACGTCAGTCCGAAGCCAAAGGGCCCGAGAAGGGTGGTGTTGCTGGTGTTAGTGTGTTGTAGCGAAACAGGCACGTCAGTCCGAAGCCAAGGCGAGAAGGGTGGTGTTGCTGGTGTTAGTGTGTTGTAGCGAAACAGGCACGTCAGTCCGAAGCCAAGGCGAGAAGTGTGGTGTTTGATTCGGAGACCACAAAGCAGCAGGCACAATCCGTCATCACACACATTCAGTCACAAACTCTCCACTGCGGGACTCGACACGGCCCCTACCTGCTGTTAAGCATGCTTGACGACCGAGTGCCGGATGGCACGCAGACGAACAATACGAGCCAATAATCTGTTTTGTCGAACGAGCGGACAAAGCAGAAAGGGAAAGGAAACGGAAGTAATGAACGGCTGTCGCTGTGCTTTGCATACACAACACAGCGCGAGGTCCGCTCCTTCCTATTCGTGTCAACAGCACCGTGTGTGTGTGTGTGTGTGTGTGTGTGTGTGTGTGTGTGTGTGTGTGTGTGTGTGTGTGTGTGTGTGTGTGTGTGGGGGTGTGTGTGTGTGAACTCTGTGTGTGTGTGTGCTGTGTGTGTGTGTGTGTGTGTGTGTGTGGGGGGGGGGTGTGTGTGTGTGTGTGTGAGAGAGAGAGAGAGAGAGAGACAGACAGACAGACAGACAGACAGACAGAGAGAACGGGGGTCAAGCAGATGTGTATGTGTGGTTGTTGTTGTTGTTGTTTTTGGGGTGGAGAGTGGGGAGAG
The DNA here is from genome assembly GCA_018857735.1 of Alviniconcha marisindica. Taxonomy (NCBI): domain Eukaryota; kingdom Metazoa; phylum Mollusca; class Gastropoda; family Provannidae; genus Alviniconcha; species Alviniconcha marisindica. Next base: position 1,471,555 of record JABMCL010001228.1, read on the forward strand.
AGAGACAGAGACAAAGACAGAGATGTGTGTGTGTGTGTGTGTGTGTGTGTGTGTGTGTGTGTGTGTGTGTGTGTGTGTGTGTTCGTGTGTGTGTGTGTTGCGTCTCTCTCTCTCTCTCTCTCTCTCTCTCTCTCTCTCTCTCTCTCTCTCTCTCTCTCTCTCTCTCTCTCTCTCTCTCTCTCTCTCTCTCTCTCTCTCTCTCCACTCCCCGCCCCTCCCCTCTCTCGTGCAAACGGATGGATTTTGTAAGCGTTTGATTGATTAAATTATTTCGTTTCCGCGTGGCAACTCCTTTCATGCGGACTGAGCTAATCCAGTTGTGCATAGTGCCTGTTGTCCCAGCACTTCCCTTATCACCAAGGCTCTGTCCACACCGGCAAACACGCATTCACTCGTTGTCTCCACTCGCCGATCTCATTTGTCTCCCTTGCTTGTATCCATCTGCTGTGACTTCTTTGTTGCTAAAGATAGCACCTGCTTTCGAACTTGGGGTGTCGGTGCAATTATACATTAGCCAGTCAGCCACGCGCGGACGAGACACTCCTCACAGTCAATAGATAGATAGATAGATAGATAGATAGATAGATAGATAGGTTGATAGATTGATAAAATAAAATTAAAATATTGTTATGTTTTTCGTGTGTGTGTGTGTGTGTGTGTGTGTGTGTGTGTGTGTGTGTGTGTGTGTGCGTGTGTGTGTGTGTGTGTGCGTGTGTGTGTGTGTTGCTGTTTTTTAATACTGTGTGCATGAACCGAACAGAAGAAGCACCGAGGGCCCTATCGATGTGACTGGAATACATTTTTTTTTTAATTGATTGGTTTCTTTACTGTTTTGAGACAAATGAGAGAAAGAAAGAAAAAATTAAACTCGCATTCCCCCGGGATGTTGGAACGAAGGGAGGTAAGAGGCAAACTCTTCGCATAACACTTCGTATAATAATTTCTGTGATTGTTGCCCTTGGCTGTGTGGTTATCATCATTATCATCGTCACTCTGCCCTCTCTCTGTCTCTCTCTGTCGTCTGCTCTGTCTTCTGTCTGTCTTCTCTTCTCTCTCTCCTTCTCTCTCTCTCTCTCCTCTCTCCTCCTCTGTCTGTCTGCTCTCTGTCTCTGCTCTCTTCTCCGTCTCTCTCTGTCTCTGTCTCTCTGTCTCTCTCTCTCTCTCCTTCTTCTCTGTCTGTCTGTCTGTCTGTCTCCCTCTCTCCTCTCTCTCCTGGGTCTCTTCTTCCTCCTCTCTCTTGCGTCTTTCCTTTGTTTGTCTCGTCTGTCTCTTCTCTGTGTTCTGTCTTCTGTTTGTCTCTCTGTCTGTCTGTCTGTCTGTCTGTCTGTCTTCTGTCTGCTCTGTCTCTCTCTCTCTCTCTCTCTCTCTCTCTCTCTCTCTCTCTCTCTCTCTCTCTCTCTCTCTCTCTCTCTCTCTCCTCAAAAACGTTTTTCTGACAGCAACTAAGTTTGTAAAAAAACAAAACATCTTTGGATTACTAGTATATATCGAAGCACGAATCATTTTAGGTAGGCTGGAACGCATGTTTAGCCAGCATAGCGAATTAAGGGTGTGCAATTGAGTGCGTCTTTGTTCTCGCACGATCAGCACGAGTGGCTTCCCTTCATCAAAGAACGCCTTCACATGGTCTCAGGCTGTTGCGCTGGCCCCGCCGGGGTAACGCACACCTCTACCTAGAGAGCTTGCACGAGGCGGTCCTATATTATGATACCATTCATTATCTTTAGCTATTAACATCAGAGGGTTCCAGGCGAGATCAAGAGGATGGAAGTGGAGCGGGACCCTCAAGTTAGCCCAGAAGAGATCATGAGCAGGGAAGTGGAGCTGGGCTGCGAAAGTTGGACTTCTTTCGCTTCGGGTTGTTCCTCAACAGCAGTGCAACGGACATTGTCCTTGTGACCTGCCCAACACGGCAGTTGAAACAGCAATTGCGCAGTGCACTAGTCGCTGGGCAATGGCGAGGGGACACCGCCTTAACACTTCCATTGTTCTGGCGGCGGTCCACGGTCTCTCCCGTCTTTTTCGGGCGGTATCCGCGGTCGAACCTTCACTCTTTGGTCCTCTTCGCTTCTGTGGACGTAAAGCAACATGGTCACCTTTAGCTATAGGAGGCTGTCCTGTGTTGTGATATCGTTCATTACCTTTAGCTATAGGAGGCGGTCCTGGGGTGTGATACCACTCATTACCTTTAACAGGAGGCGGTCCTGTGTGTGTGATATCCGGTTCATTTTTCCTTTAGCTATAGGAGGCGGTCCTGTGTTGTGATACCATTCATTACCTTTAGCTATAGGAGGCTGTCCTGTGTTGTGATATCGTTCATTACCTTTAGCTATAGGAGGCTGTCCTGTGTTGTGATACCATTCATTACCTTTAGCTATAGGAGGCTGTCCTGTGTTGTGATATCGTTCATTACCTTTAGCTACAGGAGGCGGTCCTGCGGTGTGATATCATTCATTACCTTTAGCTACAGGAGGCGGTCCTGGGGTCTGATATCATTCATTACCTTTAGCTACAGGAGGCGGTCCTGTGTTGTGATACCATTCATTACCTTTAGCTATAGAAGGCGGTCCTGCAGTGTGATATCATTCATTACTTTTAGCTTTAGGAGGCGGTCCTCTGTTGCGATACCATTCATTACCTTTAGCTAGAGAGCCTCCACGAGGCCGTCCTATAATTATCATGATATCATTCATTACCTTTAGCAGTAAAGCTTCCAATAGGCCGTCCTATATTATGATATCATTCATTACCTTTAATTGTATGAGGCTGCCCTATAGTACATCATTCATTGCCTTTACTTATATGAGGCTGTCCTATATTATAACATCATTCATTACCTTTACTTATAGGAGGCTGTCCTATGGTATATCATTCATTACCTTTACTTATATGAGGCTGTCCTATGGTATATCATTCATTACCTTTACTTATAGGAGGCTGTCCTATAGTATATCATTCATTACCTTTACTTTTAGGAGGCTGTCCTATAGTATATCATTCATTACCTTTACTTATAGGAGGCTGTTCTATATTATATCATTCATTACCTTTACTTATAGGAGGCTGTCCTATAGTATATCATTCATTACCTTTACTTATAGGAGGCTGTCCTATATTATATCATTCATTACCTTTAGTTATAGGAGGCTGTCCTATGGTATATCATTCATTACCTTTACTTATAGGAGGCTGTCCTATATTATGATATCATTCATGGCGTACAGATATTATGATATCATTCATGGCCTTTATCTACAGGAGGCTGTCCTGTATTATGATATCATTCATGACCTTCAGTTATAGGAGGCTGTCCTATATTATGACATTCACTACCTTTAGTTATAGGAGGCTGTCCTATATTATGATATCATTCATGGCCTTTAGCTATAGGAGGCTGTCCTGTATTATGATATCATTAATGACCTTCAGTTATAGGAGGCTGTCCTATATTATTCATTACCTTTAGTTATAGGAGGCTGTCCTATATTATATCGTTCATGACCTTCAGTTATAGGAGGCTGTCCTATATTACGATATTATTCGTTACCTTCAGCTAAAGAGCCTGCAAAAGGTAATCCTATATCACATCATTGATTGCCTTCAGCTGTAAAACCTGCAAGAGGCGGTCCTATAATCATGATATCGTTCATTGCCTTCAGCTGTAGGGCCTGCAAGAGGTAATCCTATATCATGATATCGTTCATTGCCTTCAGCTGTAGGGCCTGCAAGAGGTAATCCTATATCATGATATCGTTCATTGCCTTCAGCTGTAGGGCCTGCAAGAGGTAATCCTATATCATGATATCGTTCATTGCCTTCAGCTGTAGGGCCTGCAAGAGGTAATCCTATATCATGATATCGTTCATTGCCTTCAGCTGTAGGGCCTGCAAGAGGTAATCCTATATCATGATATCGTTCATTGCCTTCAGCTGTAGGGCCTGCAAGAGGTAATCCTATATCATGATATCGTTCATTGCCTTCAGCTGTAGGGCCTGCAAGAGGTAATCCTATATCATGATATCGTTCATTGCTTCAGCTGTAGGGCCTGCAAGAGGTAATCCTATATCATGTTATCATTCATCACCTTCAGCTGTAGGGCCTGCAAGAGGTAATCCTATATCATGATATCATTCATTACCTTCGGCCGTAAAGCCTCAGGACGGACATTGTGACATGGAGCTGGCATCAGCTGCGGCCTCCCCCCGTCTCGCCCCGAGCACAAACAGAACCCTGGGTCGGACCACTGACACACGTAGTGTATGGTGTAAAGTGTCTCAGGTCGTAGAATGCCCTTGGTGGCTCCAGGAAGCAAGCCTTTAATCCCTTAGGGACCCCCGGGCGTTCACGACTGAGGGCAAGGATTTTCCCCCTCGGTAAAGAGTCTTTGTTGAGGCGGTCGACCGCGAGACGGGTTCGGAGACCGGGACACGACTTAGCGTGACGGATGTCGCCGGCTTGCACGTGCGGATGGGAGTCCAAGCCTGGGGCAGAGAGGAAATCCGGTTTATGGGAGGACTGAGTGAGTGAGTGACTGACTGACTGACTGACGGGGCGGGTCGCGCGGACAGTGACGTACGTAAGTAAATAACTCGCTGCTTTTCGCCCAGTCAGCCAGTACGGTTATATCAGGGCGATGTGACGTACGTACAGTCGTGTACTGTACTGTGATGGAGTACGTGTCGCCAGGCTCTAGTCGGCGGTCAGTGGAGGTTGGGTTTCACGCGCAGTGGGATATTTATCGCTGCCGCGCGTCCAGACGGCTTCAGGGAGCTGTTGATTGGGGGTTAAAGGGGCACCGAAGCTAAGACCCAAAAAACTAAAATCACGTAGGCACGTTAAGGACCTTGTATTACAGTCCATGTCAGAGTTCGGTGGACTATGGAAACAACAGAATAACCCAGCATACACTAAAGGTGTCAGAGTCTTCAGAATGTTGAAGTTGGACACTATAGGAAAGAAGAAGAAGACGACGACGCAGCTCACTTGGCCTGGGAATCGACGCGTAGCCAGAATGTTCAACCATGTCCATCTGCAGTCTTCACTCGCTTGTTCTCTATCAATATTCATTCAAAACAAGTCATTTCCCCCCCTCCCAATTTGAGCTTCTAAGGGCGCAGCCATGTTGGTGCGCTTCGGTACCAGTGAAGAGCAGATAAAGGTTGGCTCGTGACGTAATTGGTACGTTAGTCGCACACGTCTTTGGTACGTCTCCTCCGTACCTCTCTGAGCTGCTTTATCTCCACATTCTCCTTCTCGTTTTATTCCTTCAGCTTCGGGTATTCCGTGTTCCTGTGATGGGCAGGAGGACCCCAAGGGAAAGATCCTTTCAATACGTCAGACCTGTGATCTGGAACTCTCTTCCTCTTTCTGTGAGGCATTCGTCTTCACTCTCTTCTTTTAACTCAAAAGTGAAACCTCTTCTCTTCTGCGTACTGATCTGTTTGTGTGTCTGTGTGTGTGTGTGTGTGTGTGTGTGTGTGTGTGTGTGTGTGTGTGTGTGTGTGTGTGTGTGTGGTGTGAAGAGTGTGTGTGTGTGTGTGTGTGTGTGTGTGGTGTGTGTGTGTGTGTGTGTGTGTGTGTGAGTGGTGTGTGGTGGTGGTGAGGGTGAGTGTGAGTGAGTGTGTGATGTGTGGTGGTGTGTGTGTGTGTGTGTGTGTGTGTGTGTGTGTGTGTGTGTGAGTGTGAGTGGTGAGTGTGTGTGTGTGTGTGTGTGTGTGTGTGTGTGTGTGTGTGTGTGTGTGTGTGTGTGTGTGTGTGTGTGTGTGTTCTTTTCTCTCTTTTTTCCCCCTTTTTATTTCTTTTCTTCTTTTCATTCTACCAACCCATCACCAGCAATGCATGTATTTGTAGTGTGTGTGTGTGTGTGTGTGTGTGTGTGTGTGTGTGTGTGTGTGTGTGTGTGTGTGCGTGCGTGCGTGCGTGCGTGCGTGCGTGCGTGCGTACGTG
>JABMCL010001228.1:1482500-1490000 GCA_018857735.1 Alviniconcha marisindica
GCACGTGATCAAGACTAGTGCACTGGGTAATGGGTATAGCTATAATAAAGACACACAGTCCAAACCGCGTGTTGTGCACGTGATCAAATGCACCGAGTAATGGGTAGCTATGATAAAGACACACAGACCAAACCGCATTTTGTGTTACGTGATGAAGTGCATTGAGTAATGAGTATAGCTATGATAGACACACAGTCCAAACCGCGCGTTGTACACGTGATCAAGTGCACCGAATAATGGATAGCTATAATAAAGACACACAGTCCAAACCGCGTGTTGTGCACGTGATATTGCATCGAGTCACGATAGCTGTGATGAGGACACACAGTCGTAGTGATGAGGACACACAGTCATAGTGATGAGGACACGCAGTGATGAGGACACACAGTCGTAGTGATGAGGACACACAGTCATAGTGATGAGGACACGCAGTCGTAGTGATGAGGACACGCAGTCGTAGTGATGAGGACACGCAGTCGTAGTGATGAGGACACGCTGTCATAGTGATCAGTGATGAGAACACACAGTCATAGTGATGAGGACACGCAGTCATAGTGATGTGGACACGCAGTCATAGTGATGTGGACACACAGTCATAGTGATGGGACAGCAGTCTAGTGATGAGGACACGCAGTCGTAGTGATGAGGACACGCAGTCGTAGTGATGAGGACACGCAGTCGTAGTGATGAGGACACACAGTCATAGTGATGAGGACACGCAGTCGTAGTGATGAGGACACACAGTCAGTGATCAGTGATGCGAACACACAGTCATAGTGATGTGGACACACAGTCATAGTGATGTGGACACACAGTCATAGTGATGTGGACACACAGTCATAGTGATGTGGACACGCAGTCATAGTGATGAGGACAGGCAGTCATAGTGATGAGGACAGGCAGTCATAGTGATGAGGACAGGCAGTCATAGTGATGAGGACACGCAGTCATAGGATGAGGACACGCAGTCATAGTGATGAGGACACGCAGTCATAGTGATGTGGACACGCAGTCATAGTGATGAGGACACGCAGTCATAGTGATGAGGACACACAGTGATGAGGACACGCAGTCATAGTGATGAGGACACGCAGTCATAGTGATGAGGACACGCAGTCATAGTGATGAGGACACACAGTCATAGTCGTCTGGACCTTCAAGTACCGGAGACATTTAAAAGCCTGCAACCGGCTCGTAATACTATGGGCAGAAAGATATTGCCGAGATTTGTGCTTTTATTCCATTGGTTTCGTTTTCATTTTGTTTTGTGAAATGAAACGATTTTCTCCACACAAAGTAATCACTTGGGAAACTCCACGCGTCAGAGTAACGCGGCATTTGTCTAAGCGCTTTCAGATTCTTTGTGCACAAGGGGGCGTATTTATATACACGATGTGGCGGTGTGTGGCACAGAAACAAAGAAAGAAAATCCAGGATTTATTGCTACAAAGCTGACCAGTACACACGGCTCTCTCTCTCTCTCTCTCTCTCTCTCTCTCTCTCTCTCTCTCTCTCTCTCTCTCTCTCTCTCTCTCTCTCTCTCTCTTTCCTACATTTTACACACACATCATTTCTCTCTCTCTCTCTCTCTCTCTCTCTCTTCTAAATTCTCTCTCTCTCTCTCTCTCTCTCTCTCTCTCTTCTCTCTTCTACACACAAATACATTCTCTCTCTCTCTCTCGTCTCTCATCGTTCTCTCTCTCTCTCTCTCTCTCTCTCTCTCTCTCTCTCTCTCTCTCTCTCTCCCAATCACTACACCAACACACAATACTCTCTCTCAAGCCACATCACATTCTCTCTCTCCATCTATCTCTCTCTCTTCTCTCTCTCTCTCTCTCTCTCTCTCTCTCTCTCTCTCTTCTCTCCTCCCCTCTCCTTGTTACATATGCCTCCCCCCCTAGTGGTTGCTGTTGCTAGCAAGCCTATACCGTCACTGTGTGAGCACTGACAGGCCACAACCCTCATCCCGTCAGGAGCTAGCACAGCAGTAGTCTTCAGTTGTAGCTACACTGGACATTTCTTGCATCATTCGACGACCTCTGAACCACGACAAATGCATAAGTACATAAGAAAAATGTGTGCACGACTGGGAACAGCAGTCTCATGCTATAAAGCTTAGCCAGTTGTTGTTTTTCATTCAGAGAGAGAAATTGTTGCTTAACGTCCACGGAGGCGAGTCGGCCTATTAGGGAAGGCTTTTTTCAGTTTGACTGTGATATATATATATATATATATATATATATATATATATATATATATATATATATATATATACCACCGTTGAATAACGGCTAACGCTGAATTACAGTTTTGTACAACAGGGTGAACGGTCAAGGCGGGTAATAATGCTGAGGGCACAGCAGCAGTAGTAGTACGTATACATAGCCACCGAAAAGAAAAGCACCTATCTATCTGTCTATCTGTCTATCTATCTATCCATCTATCTATCCCTCTATCTATCTGTCTATCTATCTATCTATCCCTCTATCTATCCCTCTATATATCTGTCTGTCTGTCCGTCTATCTATCTATCTATCTAGCTAAACATCTATCTATCTGTCTGTCTGTCTGTCTGTCTGTCTGTCTATGTATATATCTATTATCTGTCTCTCTATCTACCTATCTATCTGTCTGTCTGTCTGTCCGTCTATCTATCTATCTATCTAGCTAAACATCTATCCATCTATCTATCTGTCTGTCTGTCTGTCTATGTATATATCTATTATCTGTCTCTCTATCTACCTATTTATCTGTCTGTCTGTCTGTCCGTCTATCTATCTGTCTATCTATCTAGCTAAACATCTATCCATCTATCTATCTGTCTATCTGTCTGTCTGTCTATGTATATATATCTATTATCTGTCTCTCTATCTACCTATTTATCTGTCTGTCTGTCTGTCTGTCTGTCTGTCTATGTATATATCTATTATCTGTCTCTCTATCTACCTATTTGTCTGTCTGTCTGTCTGTCTAGCTAGCTATTTCCGCTCTCTTCGGTCTTGATTAAAGTGTGGCCGCGAGAGAGAAATCGATAGCCACCCCCGTGGTTCCTGTTTATAGCTGTGCCCTGGAGACCACACCCGCACATCCGCACGCAGCCCCGTCCTTTTCCCTTCAGCTTTTTCCCAACGTTTTGTTTTTCCTCCTGCCAAAAGCCGGGATCAATGCACTAACCCCCCCCCCCCCCCCCCCCCCCCCCCCCCCCCCCCCCACACACACACCTTTTCGTTCTCTATTCCACCCTTTCGTTGTTGTCTCCCCTTGGAGGGGCAGGCATGTCGTGTAACAGGGTTTGGCTATGAGAAACACAGGCAAGTGCAAGTCCAGCTGAAGGAACTTGTACCTTCCCAAAACGTGTTGTTGTTGTTGTTTTCCACCAGGCAAAGGAGATGGATTTTTTTTAAACACACACACGTGCGCGCGCGCACGAACACACACACGCACACACGCACTCCCCCCCCCTCCCCCCCCCCCCCCCCACACACACACATACACGTACACACACACACACACACACACACACACACACACACACACACACAAGGATTCTGGGGGCTTTCAAATGCTCCCTGTATTGAATGCTCGGTTTTCTTAACCTAGTTTCGTTAGTGACGATTAGCGGGAATGGCTGCACTAAACAGCGATAAGTGTCCATACCCCCCACCCGTGTTGCACGTGCAACCTCTTTGATATGGGAACCAAACGTTGCGTGCCTGGTCACAACACGCTGGCATCATGATCCAAGAGGTCGGGTGTAACCGCCAGGCCACATATGACACATGGCGGTGTTTTCTACATCCAATCCCGTCAATTGTTACTCACGAAAGCCGGATTCCAAATCGAAAGTAAAATCAACGTTGTGGCGTTTTGAAGTAAAATCGTCGATTCAAGTTTTTATGATGACCTCTTGCACCTGCTGAAGAAAGGCCCTATGTTTTGACTTTTAGAAATGTAGTTTCTGTCATGTTCCTGTTCATGCTGCAGCTGGCTATAGCTTTCACAATGTAAAAGAGTGATGAATTCCAGATCTAAACTACAAACCAACCAAAATCAACTGATGTTAGGTGCCTATGTCGAATGTAGTTGGCTCCTGTCGGTCAGTGCCACTCAACGCAAAGCAAAACAACAGTAAAAGAGACAAACAGCCACTCCCCATCTCCCCCCCCCCCCCCCTCTCTCTCTCTCTCTCTCTCTCTCTCTCTCTCTCTCTCTCTCTCTCTCTCTCTCTCTCTCTCTCTCTCTCTCTCTTTTGTTTGTGTTTGTAGTATAGCAAGGACTGTCTGTTACTGTGTTAGATAGGTCCAAATGGACCTAACGTACTATCCTTGAGTATTAAAGTTTTCGAGCTAGAGTTCGAGTTCTCTCTCTCTCTCTCTCTCTCTCTCTCTCTCTCTCTCTCTCTCTCTCTCTCTCTCTCTCTCTCTCTCTCTCTCTCTCTCTCTGTACCTATCTGTCTGTCTGTCTGTCTCTGTCTGTCTATCTGTGTGCCTGTCTCTGTCTCTTTGTCTCTCTGTCTCTGTCTCTGTCTCTGTCTCTGTCTCTGTCTCTCTCTCTCTCTCTCTCTCTCTCTCTCTCTCTCTCTCTCTCTCTCTCTCTCTCTCTCTCTCTCTCTCAAGCATCCACACACATTAAAATAGGTGATTTTTATGTTTTTTTTACAAATTTAAACCGTATTTTTCCTTGTTTGGGCATCAGGTGGCAGGAAAGACAGTGTCGGTAATCTTTGCTCACTAGAAATTCTGTGTATTAAGTAGAACGGGTTACAGTAACTGAGACTTTTGGAGCTACATACCAAGGTGATCAAGTGGGATCAACAGTTTTCCGGGAGGTGGCTGATGGGTTCAGTTACGCTTCTGTAATGTTGTATTCTCAAGGGTGCCTGAAATGGAGTATATATATATATATATATATATATATATATATTATATATATTATATATATATATATATAATATATGACACATATATATATATATTTATATATATATAATATATATATATATATAATATATATATCTTGCATTCTTTTTTGAGGATGTACCTCTGGTGGAGTTTATGTATCTTGTATTTACACGCATGCCAGGTGAGTTACCGTAGGGAACTCAGGTCTTTGTTGTGTTTGTGTGACGTCTTTCGAGCGCTAATTAACTCCCTTGTTTGTTGATATCGTATAACTATAAGTTCAGAACAGATTCTAACCTTGATAAATAAATTATTTTTTTTCAGAGTAAGCTGCCTAGAAATGTTATATGAGGTATAATTGAGTTAGATGGCTGGTTTAAGCAACGTTTATTGACATTCATTTAAACAGCAGCAGACAACAGTAGATGTACAACCATAATCAGTACATGAGCATTAAACAAGCTAAGCTTATAGTTAACGCTCACAGGCATAATTAAACTCATTCTGCAACGGGCATTTCTGTATCAAACAACACAAAAACGAGAGAAACTCTGACAAAAGCCGAGAGCGAGAGAGAGAGAGAGAGAGAGAGAGAGAGAGAGAGAGAGCTCTTATGCGAGGAACTGTTTGGTTGGGGTTTGCTGTTCCATGGCAAAGTTAGATGGTTCAAGGCGAAAAGAAATATGTTGGGTGTTCGCGATCGGAGCGTCCGGTTGCCGACCGGAAGCACGCACGACATGGCGATCTGGGCCTGCGCATCTCATCTAATAATAACCCTTATAGTCACGGTCAACCACAAGAAGTGGAATGTCAAACATTTTACGACCAGTCTTTGAAAGCTGAACCTATACGTAATGAAAAACAAGACCCCCCCCCCCCCCCCCCCCCCCTCACACACACACACACACACACACACACACACACACACACACACACACACACACACACACACACACGCACACATATATGCACAGTATTGATTGAGTGCTATAACAATACAACCTTTACGTGTGTTTTTTTTTTTTAATCCAGCCTACACACAATATTGATTGAGTTCTATAACAGTTTCTGTCTTCGAGCTTTTAGTGTTGGACCCGCCCTTGCAAAGTTCATGAAGCAAAGCGCAGCATTTAGCTTGGCAAGTCTGCAACTGGATTGAGTGGCGTGCTCTAAGGCTAAAAACCTGCTTTTGTCTCTTTAGGGCAGTGATAATGATCCGTCAGATTGTTATTGTGCCTGCGTGTGTGTGTGTGTGTGTGTGTGTGTGTGTGTGTGTGTGTGTGTGTGTGTGTGTGTGTTGTGTGTGTGTGGTGTGTGTGTGTGTGTGTTGTGTGTGTGTGTTGGGGAGGAGGGGGAAGTAAGTATAATATTGTATATGTATACTACTATATATGTATATTTTGTGTAGTTGTATGTTGTGTGTGTGTGGTGTGTGTGTGTGTGTGTGTGTGTGTGTGTGTGTGTGTGTGTGGTGTGTGTGTGTGTGGTGTGGTGTACTGGTGCTGTGGGGTGTTGTGTGTAATGGGGTGTTGTGTGTGTGTGTGTGTGTGTGTGTGTGTGTGTGTGTGTGTGTGTGTGTGTGTGTTGTGTGTGTGTGTGCGTGTGTGTGTGGGGGTTTGGTGTTTTGTTGTTGTGTTGTGTGTTGGGGGGATATGTGTTGTGTGTGTGTGTGCGTGCGTGCGTGCGTGCGTGTGTATGTGGCATCTGGCTTTCGAACACCGTTTCTAACGACAGCATGTAAAAGCACGACCGAATGTCCTTGTTTTGTGGTTCGAGTCCGCTGTCTTGTGTCAAGATAATCCTTGGACTTTAACCTCTCGTCAACAGCCGAGTGTCATCAGTTCTCTGGGCCTGACGTCAGGCAGCGTATTCACCCTCCGCTAACAGTGACGCAGAAAGAAAGAAAGAAAGAAAGAAAGAAATGATATTCAGTCCTTGCCCACTTTAACCCTTTCGCTGCCATGCTCGCCGCGCCCTCACTCTGAAAACGACCAATACAAGTGCGCATGAGCACGTAACAGGATTTCTATCAAAATGCAAAGTACTGAAAGTCGATTTGTTAGGATCGTCAAATACACTGTTTGCAGGAGTGTATGTGTGCACCTTTTTTTAGCCTGTAACCTTTACCGGCCGGGGCGGTGAAGGGGTTAATGTAAATCTGCCAGCGGTTAACAGCGTGGGCAGGTGCCCTCTCTCTCCCTGTAATCTCTTGGGATTTCGGTCCTCACCAGTAGACTGCTGGGATCAAAAGAGAGAGAGACAAATTTATTTGCGTTAAAAGCAAGCCTAGCGAAGGAAGCATTTGGCTCCGTTTGCGTAGCGCCCATCTGAAATAGCTTTTGAATCAAGTTGGACTTAACGGACGGTCAGTCATTTACGACTGCTTACACGGCAATGAGAACTTGGTGGCCTCTCTCCCTCTCTCTCTCTCTCTCTCTTTCTGTATCTCTGTCTCTCTCTGTCTCTGTCTCTCTCTGTCTCAGTCTGTCTCTGTCTCTCTGTCTCAGTCTCTCTGTCTCAGTCTCTCTCTGTCTCTCTCTGTCTCTGTCTCTCTCTGTCTCTCTGTCTCTCTGTCTCTCCTCTCTCTCTCTCTCTCTCT
>JABMCL010001228.1:1497500-1500000 GCA_018857735.1 Alviniconcha marisindica
CAGTCACCGACTTCTGTGTCACCAGAGGGCATTTTGCCGCAAGTCACAGACGTTTCTGGCGCAAGAGGGCATTCTGCAGTCAGATTTTTTGTGGCAGAAGAGGGCATTCTGCAGTCATCGACACAAGCGGGCATTTTGCAGGCACGGACTTTCGTAGCACAAGAGGGCATTTTGCAGTCAGATTTTTATGGCAGAAGAGGACATTTTGCAGTCATCGACACAAGCGGGTATTGTGCAGTCACTTTTTTTTCTTTTTTTTTTTTGCAGTCAGATTTTTTTTGGCACAAGAGGGCATTTTGCAGTCACAGACCTTTGTGGCACAAGAGGGCATTTTGCAGTCACGGACCTTTGTGGCACAAGAGGGCATTTTGCAGTCTCCGAATTCTGCACAAAACTGAAGTGGAAGACGTTGCAGACACCGACCTCTCCACAGTAATAAGAATAATGTCCACGTTAAGCGTTTCATCTCCACTAAATGAGCACTAAGGGTGCTGAAGGGTAGGATACGGTAACTGTATGGAGCCTGCTGCCATCGGGCGCTACTTGACGTGCAGTCAGCCTACTACACTGCTACTTACATTAACTGGAAGACTTTGAGAGAGAGATGGAGAGAGGGTACACGTGAACTGGACCTTCACGGAAGAGGTGAATGGACGTTTATTACTGCAGCTTACCTGGGTGAAACGTAACGTCTCCTGCAGACACCCCGGCACTTATATATATATATATATATATATATATATATATATATATATATATTGGGACGACGTTGGCAACAAACCGACCCGGCTCTGGCAGACAAGCTATACTTCCTCTCCCCGGATTGCACTCATTCCGTTTGCCTTCCTTCCGTAGATTAACATCCCGTGTCCTTCGTGCTCGGTCTAGGCAGACACTGACAGGAAAGACTGTCTCTGTGGTGTCGGCTCGAAAAACGGCCTATAATTAACGTCTGGCTGCCGTTTGCCTTTGTTGCCGTCCACTTAAAACGGGGTTTTGTGTAACGGTTAACTCGAAAACTTGTCTGCTCGGTTTCGGAAAGGAACGCAAACGATTCTGCATTTACGCCCCACGACAAGGAATGATCTTTCGCTTTTGCTCTCCACATAGGCTACTGAATAGGCTACTGAAAGGAGGTCTTTTTCAGTCAGTTACTACCGTCAACACACGCAGGTGTTTTCTGTTCACAAACATTAGCGTTTGCTTACAAAATCACCAACAAGGAGGTCTTTCTTCCGCCAGTCATCAGGAAAAGCGTGTTTCTTTTGCAACGTTCTTGTTATCTTCGTCATAAATACAGTCTTTCTTTGCCAGTCGCTTGTCAAAGAAAGGCCTGGTTAGCATAATTATAGCCTGCCGACAGTTCCTGGTCAGAGAAAGACTGATTTGTACCGACAGTTATTGGTCAAAGAAAGATGTGTTTGTACCGACAGTTACTGGTCAAGACGGGTTTGTACCGACAGTTACTGGTCAAAGAAAGACGGGTTTGTACCGACAGTTACTGGTCAAAGTAAGACGGGTTTGTACCGACAGTTATTGGTAAAAGAAAAAACGGGTTTGTACCGACAGTTACTGGTCCAAAAAAAGACGGGTTTGTGCCGACAGTTACTGGTCCAAAAAAAGACGGGTTTGTACCGACAGTTACTGGTCAAAGAAAGACGGGTTTGTACCAACAGTTACTGGTCAAAGAAAGACGGGTTTGTACCAACAGTTACTGGTCAAAGAAAGACGGGTTTGTACCAACAGTTACTGGTCAAAGAAAGACGGGTTTGTACCAACAGTTACTGGTCAAAGAAAGACGGGTTTGTACCGACAGTTACTGGTCAAAGAAAGACGGGTTTGTACCGACCGTTACTGGTCAAAGAAAGACGGGTTTGTACCAACAGTTACTGGTCAAAGAAAGACGGGTTTGTACCAACAGTTACTGGTCAAAGAAAGACGGGTTTGTACCAACAGTTACTGGTCAAAGAAAGACGGGTTTGTACCAACAGTTACTGGTCAAATTAAGACGGGTTTGTACCGAGAGTTACTGGTCAAAGAAAGACGGGTTTGTACCGACAGTTACTGGTCAAAAAGGACGGGTTTGTACCGACAGTTACTGGTCAAAGAAAGACGGGGTTTTACAGACAGTTACTGCCGTGGTCAAAGTAAGACTGGTTTATACCGACAGTTACTGGTCAAAGAAAGACAGGTTTGTATGACAGTTACTGGTAAGAAAATAATATGGGTTTGTACCGACAGTTATTGGCAAAAGAAAGACTGGTCAGTTGTGCCGTCAGTTATTAGTCAAGGAAAGACTGATCAGTTTGTACCGATAGCTGCTGACCATCACAGCTGTTCTTTATGGACACTGACTCATCACTTTGACCCCTTCACAGTTAGCGGGGCAGCAAAATGATTGATTCTTGATACACAACGTCCGGTCAACCACGAAAGTCACGTCACTTAGGGTGAAACACAGGTCACCAACACCCAGGGAGAAACTCGGGTCACCAGCACC
>JABMCL010001228.1:1502500-1537500 GCA_018857735.1 Alviniconcha marisindica
TTAGCGGCGCAATATTGGAGACAGCAAGGGAATTATTGCACGAGCTTGTCAGTTTCTGAAGCATGGGAATTACTGCACGACTGGCATGGCATGGTGTTTCATATTGTTACCAAATTGCCAAATCCAAAACTGTTAGCGTTTTATTTATATGTATACATCATATTATTATCAATTTTGTTCTTTAGAACTGTTAATTAAATGCATAACTTTTCATTTTTTAAAACATTTTATTGTCAATTTTTCAGATTGAAACTGTCAAATGACAAATTGGATTGCCAACAAATCGGCCAGAGACATGCGTCTACAAAACTGGAATAACGTATTTCTCAATTCTGCTGCCCCCCCCCCCCCCCCCCCCCCCCCCCACGCACCCATCCCCCGCCTCACACACACACACACACACACCAGCAATGGAGAGAAAATAAATTAAACAAGAGCAACTTCAAGTTCTTTTCTCAGAATTTGTAAATTAAAATCCCGCAGACGGTTACTAGCCGTTCGGCCATGCAGCGGATACAGCTTTTGGGGGAAGCTGAACTATAATTATTGTAGACTAGTTGTTAACCAACTTTGTTTCATCCTCGGTCTCTGGTTTCGCTCGGTAGCTTGTTTGTTTCATCCTCTGCCTCTGGCTTCGCTCGGTAGCTTGTTTCACCTCAGTCTCTGGCTTCACTCGGTAGCTTGTTTGTTTTATCCTCAGTCTCTGGCTTCGCTCTGTAGCTTATTTGTTTTATCCTCAGTCTCTGGCTTCGCTCTGTAGCTTGTTTGTTTTATCCTCAGTCTCTGGCTTCGCTCGGTAGCTTGTTTGTTTTATCCTCAGTCTCTGGCTTCACTCGGTAGCTTGTTTGTTTCTTCCCCAGTCTCTGGCTTCGCTCGGTAGCTTATTTTTGTTTCATCCTCAGTCTCTGGCTTCACTCTGTAGCTTGTTTCATCCTTAGTCTCTGGCTTCGCTCGGTAGCTTGTTTCATCTCAGTCTCTGGCTTCGCTCGGTAGCTTGTTTGTTTCTTCCCCAGTCTCTGGCTTCGCTCGGTAGCTTGTTTGTTCCTCGGCCTCTGGCTTCGCTCGGTAGATTTTTTGTTCCTAAGTCTCTGGCTTAGCTCGGTAGCTTATTTGTTTCATCCTCAGTCTCTGGCTTCGCTCTGTAGCTTATTTGTTTCATCCGCAGTCTCAGGCTTCGCTCGGTAGCTTATTTGTTTCATCCTCAGTCTCTGGCTTCGCTCTGTAGCTTATTTGTTTCATCCGCAGTCTCAGGCTTCGCTCGGTAGCTTGTTTGTTTCATCCTCAGTCTCTGGCTTCGCTCTGTAGCTTGTTTGTTTCATCCTCAGTCTCTGGCTTCGCTCGGTAGCTTATTTGTTTCATCTCAGTCTCTGGCTTCGCTCGGTAGCTTATTTGTTTCATCCTCAGTCTCTGGCTTCGCTCGGTAGCTTGTTTCACTCAGTCTTGGCTTCCTCGGTACTTGTTTGTTCTTCAGCTCTGGTAGCTCTTAGTTTTTTTTTCATCCTCAGTCTCTGGCTTCGCTCGGTAGCTAGCTTGTTTCATCCTCAGTCTCTGGCTTCGCTCGGTAGCTAGTTTGTTTCATCCTCAGTCTCTGGCTTCGCTCTGTAGTTTGTTTGTTTCATCCTCAGTCTCTGGCTTCGCTCGGTAGCTTGTTTGTTTCATCCTCAGTCTCTGGCTTCGCTCGGTAGCCTGTCTAGTTCCGGGCCTGGCTGTGTCCTGCCCTGCCCTGCCCTGCCTTGCCTTGCCCTGCCCCCAGCCCCTGCCTGCCTTTACCCCTGCCGCACCAGTGGTCGATAGCCGCCGCACGAACCGCCCTGTGTCTAGCTAGAGAGACTGCATGTAGACCGACGTACGTCCCGTCCCGCTTGTGTCTTCCTTGGCCCACTCTGTTCTGTTCCCGTGGACGGTACGGTGCGCTGAAGTATATACCCTTCGTTACGTTATATCCCTGCAACTCGGTGGCTGTGTGTGTCTTGTTCACAGCGGAGCAGCGCGATCTGAGCAGTTTCTGTCTGTCTGGCTGCCAAGTTGTTTGCTGTGTAGTTCTTTGTTTTGTTTTTTCCACTTTGAAATGGTCTGTAAGATGACTACAGAGGCATTGCCGTACCTGTTAGGTGATCACCTTAGTTAAGCCAGAATCCGTGGAGTGAAATAATTTACCCGGAGTTGAGGACGTGTGTTGGAATTTCGTGCTGAACGTCAGTCGTTGCCTGAAAATTGTCGATGTGGGACTCTCTCTCTCTCTCTCTCTCTCTCTCTCTCTCTCTCTCTCTCTCTCTCTCTCTCTCTCTCTCTTCTCTTCTTCTTCTTCTTCTTCTTCTTCTTCTTCTTCTCATCTAAGTTTTCTGTGATCGTATTTGTACGATGAGATTCCGGCGATGAATCGTAGCGTAGTTCCAATGAGCAGCAAACTGTGATAAAGCGGGGCTATCTGAAGTTGTGGTTGTTGTGCCGTTCGGCGTGTTCTGCAGCGGTAGCGAATCCAACAGGAAAGCGGTTATTTTCCTGATGTTTCGTGCTGTATTCCTTCAATCGATAAGAACCCCACTGCACGAAGTCTGCAAAGATCCAGCGTGAAAAGGTGGAATGAATTAGCCTAGCAGTTTTGCAGAGTATGCGAGGAACCAACCCATCAGGAAAAGCTTTTCTGTAAAACTGACGCAGCGAAAGAAGCCTGTGGTAGTGTGCGGGACTGAAGCAAATAGACCTATTGGCATTAATGCCATTCATCGGTGCCTGCCGGAAATTCCATCTTCATCTGTGGATGCTGCTGCATTTTTGTGTTGTGCGGTTAGAGCCAGTGATTGATCCGCGAAAAGCCGTAGTGATTTGTGTGTGTTTCTGGCTGAATGACGATGCGAATTTTATAATTGGGTAGAATACTGACGGCGGTGACTGCAAAGTTTCGTTGTGGTGTGTGTGTGTGTGTGTGTGTGTGTGTGTGTGTGTGTGTGTGTGTGTGTGTGTGTGTCGCGTCCGTCCGTCCGTCCGTGTGTGTGTGTGTGTGTGTGTGTGTGTGTGTGTGTGTGTGGTGGTCCGTCTGTGTGTGTGTGTGAGTGTGCGTGTACGCGTGCGTGTCAGTGTGTGTGTGTGTGTGTGTGTGTGTGTGTGTGTGTGTGTGTGTGTGTGTGTGTGTGTGTGTGTGTGTGTGTGTGTGTGTGTGTGTGTCGTGTGTGTGTGTGTGTGGTGTGTGTGTGTGTGTGTGTGTGTGTGTGTCTGTCTGTCTGTCTGTCTGTCTGTCTGTCTGTGTGCTCGCGCTCGCGTAGCTTTGTACGCTGAGTATACCTGAATCTACAACTACTTGGGTCGTCAGTGTAGCTTTGCGCTGTCCGTACACACAGTCTTTGTACAGCCGCTTAACGTTGCTTTACGCCAACACAGAGTCCGTACGGACTGATAGGGACAGGGAACCCAGGACGTCCACCTCGAGATTGTTGAAGCTTAATGTTGCTTTACGTCCACAGAGATCGTAAGAACTATTGGGGACGGGGAGCCCAGGACGTCCACCTCGAGATTGTTGAAGCTTAACCCCTTCACTGCCAGAGCCTGTAAAATTTCCGGGCTGAAAGATGCATGGACACTCCTACAAGCTGTATATTTTCCGGTACTATAGCACATCTACTTTGATGAAAATTCGTTCACATGCCAGTACGAAAAAGAAGACAAAAGGGATAAAGGGTTTCAGATTTTGCACTTTCATTGGTCGTTTTCAAGTGACATCATGGCAGTGAAGGGGTTAATGTTGCTTTACGTCCACAGAGATCATAAGAACTATTAGGGACGGGGAGCCCAGGACGTCCACCTCGAGATTGTTGAAGCTTAATGTTGCTTTACGTCCACAGAGATCATAAGGACTATTAGGGACGGGGAGCCCAGGACGTCCACCTCGAGATTGTTGAAGCTTAATGTTGCTTTACGTCCACAGAGATCATAAGAACTATTGGGGACGGGGAGCCTAGGACGTCCACCTCGAGATTGTGGAAGCTTGGTTTAAACAAAGTTTATTTACATTCATGAAAATATGGACAATCAAAATCATTGTATGAGCATTAAACAAGCTAGGCTTATAGTAAATGCTCACAAACATAATTTACTAATTAATTCATTTTGTAACAACGGGTATGTATGTTTATATTAAACAACATGAAAACAACAACAAAAATCAATCAAAAATCAAGAGATAGAGAGAGAATGCTCTTATGCGCTGCCAGTAACTATTTAAATGAGTTTGTCATTCCATGGCAAAACGGCCGGACTGGGTAATGAAGTCTTGGACAGCTTTAAATATTAATGAGTTCATATTGTTTGATATGTTTGGATCCGCTTGCAGGAGGGTAGTAATGTTTAGCAAATTTGCAGGGAGTCTGAATATGGTGTTTTGACGTACGTGTGTAAAACGCGGGCAGTGTAGAGTGTAGTGTTCAGATGTTTCTTTCTTTCTCCACAATCACAAGAGCTATTTGTTGTTAAGTGTCTGTTTAATAGGTCGTAATTTAGGTCGCTTATTCGAAGACGGAGTTTGCAATGTGTTATCTGTGCTTTTCGACTACCGTTGTAAAAGAAAGGCGGAGGATTTGTGTCATTTCTGGAGAGGAAGTGTTTAACTTGACTAATTGATTCTGTTCGCTGTATGTTTTCTGGTAAATTATTCCACAGTGTAGTTGTCGATGGGAAAAATGATTGCCTGTAAGTCTCAGTCTTATGTTTTGGTACCTGTCGTTGGAGTGGTCGTCGTCGATGGTATGGATTAGTTGAGGAAACAAGTGGGGGTAAATGTTCTTTCAAGTAAGTCGGGGTATTTTCTTGAACAATCTTGTGGTACATAATAATTTTGTGTCTGAAGCGTCTTTTCGTAAAGTCGTAAACCCTGATTCAGTGTATAGTTTCTGGTGACTTGTTCCGCGAACAGCTCCTATAATGGTTCTTATTGCATCGAGGTGTAGACTTTCCAGTTCTTCTGCTGGAGCTTAATGTTGAAGCTTAATGTTGCTTTACGTCCACAGAGATCATAAGAACTATTAGGGACGGGGAGCCCAGGACGTCCACCTCGAGACTGTTGAAGCTTAATGTTGCTTTACGTCCACGGAGATCATAAGAACTATTAGGGACGGGGAGCCCAGGACGTCCACCTCGAGACTGTTGAAGCTTAATGTTGCTTTACGTCCACAGAGATCATAAGAACTATTAGGGACGGGGGAGCCCAGGACGGCCACCTCGAGACTGTTGAAGCTTAATGTTGCTTTACGTCCACAGAGACCATAAGAACTATTAGGGACGGGGAGCCCAGGACGTCCACCTCGACTTCCACACAGTTCATGAGCTCCGATTTGTAATGTCGTCAGTCTTGTGCTGTGTATGTGCGTCTTACCTGTGCCTGAATTTGTTTATCGGACTGGCGAGTCGATGCCGAACCTGTCAGTGTGTTCAGTGATGCGGGTGGGCACAGGAAAGTCGGTGTGTGATTGGGTTAGGTGGCTGTTTGGCTTCGGCCTGGGAAACTCGGCACTGGCTTGACTTTTATGTTATTACAAGGGTTGACTTCTTTCTGTGTTAAAACCCAACTCTGGACTTTGTGAGGGCAGGCGGGCGGAGGTGGGGAGGAGGGGGGGGGGGAGGGGGGGGGGGGAGGGGGGGGGGGGGGGGTCTGTAGACGTCTAGTGACGAACGCCGATCCAGTGACAAGTTAGTCAAGGTTGATGAGGAAAAAGATGTTAAAAAGACTTTGTAAAGCTGATCAACAGTGATTCAGTTTAGTTATTGTACAAGCCTGGGACCGCTGGTTTATTCTGCGCACAGAACGTGGTGCCATGCCGAAGTGTGTGTGCGCTGATCGGAGCTTACTTAATTCACGCAATCATAACACCGACAACGATTTCTTCTGAACGCAGTACAGCTGTAGTTCACCTCCCCAAAAGACCCCGAATAAGCCTAATTAGGTTAAACGTCGGAGTGTCAAAACCGCGCTACAAACAAAGTAGTCCGACGGGAGTATATACACAGTTCAACACCGGACTTCCTTTAGAAATTCTTTTGCAGTTCAAAAGAAGTTCCGGTTGGATTCATTCGTAGACAGGCTCAAAAAACCAACAAAAAAACAAAAACTTTTTTTTTTTTTTGGGGGGGGGGGGGGGGGGGGCACAAACGCCGCAGGGTATTCAAGCTTTAGCATTGCAGTGGAAAACCGCACGCAGTGAATGAATGAATTGTATTGCTTCGCGTCCACAGAAAAACCACGTACGGTCTGTTATCGACGGACTAAAGGGTGGGTGGGGAGGGAGGGGGGGGGGAGGTGTTATAAAGCTTTCCTTTTGTTGTTATATAAGACTAGCGTCAATGCTGACAAGCTACGCTCTTCGGTCTCTTTAGCCGTAAACTATACCGATACTCTGTCGCGGTTTTTCAGATGTTCAAAGAAAACCGCGAGAGGTAAAAAAAAAAAAAAAAAAATCGGTTCTAAAAAAAAATAATTATATATATAAAAAGGGGCGAGCTCATCTTTCGGTTATGAAAATAAAAACTAGATATATATCCAAAAATAAATTAACAGAGAAAAAAAAGGGCGGGATGGGCGGGCTTGCCAGTCCTTTCGGTTGAGTTTGAAAAAATAAAATTTAACTCTATAATATTTTTTTAAAACTTTTTTTTTTTTTTTTAAAGGGCGGGCTCATCTTTCGGTTATAAAAAATAAAAACTATATATATATATATTAAACAAAGAAGAAAAAAGGGCGGGCTCATCTTTCGACTGGCGAGGTCGATCCTTGCACAAGGTCGTGCACCTTTTCCACGATCCGACTTGTGGGCGAGCCGCAAGAGTGATTGTTCTTGGTGCAGGCAAACACTGCCTGCCAAGCTAGTTAAACTACCCCGACCCTTGCCGGTGTCGTATTGAGCCGAATTCAAATCCGATCACGATCGAAGGCCGTGTGCAGGTGTCAGACTAAAGACCCCCCCCCCCCCACCCGCCGCCCCTCCGTCCCCCGACCTCTTCTGACCCCCCACCCCCACCCCCCTCACCACCCCAAGCTCCCCTCATCCACCCCCACCTCGCCCTCCCCTCACTCACCCTTCTTGCGCCAAAGCCGCGAGCACGTGACCGGAGTGTTTTGGTTGAAGCACATGGCAGTGGGAGCAAGGCTGGTGTCTGCCGTGTAACAGTTGGTCGCGCTGCAGGTTGCGTTTTGGAAGGCGGCCGGCGCACTTTTCAGTCCGCTCGGATCGTTCATAGCGTACGTACAGTGCTGCTGCGTCTTGTAGGCTATACTGACTGACTGACTGACTGACTGACTTACTCTGCTGAGTTTCCTCGCTGTGTCAAAACCACCGCTGCCTCTGGGCCCGGAACGACCGCTCGCTCGATATGATCAGTTTGTGTGAAGAGTTCGTGTTTTCGTCGTCGTCGTTTTTGTCTTCTTTTGTCGCTGAAGGGGAAGGTTTGTGTGTGTGTGTGGGGGGGGGGGGGGGGGGGGGGTTGCACAGACGGTCAGGAACGGCCAGTGTTTTTTTTATTGAAACGTCACCTTCCGGCTTGATCACTGGAACGGAAGATTACATTTTTGTGTTTGCGGACCAGTGAGTGACTCGAGTGTTAAACGTATTCGGACGACGAGAATGTTGTGTTAGGTTTGGACTCCCGCCTTTCGGCAATCGATTCTTTTTTCTTTCTTCTTTTTTTTTTTTTTTTTTAGCGTGATCCTCTTTTAAACACAACAAGAGCTGTGCAAAGTTTGGACGATCGGTTTTGTCCTGTGTTATAACCATGATGGTTGTCTGGGCATTACAAACCAATTTCCTGTCCGTCTCCAGAACGATCGGTAGTTGGGCTTCGTGGTCAAGTGTTTCGATTGATTTTGTTTTATCGGAAGATCGGCGGTAGAGCTTAGAGTGACAGATCAGTGTTCCGGGGCGATCAGCGGGTAGCTTGTTGTTGCGTGTTGCACGACCTTAGCCTTAGTGCACGACCCGTTGCTGGTTTACCCGACTTGTTAGTGTGTCTAGTGCAAACCAGTGCTTTGACGGGGTAGTCGGTTACTGGCTTGTTGTTGACTGTTTCGGGTGATAAGCATTATTTTGTGGACGACCCGTTGCTGGTTTTACCAAGTCGGTAAAAAAAAGCACCGTGTTGATTTGTTAGTGTGTCCAGAACAAATCAGTGCTTTGACGGGTAGTCGGTTACTGGCTTGTTGTTGCGTGTTGCGAGTGATAAGCATCAACATTTTGTGGACAACCCCATAGTTCAGGAGCTGTGTGAGAGTCGAAGTGGCCGTCCTGGGCTGTCCGTCCTAACGAGCCTTCTGGTTTCCGTGGACGTAAAGAATTATTGAACCGTGCTTCGGCATTGGTCTCTGCTCGTCCCTAATATGTCAACTGACATCTGAGGACATTAAGCAACACTACCTACCTACCTGGACAACCCGTCGGATGTTTGATCAACTTGTTAGTGTGGCCATACAGCGATCAGTGCTTTGACGGGGTCGTCAGTCATCGGCTTGCTGTGGAGCGTGTCCGGTGAGCAGCTGCTTATTTTGTGGACAAGCCGTCCGTCGTTTTACGGACTTGTTAGTGTGTCTAGTGCATATCGGTGCTTTGGCGGGGTAGTCACAAAGTTTTGCGGACAACCCGTCGGATATTTTACAGACTTGTTAGTGTGTCCATGCAGCGATCAGTGTTTTCACGGGGTATTCAGTTATTGGCTTGTTGTTGACTATTTTAGGTGATAAACATTAGTTGTGGACGACCCGTTGCTGGTTTTACCGACTTGCTGGTGTCCAGTGATCAGTACTTCGGCTCGTTAGTGAATGTTGCTGGTGACGGGAATGTGTACACGGTCCGGTGGTAGTTTTACCGACTTGTTAGTATGTGCAGTGATGAGTGCGTTGACGGGAGTGACCAGTGCTTTGGTTCAGTTGAGTGTTGCGGGTGATGAGCGGTTGTGGACGACCTGTCGGCGGTTTTATCGACATGTTAATCTGTTCGGTGAGCAGCGTGTTGACCAGTGCTTTGGCTTAATTAAGTGTTGCGGGTGATGAGAATTTGCATACGACCCGGTGATCATTTTACCTGCTTGTTAATGTGTCCAGTGGTCAGTGTGAGATCAGTGCTTTGGCTTAATTAAGTGTTGTGGTGAGAATTTGTGTACGACCCGGTAGTAATTTTACCGACTTCTTAATGCGTCCGGTGATCAGTGCAGTTGACGGAGTGAACAGTGTCTTACCTTAGTGTTGCGGGTGGTCACGGCAACTTGTGGACGACCCAGCTGTGGCTAATTTTGTCGTCTTGTTTATTGTGTGTTCAGCGGTCGGTGTTTTGACAGGGCGATCAATGCATTTTGCCTGTTATATATGGAGGCAGGCAGCGTTCTCGGACCCCCAGGGGTTGTCGGAGCTTAACAGCGTGTTTCAAATGATCAGTGCTTTTGGCCGACGATCAATGGCAAGGCTTAGCAATGTTTCCAGCGATCAGTATTTTGGCCGGGACGCTAGATAGTGCGATCTCCCGGGCTTGCTGGTGTTTCGGGTGATCAGTGTCGGGTTTGCGACCGAGCGGTAACTTGGCTTGTAGATGTGTCCAGTGCGTGGTGGTGAAGTGTTGCTTAATGACCTCGGATGTCAGTTGACATATTAGGGACAGGTTGTGACCAATGCCGAAGCACGGTTCAATAATTCTTTACGTCCACGGAAACCAGAAGGCTCGTTAGGACGGACAGCCCAGGACGTCCACCTCGACTCTCACACAGCTCCTGAACTATGTCCAGTGCGTGATCGCTGTTTCTGTAGTGTATATAGCCTAGACTAACGGAAGAGACAAGGGCTCGCACCATAGTTCAGGAGCTGTGTGAGAGTCGAGGTGGCCGTCCTGGGCTGTCCGTCGTAACGAGCCTTCTGGTTTCCGTGGACGTAACGAGCCTTCTGGTTTCCGTCGACGTAACGAGCCTTCTGGTTTCCGTGGACGTAACGAGCCTTCTGGTTTCCGTCGACGTAAAGCTATATTGAACCATGCTTCGGCATTGGTCTCAGCTTGTCCCTAATATGTCAACCGACATCCGAGGACATTAAGCAACGCTACCTACCTAGAGACAAGGTGGCTTTACCCGGCTTCCAACTGGTCTGCGCAGTCTGAGAAACCGTGGCGCAATACCGAGTAACCGACTACCCCGACTACCCCGTCTATGGATTTTATTTAAAGGGCCATAGGCTGAAGTTACTTCATTTATCAGGTCACAGGAAACATCAACGCCCATGCTATTTCATGAGCTGTACGAATCTGTGAAATAGGATCCATTTTCACCGCATCGGTAGAGTAAAAGCCGTAACAGCCACGGGGCTTTGGTTTAGACGTACCACAAATATCAGTTTGATCGGTGGTGTCTACCAACTGATTGGTGGCGTTCCAGTTTTTGTAGAACAAAGGACAATTACAGAATGAATCGAAGGACACGGTAATGAAAGTGTACGAGGAAAAGGAGAGAGGGATGGCGAAACCACCTTGTCATGCCAAACGATACGCAGACACACAAACGAATCAGAAGGATAATCCAATTAAATGAGCGACGGCACAATGGAAATAGTCACACGTTTTGAGTGAGAAGGTATTGCTAAGGAACAAGGTAGGCATACAGTTTGTTTGCTCTTAGAGCGTTCCGCGTCAGCATCAAATGTTAACCGACATTAGTGGTAAGTAAGTTGGCGTTTTACACCCAGTCCGACAGTAGTGGCTATTCGTGTAGATCGACATAATATATAATTATGTGTAGTTCATCATTCAGTTGAATCAGAATCAACTATTGTTTGAGTTTAGCGCATTTTGACTCGGTGTTTGTAATCAGTTACCAGTGACGGTGTGTACCCTTTCTGTTGTTGTTATTATTGTTTTTTTGTTGTTGTTTTGGAGAGGGGGGGGGGGGGGTAAAACGGTAAGGCAATTTTCTATGTTATTCATAGATTCTGTATCTGTTTTTTGTTTGTTTTCTTGATACCGCCAACTGATGTGACTTGTAAACGACAGATCTGTATAAGCATCCTCGCTTTGGTGCTGGCGCGACGGCCGAAAAGTGTCTGCTCACAGTCCCTTCTCACCTTCCGCGGCAGTCGGGTAGCCAGCACGTTTGTACGTCACGACGCACTGAGGTCGCAGGCAACTCGACAAAACCCGTAGCACCGCTGTAGCCCCGAAGTTTGTTATTGCAGAACTTCGTAGCGGCGGAACTCTGTGGACCCCGGCGGCGGAACACGAGCTGACTGACAATAGCCACTCACCTTGAGCCGGTCTGTGTCCTAGCTTTCATCTGGGCACGCACAGGAGGCTGTGACCTTCGTCCTGCGGCGAAAATCTAGACTTTGCACGGTTGAACCGACAGAGAGACGTTATTCAACAGTTACGTACGCGTTCGGGGTCGTGGTGCCTTTCGATCACCCTTTAACACCTACAGGTACTGCAGTAGTATTGGCCGAGAGCAGTGGAGTCGCCACGGATGAGTGATTCCGGTAGTTCCTGATCATGATTATGATAGGGTCGCTGCTAATAGCGTGACAGAAGCAGGCGCGCGCGCATACGCTCACTCCAGCGGCCATTGATTATCGACCAACAACAGCCTGGTCTTGATCCAAATCCAGGTTTTGTTTTCCCTGCCTGCTGGCGATTTTCAGTCACAAGCATGTTGTTGTTTTCGGGGTCGGAGCTTTGGATTCGTTCCAGAGTGGACTCGTTCTGGGCGGTGCGTTGTGTTAAAAAACAACAACAACCGTGTCGGCATTCTTGTGGGTTATTGTGCGTTTGAGAGAGAGGAGGAGGAGACTAAAACAACGACAACAAAACAAGACCAGATACATGGACTGGGGATTTGTTTCAGGTGGACATATTAATGTAAGCTGTTAAGCCGGGCTGCTAGAATAGAGTGCTTGTTTTTTTAGAATTTGTTTTGACACTGGCTGGGGTGTAGTGAATTTTCCGGCTGCGTTCTCTGTGCTGAAAATAGCCTCTTGGTATTACAGTACTGTGGCCGTAGCGCGGGGATTGTTGTTGTTGTTGTTGTTCACGACTCCCGACTCCGAGACTAAGCACTCTGGCGCTGTCACAGCAGGAGTTGCAACCGGTGATTTAGTGGTGTGTCGCCTCTTGCCGTACCAGTCGCCGCCCGGTGTCTCATGTTTCAGCAATCACAGAAATTGTTTTGACACTCAGAAACACACACACGCGCGCGCGCGCACACACACACACGCGGACGCACGCATAGTGTACACACACAGTGTACACACACACACACTCAACGCACACACACACACACACACACCACACACACACACACACACACACACACACACACACACACACAACTGCACAACGTGTGAAACTGCAGCGAAATTGTCAACTATAGTAGTTGTGTGTCGCCTCTGGCGCTAATCGCCGCCACGTAGGCAATATTTAGATAATCACAACAACAAAATTCAAACTAACACACACACACACACACAGTGAGAGAGAGAGAGAGAGAGAGAGAGAGAGAGAGAGAGAGAGAGAGAGAGACACACACACACACACACACACACACACACACACACACACACAGGAGAGAGAGAGAGAGGAGAGAGAGAGAGAGAGAGAGAGAGAGAGAGAGAGAGAGAGAGAGAGAGAGACGCACACATAACACACACACACACACACACACACACACACACAACACACACACAGTCACACACACACACACACACACACAACGTGTGAATCTGCCACGCAGTTGTGAACTGGTGTGCAAGGTTCAAAATGAGACGCGGTCCTTAGGCACAGTCGGGCGCACGGTTTCCGTGGCCGTGATTGTGGCGGTCGCCAGCCCATCGTATGATGTGTGTGGTACTGCCACGCCAAGTCTTCTTGGCGGTGTCGTCTTACTATTGTCCCCTCCTGAACTCTTGTCTTTTTCTTTTACTCCTGCTCGTAACACGATGCGCCCTCATCCCTGCAGTAGGGAGCGATGTGTGCGTGTTCACGGCTTTGCTGTCACTCCGGCTTCGTGTCCTCCTGTCAGGGGCATTGAAAAAAATACTGACTGCAACGGCAAGAAAAAAATGGCTGCTTCAAATCAGTGAGGTGCGAACCAATAAGTACAAATGTGCGCCTGGAAAATTGGCCGATATAATTGCCTTGGGTGCAGAAAGATTGGAAGTGTTTCTAGAATCGTGTTTCTTCTTTTCACAGCAATTTTAAAAAATAAATAAATTATTTTTTAAGTTTAAGTGCCTTTTTTTCTTGCTGTTTTTAATTATTATTTAAGGTTTTACAAAAAATAATCTTTGTTTACAGTTTACGCTGCATATCCATTTACGAGGTTATAAATGGGCTAGAGAGGTGATCCTGAGTGCTCAGTCGTCTGCCCTTTGTGTAGGCTTTGTCTTGTTCACCAGTGCGTGTAATGTACCTTTAGACATTCTGAAGTTGGCTGAGAATTGATTGTTCGTACCACTCTGAGACGCTGCGTGACTGTTTCGCAGCTGATCGTCCCATCGTGATAGCTCTGGGGCAATTCCTTATCTGTCTTGTCCATCGGCCCGACACCAGCCTTTGTGGTTGGGCTGTTTGTTTCAGTGTCGGTCCTGGTTGCCTCGGTCTGTTCAGTTACCGTCGGTTGCGTTTCTGTGTGCGTGTTTGATGATCGTAATAAACACGTGTTGGGGTATTTTGATCGCCATGGAGGATTGGGCGTTAAAAATCAATCATCTGTTTGTTGTGTGATTTTACCTACCTCCTCGTGCCTTCCGAACAGATCAGATGGATTTTTACGATTTGGGAGCAATGAAAACTGACATTTGCATGGAATAGTGGGCAGGGGGATAGTGGGGGGAAGGGGGGGGGGGGGGGGGGGATTCACCTCCCACTCCAGTTCTGCGAAATCGATCCACATGCTTGCTATGGTGTGGGTGCGTGACTAACAATCGCGAGACCTATCTCTTGGCATTTTAGTGTCGTAGCTACAATTGCGCTGGTGAAGAAATATACCCAGCTGTTCCGTTCAGTCGTTGCAGACTTTTGTGTGTGTGTGTGTGTGTGTGTGTGTGTGTGTGTGTGTGTGTGTAGGCTATAGGCAGTCATTGCCTGTCTGTTTAAATATGCATGGTGTTTTGCGTTCAGTTTTAGATCTAGCCTACAACACTGCGGTCTTGTTTTTTGCTCTGTGATCGATAATCTGTCGCGGCGTTCTGGGGAGAGGCGGTGAATAGTCCTAACGGAGCTTAGCTTGCTGTGTTTTGAAACAGTCAGCTGAGGGGACTGCTGATGCGGACTTTCACTTTCACATTTCTGACAGTTGTCCACCAACCGCGCTCACGACCACGCTATGCCAGCGTGATTGATTCCCTGTGAAT
Source organism: Alviniconcha marisindica (assembly GCA_018857735.1). NCBI lineage: Eukaryota > Metazoa > Mollusca > Gastropoda > Provannidae > Alviniconcha > Alviniconcha marisindica. The sequence continues at coordinate 1,516,851 of JABMCL010001228.1, forward strand.
GCAAACGTTTCTGTGAACTTCCAGTTGGCTACTAGTCTTGCTTCGTGTCTGTACGTGAAACCTTCACTGCGAGAATTTCTTCGTCATGAAGTATTCGCTGGCGTAAGTGGCCATCACTCCGACTCCGAGTGTATTGTATCTGTGCGTGTCATCGGTGTGTTTGTGAGAGAAAAAAATTCCTCCAACTCGACCGGATTCCCAGGAAAGCTCGAAGCCGCTCGCTCGGGATCATGGATGTACCTGATGTCAGTGTTCAACGTGTCCTCCTGGAGTATTAGCCTCATCCTCGTCGCCGTTTCTTGTGTGGTTGAACATCTCACCGGCGTCTCCGTGTGACCCCCCCCCCCCCCCCAACCCCCCACTACCACCACCACCACCACCACCATCCCTCCACCCTCCACCACTCCATCATCTCTGTAGTCTCTCCCATCACCTCCTCCTCCTCCACCATGAATTTCTCCAACCTCCCCCTGCCCAAGTCGGGTAGGACGAGGAGGAAGAGCTACGCGGGGATGAGCACCCAGGGTGTGCCTGCCACCCCACTGTACAATATCCCTGACAATGACAAAGCCATTGATTTTCACCAGGAACAGAAGCTGATGCAGGAGCACATCCGGATGCGAAGGGGGTCTGTACCCGCCCGCCCCTCGGTAAGATCATTTTGTCAGTGTGTGTGTGTGTGTGTGTGTGTGTGTGTGTGTGTGTGTGTGTGTGTGTGTGTGTCCTTTAACACTTCTGTGGGTGCCGTATTTATTGATAACCGGAACTGCCGTGCTGCCGTGTGCTTGATTAATGGTGTTATTTACACAGTGCTGATTAACCCTTTACCTGGCTCTTCGTGCGGGATTCTCTGTCAGTCATCACTCTGGCAGCGAAAGTCTGATGGCTTTTGTGTTTGTTTTCGTTTTTGTTTCGTCGGGTCACCGATTTTGCGACACTTGCTTTCTTGTGCCGAGTCAGTCATATAATATTATCACCTGTGTTTCTGTTCGCTTCTTCTTGCTGTTAGTGGTTACGGAGACTTTCTTTAGTACATGTATTAGTTTTGAAGTTTTAGCGCTTTTAAATCAATATTTGAAACAAAGTTGATTGCCAGCATTCTGAAATAAGACCTTCAAAGAGAATCAACAAACAAGGGAGTTAATAAGCGCTCGAAATACGTAAGACAAGTACAGCAACAAAGACCTGAGTCACCTACGGTAATTCTCACCTGGCATGCGTGTAAATACAAGGTACATAAACTCCACAAGAGGTACACTATTTTAAACGAACAAAAGGTTAAAAGAAGAAGAAAGAAGAAGAACGCTGGTTTTAACATGACAACACACATGTCCTGACTCACTTTCGGAAAATCCCCCCCCCCCCCCCCCACTCTCTCTCTCTCTCTCTCTCTCTCTCTCTCTCTCTCTCTCTCTCTCTCTCTCTTCTCTCTTTCTTTTTCTTCTTCTTTCAAGCAACGGACTCACAGGTTAAACGATGATCAACGGAAAAGGAAAATTGTCTGCTTGTCCTGTTTCGGTTATCGGTGCTGGAGTGTCTTGAAGTGTTAAAGTAAGTAAGTAAACACAGATACCGTACGGCTTATTAGGGACGGGGAGAAGGGGGGGGGGGGTTATGGAGGTGGGGGGAGAGGAAGACTATTATACCTATCGCTACACTGTCACCACCAGAATGACTCCTGCATTAAGATGGGCAGTGATGAGAGCCATTTTAATGTTTCATTAATTGTGAGAGACAAAGTCACAAGACTGTCCACAAACCACAATTTTTGAAGAGAAAGGAGAGCCAAAGCGGATTTCAACCGAGGTCCCTCTGCTTACCAGCCTAACGCCTTACCGCTAGGCCAAACCGGCTCACAAGTGTTAAAGAATGTCTGTGACCTTTTTAATGTCAGACTTCAGATTAGCGTCACTTCTCAACACTTCCAGACACCCAGAACCGATAACCGATTCAGGACAACTTTCGTTTCTGATTCATTTTATCATAGTTTAAAAAGGATCTCAAACAAGAATAACTGCTAGCGTTCTAAAGCAAAATCCAAACACATAAAAAGGTTCAACAGAACGCTACTTATTAGGACGAAACACAGTTTGCGAATTTTTGGGGGGTAATCCCATTTATCAATTAGCTACAAAACGACACTTAAACAACAGTTAAACGGTGAAAAACGATGATAACAGTCTACCAAGCACTTGACACGAAAACAACGTATCTCAACCAAAAACGGATAAGCCTTAGCTTGATCAAGTGGATTACCCCGAAAATTCGCGTGTTGTGTTGTGCCGTTCTTTTAAGTAGCCTTCTTTTGAACAGTGCCAGTCCGTTGCTTGGAAGAAAGGGTTTTCCCCGAAACTGTGCACACGTTTTATATCCTGCTGTTGAAGTTAGCGTTCTTTTTAAGCTTTTGTGTCTTTGGATCTTGTTCTGGCAATTTGTTAAGAAACGGACCACATTCATATCTGGAGTAGACCGTTCATGTTTCGGTTGGAATAATTCCGTCTAGTTCCGACTACGATAGGGCAAACGTTTTTTCTTCTTCTTCTCCAGAATAGCGTTCACATTTACATGCTTAGTTGCGAATTAAACAAAAAGTATGTAATTTAACGTTTTTCGCATTATTTAGTTTCAGGAGCAGATCCTTTTTTGATGTATGACATAATATCGTTGTGTCTTATAAGTAATATCTATAGATACGTACCATTTTTGCTCTCAAAGGTGAGTTACGTGATTATGTATAGCAAATACCTTAAGGATGCTGTGTTCGTGGAATCCGTTGAATCCAAATATTTGAAACTTTGCGTGCTGGAGAACTGTGTCGGACTTAACCTGTCCATTACCAGATTTAGGCACGGCGACAGTGCAGTCCGAGATTACAGCTACGATTGAAAAATACAGTGCAGTCCGAGATTACAGCTACGATTGAAAAATACAGTGCAGTCCGAGATTACAGCTACGATTGAAAAATACAGTGCAGTCCGAGATTACAGCTACGATTGAAAAATACAGTGCAGTCCGAGATTACAGCTACGATTGAAAAATAAGTGAAGCTGACCAGAGAGACAACTCCTGTCCTGCAAATATGTAATCGTGATTGTCTTCCTTGATGCATCTCTGTTGTTTTTGTTTTGGTGTGTGTGTGTGTGTGTGTGTGTGTGTGTGTGTGTGTGTGTGTGTGTGTTTGTGTGTGTGTGTGTGTGTGTGTGTGTGTGTTGTGTGTGTGTGTTGGTGTGTGTGTGTGTGTGTGTGTGTGTGTGTGTGTGTGTGTTGTGTGTGTGTGTGTGTGTGTGTGTGTGTGTGTGTGTGTGTTTGTGTGTGTGTGTGTGTGTGTGTGTGTGTGTGTGTGTGTGTGTTTGTGGTGTGTGTGGTGTGTGGTGTGTGTGTGTGTGTGTGTGTGGTGTGTGTGTTGTGTGTGTGGTTTGTGTTTTGTGTAGATGTGTGTGTGTGGTGTGTGTGTGTGTGTGTGTGTGTGGTTGTTGTGTTGTGCTGTGTGTGTGTGTGTTGTGTTGTGTTGTGTGTTTTGGTGTTGGTTTTGTGTGTGTGTGTGGTGTTGTGTGTGGTGTGTGTGTTGTGTTGGTTGTTGGTTGTGTTGGTTGTGTTTTGTGTTGTGTTTTGTGTGTTTGGGGTGTTGTGTGTGTGGTTATACACAGTCAGTCTGTTTCTGGTCTTAGGGGGGGATGGGTTGGTGTGGTGGAGGTTGTGTTTTGTGTGTTATGAGTATAACTACGGTCTGGCTTATGGATCCACATAGGACTTGTCACAAAAGACAAAACTACACACACACACACACACACACACACACACACACACTCAGGCACACTCACGCGCGCACGCACACACATACACACACACTTCTCTTTCTTCTCCTTTTTTGTTGTTGTTGGGGGGGGGGGGGGGCAGTCTGTTTATCGGATCTGCTGGAAGGAAAAAAAAATCTGATGGAGCTGCGACAGTCAACATCGAGATGGAGGTTATGGAGAAGACATTTTTTTATTATTATTTTTTTACCTTAGCAAAGCCGGCTACGTTTTTGTCATTGATTCAGTGAATCGATTGCCTTAGAACAGAGAGCAGGCAGACGTATCGCTTACTGTTCGTTGGAATCAGTACAGATTGAAAAGTGGTGTCCTTGGTTTTCACGCACAGTGTTCTATTTAGCCACGTCATTTGCTAATAAATATAATCGCTGACAGAAAGCTAATCCTTCTGAGCTGTCGGGGGTCAAAAGTGCCTTCTTCTTTTTCTTCTTCTTCTTCCTCTTCTTCTTCTTCTGTTTTATATATATTTAAAGTCTTTTCGTGTAACTAATAAGTGATATTAGACTGATTTTACAATTATCATAGTAACAACAGGTATCAGCTGGTTGCACCAATAGAAATTCGTGTTTAAACAGAAGTGTCAGGTCTGCTTGCGCTGGTTGGCCAGTCGCGTTCTGTCAGTCATCATTTCGCCACGCGTCAATTCTCGCCCTGCTTGATACTTCTACACCTGTACGCCCAAAGCTCAGTGTGGCAGAAATCGACATGCAGTAATCCTCTTTGGTCTGTACGTTTATGGGCACACCGAAGTTCTTGGGAATATTGATGGCTTTGATTAGACTTAGAGCGCAGCTAGCACTGCGTGCAGCAGTCTTTGTGGACTAACTGGCCGTGGCGGCACTGACGCCAAGACGGAATTCCCGGCGGCCAGTCGCAGGAATAAGTCAGCAGCAGAATCAGTGTCTGGTCCGTGACGTTGCCAGCGTTCCAGAGGCCTGGGACTGACAAAGCTGATCTTTTATCACGCCCCTTCCGGTCCGGACCGGCAGCTGCAGTCTGGGGCCCCGGTAGCGTTTTTATGGATGCAGGTGTTGGGGCTGGGTGGGAGGAACTTACGCTTGTTAAATCAGTAAGATGACTTGGGGTATTAGCCCTCCCCCCTCCCCGTCCACTGACCACCCCTTCCTTCCCGCTCACAACAAACCCCCCACGCCCTCCATTTCCGAGGGGTTGGGGAAGGGGGTGGATGGAGGCGGGGTACTTGAATGATGTAAAAGATGCAGCCGGACCTGCCGTGCAGTGTATAGAGCAGGGACTGAAGAAGGACTTGGGCCGAAAAAGCATCTCTCATGGCGGTGCATTACAACCATACTCAGAGCATAGAGCGGGCAGTCTGGGCTCTACGCCCAGAGCAAAGCAATACAGGCGCCGCAGTAAATGGTGTTTTATATATATATATATATATTTGCGTGCACGTTCCTTGCAAGACGTCTAATATTTATTTTACTCGACACGAAACCACTGAGAGAGGGTCAGTCGTTAGAGAGAGTCAGTCGTTAGAGAGGATCAGTCGTTATAGAGAGACAGTCGTTAGAGAGAGGATCAGTCGTTAGAGAGAGTCAGTCGTTAGAGAGAGTCAGTCGTTAGAGAGAGTCAGTAGTTAGAGAGAGGATCAGTCGTTAGAGAGAGTCAGTTTTTAGAGAGAGTCAGTCGTTAGAGAGGATCAGTCGTTAGAGAGAGTCAGTCGTTAGAGAAAGTCAGTCGTTATAGAGAGTCAGTCGTTAGAGAGAGTCAGTTGTTAGAGAGAGGATCAGTCGTTAGAGAGAGAGTCAGTCGTTAGAGAGGATCAGTCGTTAGAGAGAGGATCAGTCGTTAGAGAGAGTCAGTCGTTAGAGAAAGTCAGTCGTTAAGAGAGTCAGTCGTTAGAGAGAGTCAGTTGTTAGAGAGAGGATCAGTCGTTAGAGAGAGATCAGTCGTTAGAGAGAGTCAGTCGTTAGAGAGGGATCAGTCGTTAGAGAGAGGATCAGTCGTTAGAGAGAGTCAGTCGTTAGAGAGAGGGTCAGTCGTTAGAGAGAGGATCAGTCGTTAGAGAGAGTCAGTCGTTAGAGAGAGGATCAGTCGTTAGAGAGAGTCAGTCGTTAGAGAGAGTCAGTCGTTAGAGAGAGGATCAGTCGTTAGAGAGAGTCAGTCGTTAGAGAGAGGATCAGTCGTTAGAGAGAGTCAGTCGTTAGAGAGAGGTCAGTCGTTAGAGAGGGGTCAGTCGTTAGAGAGAGTCAGTCGTTAGAGAGAGGGTCAGTCGTTAGAGAGAGTCAGTCGTTAGAGAGAGTCAGTCGTTAGAGAGAGGATCAGTCGTTAGAGAGAGGTCAGTCGTTAGAGAGGGGTCAGTCGTTAGAGAGAGGATCGGGCGTTAGAGAGAGGTCAGTCGTTAGAGAGAGGTCAGTCGTTAGAGAGAGGTCAGTCGTTAGAGAGAGTCGGGGTAGGAGAGAGGATCAGTCGTTTAGGAGAGAGATCAGTCGTTAGAGAGAGTCAGTCGTTAGAGAGAGGGTCAGTCGTTAGAGAGAGTCAGTCGTTAGAGAGAGGATCAGTCGTTAGAGAGAGTCAGTCGTTAGAGAGAGGATCAGTCGTTAGAGACAGTCAGTCGTTACTTTAAGATAAAAACACCAACTTGACAAGTTAGAACTCTCAGTGTGAATACAATGACCTCATCGGCATTACAAAGAAGAACTGGAGAAAAAGAAAAGAATTGCTTGTCTATAGCTTTTGTATGCATACGTGGGATAGGGAAGGGGGCCGGGGGGGGGGGGGGGGGGGGGGGGGGGGGGGGGGGGGGGGGGGGGGGGGGGGTTGTCAATAACCTGGTCCGAAGAATCAATCTTGTCACAGCACAGAAACGGCCATGAAACCCCCGAAGCTGGAAAATTGGATTTTCATTCGAAGTCCCCCTTTTACGTGAAATGACGATTGACGGTAATCTTGCCTATCGCTATACAGCGGGAGCGCAGACAGAAAAAGGCTGGTGGGATTGACTTTGGGCTGAAAACGACAGAACCGCCCAGCACAGTTTGGTTATAGGCTCGAGGGATAGCTAGCTGTATCGATTTGATGCGTGCTTGCAGCGAACCTGATTGAGTTTCGCGGAGGTGACTTTATAGATCGCACGAATCACCCTGACGAAACGAATTCATCGCTCCCCAAACGGCCGAGCCGAAATATCTGGGGTTTGTCAGGAACGGTGATATAGTCTGCCGTGTTTCTGAATAGATGTGCTAAAGCTACGAGACAGTAAACTCTCCTAGTGGCGCGAAACCTCCTCTCCCCCTTCGCCCTCCTACGCCACACCCCCCGGCCCCCGTACCCCCACCCCTCTACCCCCGCCCCCGCTCCCTGGCAAACTGTTTGGCCGCTGGAGACGTTTTGCACGTGCTTGTTTCACCTTCAGCAACAGCGCACCCTTTCACGTAACAGCCGTCTTGCGCAGAAGATATCTTTTTTCATACAATGCCAGCTTGCGTTGAACTCCTTGCTGGTTGTATCTCCAGTTCTGTGGTAAAGTCGGTCACTGGCATGTCGTAATCTGTGGAAATAGATTGTTGTTGTTGTTGTTGATGATTGCTTTCATTTGGCGCTGTTCTCTGCTCTCGGGCAAACTCACTGCGCTTTTGTTGCATGTGGTACTCGATTAAGTAAGTAAACATGGTGCTTAAGGTCCACAGAAACCATTAGGCTTATTAGGGACGGGGAGAAGGGGGAGGAGAGGGAGATTATATACCTATCGCTACACTGTCACCACCAGAATGACTCGTGCATTAAGATGGGCAACGACGAGAGCCATTTTAATGTTTCATTAATTGTGAGGGACAAAGTCAGAAGACAGTGTCCACAGGCCACAACTTTTAAGAAGAGAAAGGAGAGCCGAAGCGGATTCGAACCGAGTTCCCTCTGCTTATTAGTCTAGCGCCTTGCCGCTCGGCCAAACCGGCTTCTGGTTGAGTGACTGTAGCCCTTTATAGCGCTTTAAAAAAAATATCCTTCGAAGTGGCGTACTTAAAGCACTATTTGTTGTTACATGGCTGTGCCACGTAAATATGCTGCCGTTTCGGCGTACACCATACAACTGTGCACCAGTTTACAGTGCCGCTTCATGCGAAGTCACATACGTAAGGTACGTGTGTGCTTAGCTGTAACCTGCCACCTGCACTTTTGGCAGAACGACTGGGATATGAATACCGAAGAGCTAGCACAGAAAGTTGACACTGGAGAAGAAAAGTCAGCCGCCGCTGCAGGTTTCTGGGCCTTTAGGAAAGGCAGTGATCACCGGATATGTCTGCGGCTTTCATTGGTTGACCAATCGTGGATGTATTGCTGGGTCGGTCGGTCTTCAACTTCCTTTTTCGCCCTGATATAACCGTAATGGTTGATTGGGCGTAAAACACCAATTTACTTACTTACTACAACCTCCTTTTCCCTGGCCGTCGATCCGTATACACTCACATCGTCTGCTCTTGTGTTGGTTGAGCTCGGCGAAAGACGCTGCGGTGAAGAACGTTTCATCAAAACTTGCTGTTTCTCCAGCAACCGGCCACCTATCAATGGCTGCACAAAAATGTCATAAGTTTTATTTAACCTCAAATAGCAGTGGCAGTTAAGCTCCGTGTTATCAAGACGTGCGGTTTGATTGATTGATGATCGCTTATATAGCGCTATTCTCCGCTCTCTTGAGCAGACTCACTGCGCTCGCATGTAATTCTACATGAGTGACTAGCTTTTTATAGCGCGTTTTTCTAATATCCACCGAAGTGTGTACTTACAGCGCTGGCAGGCTGGTGCCACTGAAACTGCTGCCGTCTCGGCGCAGGTCTGTGTACACCATACAACCATGCTCCATGTCACTTCATGCAAAGCCACATGCGTAAGGTGTATGCGTGTTTAGCTGTAACCGCCACCTGCACTTTTGGCAGAATGACCGGGATCTTTTACGTGCTACTGCGGTAACACGGGGGTGGAACGGATACGAAATAAGAGTCAGCACAGAAAGTCGACCCTGGAGAAGAAAATTCTCCCGCCGCTCCTGCAGGGATTCGAACCCGCGACCTTTCAATCACGAGTCCGGCGCTCTAAACCACTGAGCTATCCCCGCGGTATGTGAGCTTTGTGTGTGGACGACGTAGATTCCTCAGGAGAGCATCGATTATTTCAGAATAACGTTTTAAAGTTGACTACAGACAGCTAAAAAGCAACGAGCAAAGAAACCAGATCTGTATTTAGATAAAGTGTATTAAACAAGTTTGTTGCTGCTATTGTCATTAACATTTAACAACCACAAAAACAACAGTAGTTGAATTTGAATCTATTCTTGTTCAAACCAAAGACAACAGTAAGGCTAAAAGAAGAAAGCAGTGCTTTGTCTGGCTGGCTTAAGCGCCCGAGAAGGAAAGAAAAGATGAAAAGAAAAACGTGTATATGTTTGCTTTTCTTTCTTTCTCAGGCGTTATTCGCCCTGGTATAACCGTACTGGTTAACTGGGCGTAAAACACCAACTTGCCTACTCTCAGGCGTTTAAACCAGTTGTGTGTGTGTGTGTGTGTGTGTGTGTGTGTGTGTGTGTGTGTGTGTGTGTGTGTGTGTGTGGGAGAGAGAGAGAGAGAGAGAGAGAGAGAGAGAGAGAGAGAGAGAGAGAGAGAGATGATCATAGTGGGAAAATCAGTGTCAATCGACAATAGACGATTTCCGGAAATAACAGGCGAAGATAATTTGACAGTGTTTTCTTACTCCGGGAGAGTGAAGTCCTCTGAATGGAGGTGGCAGCGGAGAAGAGCCGATCTGCGACACTTTGAGATCTTCAGGCATGGACCTATTATAATTTATACTAGACTACCAGCTGGGGGAACCTACTATCCGATCTGACCGTTCCCCGCGAGCAGTGAGTGTTTGATCGGCATTTCTGATGCCTTTTCTGCCTTTTGTTTACGGGTATCCGTCAACTTGCCCACGTGCTCACTGTACCTCCAACAAAAGCGTGCCTACTCGAGTGCAGTCCCCTGGATTTCCGAAGATCGACTATTATGAACAGTACAAAAGAGTAATAAATCAAATCACTGGAAGACTATATGTATATATTAGAAACCAAGAAATTGTTTGTTGTTTTTGGTGTGTGTGTGTGGGGGTGTGCGGTTATTTACAACAATCTGCTTCTGGACCATTTATAAAGCTGTGTTTTGAAGCTGGTAAGTGAATTGCATGATTTTGTTTGATTTGGGATAGTATTCCACAAGGATGCGCCTGAAAATTAGAAACTAGTTTTAAAAAGATCTATTCTAGGTTTGGGCAGAGTTATGAATCTTGATGAGAGAGAGAGAGAGAGAGAGAGAGAGAGAGAGAGAGAGAGAGAGAGAGAGAGAGCAACAAACGGATTTAAAAAAAAATCCCCATCTTTGATCTGTTATGTCTGGAGACTGATGCTGAGACCATGCTCATCCATGGCTGAGACAGACTCGATGAACTATCAGCACGCAGTGAGCGCACGGAGTGTGTAAATCCAGCCTGTACCGTCACACTCTAGAGCTAAGCCACTCCGGACCGGCGCGGGTTTGTTTGTCCCAGTTTAGCCTACCTACCTGACTTACAGCCCTAGTTTGGGGGTTGTGTTCAGTGCACTGCTGTTGACTTAGGCCAGACAGGTAGGTGAGGGCTTGCAGGAATGCTTAAGTTTATATAACTAAGCTGTAATCACCTCCCCCCCCCACCCCCACCCCCTCGTCCCCCCTCACCCCCAGCCCAAAGTTGCGTGGTGTTCGTCAACGCGAGGCAATCTTAGGCAAAGTTGGTAGCTTAGTGCTTACGGGAATGCTTAAGTCTCTCTATAACTAAGCAGCCCTTCATGCATCGTAACGTAATCACCCCACCCCAACCCCAGCCCAGAGTTGCGTGGTTTTCGTCAATGAGAAGCGATTTTCGGCAAAATTGGTAGCTGAGTGGTTGCAGGAATGCTTAAGTCCCTCTATAACTAAGCAGCCCCTCGTGCAACGTAACGTATGTACCCCTTCCGCCCTACCCCTACCCCACCCCCTCCCCTCAATCTTCCCACCCCTCCACCAGCCAAAAGTTTCGTGGTGTTTGTCAACGAGAAGCAATTCTCGTCAAAGTTGGTAACTGAGTGCTTGCAGGAATGCTGAAGTCTTTAACTGAGCAGCCCTTCATGCAACGTATGCATCCCCGCCCCCCGCACCCCCGCACCCCCCCCCCCCGCACCCTCCCCCCCCCGCACCCCCCCCCCGCACCCCCCCCCCGCACCCCCCCCCCCAACTGCCAAGGCTGTGAGGCAGAAAACTCTGTTAGTGCAAATTTCATGGTGTTCGTCAACATGAAGCCATTCTCGGCAAAGTGACGCAAGCTGGTTCACAAACCGACAGAAAATGTCTGCCAGGATAAAGGAATAAAGGGGCCGAAATGCTTAGAGACAGGTCTTGACTCTCAAGTTCTCCCACTGCCAAAGCTATGAGACGGAAAACTCTGCTAGTCCAAATTTCCGTGGTGTTCGTCAACAAGAAGCAGTTCTCGGCAAAGTGACGCAGGCTGGCTCACAAGCCGATAGAAAATGACTGCCTCCCGGCATAAAGGAATTCAGGGGCCAAAATGCATAGTGAGACGACTTGAATCTCTCTCTCTCTCTCTCTCTCTCTCTCTCTCTCTCTCTCTCTCTCTCTCTCTCTCTCTCTCTCTCTCTCTCTCTCTCTCTTTATTGTGTTTTTTATTTTTACTGATGCTGTATTTGTCTATAGCCTTCTGTATAATATTTAACTGTGAATGTCTTGGTTATTAGTAGTACTGTAGCAACGGCAGATATGTGAGTCGGCCTTTGTGCTAATATCTTCACCGTTGAAAAATAAAGTTCAATCAGTCAATCAGTCAATCTCTCTCTCTCTCTCTCTCTCTCTCTCTCTCTCTCTCTCTCTCTCTCTCTCTCTCTCTCTCTCTCTCTCTCTCTCTCTCTCTTAATTGTTGTTTTTATTTTTACTGATGCTGTATTTGTCTATAGCCTTCTGTAATAATATTTAACTGTGAATGTCTTGGTTATTAGTAGTACTGTAGCAACGGCAGATATGTGAGTCGGCCTTTGTGCTAATATCTTCACCGTTGAAAAATAAAGTTCAATCAGTCAATCACTCAATCTCTCTCTCTCTCTCTCTCTCTCTCTCTCTCTCTCTCTCTCTCTCTCTCTCTCTCTCTCTCTCGCCTCGAAGATTTCTTACTTTTTATATTTATTCTTCGAAGTGTCGACTAGCAAAAGTGAAAAATGCAAGAACTTGGCAGAGAAGCAGGGAGGTATACAAGAGCAAGTCGCCTGCTGCTGAGATTATTTGTAAGTGTGATGATGATCGATCGTGAAGACTGGTCTCGCTCTTCGGCTACTGCCTACACCGAGTTGCCCGGAAGTGTCGTCATCGTCAGCATGGAGTGGATATTGATCCGGGTGGGGGCTTTCAGCGAGAACTGAAGAAGCTGCAACGACCGAGAAGGTCACGCGAGTGGCAACGTCAGCAGTTCTGTCTTGGCAACGTCAGCATTTTATTTGTTTAGCAACGTCAGCATATATTATAATTATAATTTGTAAGCATGTCTGCTTACAGTATTCGGTAGTTGATCGGTTGGTTTGTTTATAAATGCAAGTGCAGCATTGTCTTTGAAAAATGATGCTGCGCTTTAGCTTAAAATGTAGCTTTTGTAAACGTGTCACCGTACGCAATTTTTATGTCGTACGCTTTTCTTTCCTTTTTCCTTTTTTTTTTGGGGGGGGGGAGCCAACACGTGATATATAAGCCTAACCAGTTTGGTGGGTGGCTTACATTATCAATGATCATTCTTGCCAAAGGGAACAAACACATTATTCTAGGCAACGTCAGCATTTTATCCTCGCCAACGTTTCTTGACAACGTCGGCATTTCAAGCTTGCCAACGTCAGCAATTTACTGTAGACAATATCAGCAGTTTCATGAGTACGTAGTGAGAAAAAATCGGAATGTTGTTTTAAGATAGGGGTTGTCTTCGGTGGGAAGTTGCTCTCTATAGTTACGCAAAAAGAAAAGAAAAAGAATTCTTGAGATAATACCGACTTTTGAATTTTTTTTAAAAAGAGTTCACCTCTTCCCTTGCTGTTCATTTTGGAGAGCGAATTGCCCTTGCTTTGCCATTCAGACGAAAACTGTGATTTTTTTGTTTGTTTACATTTTTAAGGCCAGTGGGCTAAACCATGCTTGGAATGATATACAGCCTGAGTTGATGGCATGGTCGTGCTTCCACATACCCTGTGTAGTGCATTTATAAAAGGAAACAATGCCTAGGTGTGTCACATTTCCGAGGTTAACATACGATCACTGTGGCACTTCTGCAATACTGACCCGGTTCGTTTGGAGCTAAACCTTGCTTGGAATAATATTTATAGCTTGAGTTGATGGCATGGTCGTGTTGCTACATAGACTATGAAGTGTGCAGAAGGAAACAACGCCCACGTGTGGAACATTTCTTAGGTTAACGTACGATCACTGTGACACTTTTGCACCATTGACCCAGTTCATTTTAAGACCGATAGTTTTGTTGTTGGTGGTGTATCTTAGTGATGTGCCAGCCTTGCGTAAAAGGTATTCATATGAGCGTTAAAGTGCATACACATTGAATGATTCTGTCGCGTATTTCAAACAGATAAGTTAATTGCAGGTGCGAGTGTGAAAGTGCATACACGTTCAATGGCTCTGTCACGTATTTCAAACAGATAACTTAACTGCGCGCTTCCTGCTTTTGCAGACACCTGAACGATTATCGGATGCCGTCCAAAGGTTCCGATACACTTTCTTGCTTTGAGGATTGAGAACGATAACCCGATGTGACATGGAGACGTGCGTGCGCGCACGTGTGTGTGTGTGTGTGTGTGTGTGGTGTGTGTGTGTGTGTGTGTGTGTGTGTGTGTGTGTGTGTGTGTGTGTGTGTGTGTGTGTTGTGTGATGCAGATCTTGCTTGTTTGGCTGTCTGTGGTTTCAATTGCTGGTTGTTGGCATTTTCCGCTTGTGTTGTCTCAACTTTGCGTGCTAAACATGATTTCCGTACCTGTGTGTTTAGCTCTTTTTTTATATTAGAGGTTCGCGCTTCACAAGTATTTCATAATCTTTATGATTATCAGCGTCAAAAGCGGCCCTTCGTGTAAGTGGCGACTGCTCATCGGACCCACCACCGGCGTACATCACAGGCATTCTCACCGCTTTGGAGAACGTCGTCACGTCATGCGTACTTCACTTGCTTAAGGGGCTCCGAAACTGGTCTGCGGCTGAAGGTTCAACGGAGGAGGTCTCGGTGAAGTCGCACAAATAGAAACGATCCTCACCGAGACCTCCGCTGAGCCGAGAGGAGCTGAAGATTGAGACGACTTAGTTTTCTTCTCGCTGGTCTCGGCTAATCTTCTTCCGGTTCAGGCCCCCTTCCGGTTCAAGCCCCTCGGAAACCGATTACTTTGGGCGGCGCTAGGTGCCGGGCTTCACTGGGAGACTGGGGAGAGAATTTCGCGTGAGCGAGGGTACCAAGACACCGTACGACCAATCGTATCCGGGAGCGGGGATGGCCTCGGTGGTAGAGCGACGGAGTCGTGATCGAAAGGTCTCGGGTTCGAGTCCCGGCAGGAGCGGCGGGAAAATTTTCTTCTCCAGGGTCTCCTTTCCGTGCTGACTCTTATTTTATTTCGGTATCCGTTCCACCCCCGTGTTACCGCAGTAGCACGTCAAAGATCCCGGCCATTTTGCCAAAGGTGGCAGGTGGCAGGTTACAGCTAAACGCACATGCATCCTGCGTATATGGCTTCGAATACAGAGACAGTGCAAACTGGTGCATGGTCGTATGGTGTACGCAGAACGTGCGCCGAGACGGAAGTAGTTTCACGTGGCACCAGACATGCAACAACTAAACAACCCCACAGCCACTTCGGTGGATGTGATTTATATTCAGAACGCACTGTGTACAGCTACTGACTAGAACGCAGTGGGTTTGCTGGGAAACGTTGTGAGCTTAGCGCTATGTAGCTGTCGTTGTGAACCGCTTAAACGCATCTGGACACGAGGAGCTCAACAAGTGTTCGTGTGGAGAGAGAAAAATCGTTGTCCGTACACGCGACGAGTAGTTAAAACGAATGGCGGCTGTTTATATAGTTCTAAGGTAAAACTGATTTCAAACGAATAATAATTTCAAGGACGGGATGTGCAAACAGTTTGTCTGTGTGTAAATGTTATAGCTTCGTATTTGCTTTGTGGCAGACTGAGAGAAATAACCGCACTCAATGTTAGACGATGGTGTTTTGCCTTACATGTTGAACGTTCGGCAACTTAAAAGGTAACTAAGCTCGAAGCACGAAGTTGTCTCTCTTTTGAAGAGTACTAAACGTGTGTGTGCGTGCGTCTCTCTGTGTCTCTGTCTCTAGCTTTCTGTCTCTGTCTCTGTCCCTATCTCTCTCCGTCTGTGTCTGTCTGTCTATCTGTCTGTCTGTCTGTCTGTCTGTCTCTCTTCTCTCTCTCTCTCTCTCTCTCTCTCTCTCTCTCTCTCTCTCTCTCTCTCTCTCTCTCTCTCTCTCTCTCTCTCTCTCTCTCTCTCTCTCTCTCTCTCTCTCTTGGTCTAGTTGTCTTGTTTGTTGGTATTAGATATTTTGATTTTGATGAAAACATTTTGTGTCGAAACCTTGAACTGTTTTGTGTCCGTGCCTCGTCTTCTGTTGACGAGCACAGTTCCCTTGTTCTTTTCCGCATGGTCTTTCTTTCTCGCCAGCAACCATGCGCTCCCCCCCCCCCCCCCCCCCCCCCCACCCCCGCATCCCCCCTCCCCCGATATCGACTGACAGTAACGTTGCAGAACAGTTGTCCATTTTCCCCAGGCAATGAAGAACTCGAGAACAACTTTGATATTTGCACTTACGTAATTTCCCAGGGGTATATATATGCTCGTGTTAGTGACCTGGAGCTGTGTGAAAATCTAGGCAGCCGTCCTGGGCTCCCCGTCCCCAATAAGCCTTATGGTTTCTGTGGACGTAAAGCAACATTGAAACGTGGAGGGGGGGGGGGGGGGGGGGGGGGGGGGGGGGGGGGGGGGGAATGACCTAGCAAATGCCAGCTGGGTTCGTGTAAATGAACGTGGTGTTTGACACACCCTCTCAGCTGTACTGAGCTTAGCCGGCGTTACGTTGTGAGAAGCTGCGTGTGAAGTCTTGGTTTGCACAGCGGTGCACCTGGCCATGCGGTCTTGGGTGGATTGCTTAGCACCGAGTCGGGCCAAGGTTATACACACACTCCGAGCACCGCTTTCCGGCACCTTCCTCCAAACTCGGCCAGATTTAGTTACGACACTGAAGCTGTCCAGCGACGCGGTCAGCGCTCTCCGAAAGGTTCGGGTACTAATATGACTGTAGAAGCAACCTGGCGCCCAAGCACGCACGTAAACGTGAGACGCATCCACCCCGGGTAAAAAAAAAAGAAGAGTTCCGTCTCGATTCGAACGATTGTGGTTTTGTTTGCGCTGGTGTAAACTTTGTTGGCGGCTATAAATGACACGCCTTGTTTTATTTGGAGTTGTTTGTAACAAACTTACTACTGTACACCAACAAAAAACTGCTCGTTAGCTGACGGTTTTCTGGACCCTATGGCGTAACTAAATACGGCAGTGGTTGAAGGAAGGATGTCGTAAACCAGTGCTTGGAGTTTGGGTTATACACTGTCTTCGGTGTCAGACGGGAAAGAACATGAGTGTATGCTGTACACGAGTTTGTCTATGTACAATGTATGGACCAGTTTGTCTATGTAGGGTTTTTCTGTGGACATTAAATATATACTGATTGTCTGTGGACATTATAAAAATTATAGAGTTTGTGGACACTATTTAGAGTTTGTCTATGGGCATTATATGATTATGTAGAGTTTGTCTATTGACCTGTCCCTTCCCAGTACAGCATGCTATATTCCGAACGGCTGAAAAATGCATCCGCCAGCCAGCGAGGGCCCGCCGTTTACACTGACGTGAAGGAAAGGCCGGAGGTCACAGTGTAACCCGAGAAGGGGCAAGGTTAAACACCTCGACCTTCCCTTTGCTTGAAGTTTAACCCGTCAGTTCTAGCTGTGTCGTGTGGCAGCCAGTACGTTTACGACAACGAAGAAAGTGAGGAGAAGAGAGACGGTGCAAGGTGCGAACCTGGATCAGTTAACGACAAACACAGCTAACAAAACCCATGTAATTATACCACAAGGGGTTAAACGGTGGAGATAATTGTTTCGGCAGACGATGATGTACTGATTATGGCCAAATAGTTCCTAGGTTCCGCATCTCGTGCCAGAAACAATTAGGCCAGGGTCTGGCACCGCCCAGCAGAAAGTACCGTGCATGAAGCTATAATTATGGCCATAATATTGCTAATCGTCTTCGTTCATCCTGCTTCAGTTCGGGCTCGCGCAGAAACTGGTGAGATTTTGGAGTGTACGTACTGACAGCGTTCCTGCACATACCCGAATACGCGCGTGTGCCGAGGGGCGGTGTAGCTGGAAGTAGTACGTAATGTCCGTAAACAAACCCAGCATAATGTGAGCCGGTTTGGCCCAGCGGCAAGGCGTTACGCTGGTCAGCGGAAGGACCTCGGTTCGATACCGCTTCGGCTCTCCTTTCTCTTCAGAAAGGTTGTGGTTTGTGGACGCTGTCTTGTGACTTTGTCCATCACTTCCTACTGAAACATTAAAATGGCTCTCATCGCTGCCCATCTGAATGCAGGAATCATTCTGGTGGTGACAGTGTAGCGACAGGTATATAATCTCCCTCTCCGCCCACCTCCATACCCCCTTCCCACCCTTCTCCCCGTTCCTAATAAGCCTTATGGTTTCTGTGGACGTTAAGCACCATGTTTACTTACTTAAGGGACAGGTTGATCCGATGCTCTGAGTCGTTTCAACCTATGGTGACACACGATCCGTTTGAGACCGATCAGGTTCGGACGGTGCTCCCAAACCACACGGCTTAAACGGCTCATTGGCTGGTTGAGTGTTGCTTTTCGTCCACAAAAACCGTAGGCTTATTAGGGACGGGAGCCCAGGACGGCCACCTCGACTTTCACACAGCTCCTGAACGCTGCAACGGCTTGTGAATCAGCGCCTTCAGGTAAAGGTCCACTCGCTGATACTTTCTCATTTCAAAAGGTCGAGTCAAATGAATGACAGAAGGACCCGAGTCGTCTACGGTAACTCTCACCAGGCATGCTTATAAATTCAAGGTACACATTAAACTCCCTACGGTAACTCTCACCTGGCATGCCTGTAAATACAAGGTACATAAACTCCCTACGGTAATTCTCACCTGGTATATCTGTAAATACAAGGTACATAAACTTCCTACGGTAACTCTCGCCTGGCATGCCTGTAAATACGGCAAGGTGCATAAACTCCAGACTTTATGTACCCTGTATTTGCACGCATGCCAGGTGAGAGTTAGCTACCGTAGGCGACTCGGGTCTTTGTTGTTGTGTTTGTGTGACGTCTTTCGAGTGCTAATCGACTCCCTTGTGTGTTGATTCTGTACGAGCGCTCTGGGCCCCGTTCTGTTTTAGATTGTGAACTGCTGATGGATAAACGTGCTTCTTTCAGTTACTGTAAAGAGTAGAGGGAGCAATGGCACATTCGTTACGTAACTCCCATGGGCAGCAGGCTTCAGTCAGCTTCCTGCCCTACGGCGCTTTGGACTCATTTTAGAGATGAAACGCTAATGTATGATACTTGTTACTACTGCTCGTGTCGGCATTGTCGTAAAATCGACCACTGGCATCCGACCGTGGGTCAATCCTTGCACAGGGCGAGGTGAGAAATCCTAATACAGCATGTTGGGTTTAGGATTTGTAAGCTGACACTATCTGTGTTACTCATGGGTCAGTCCGGCGCATGCACAGCATTACTGTAGAGACTTGAGCCTTTTTGCCTGTGCACGGCGTCTGTGTGATGTAAGACTAGCAGGGTGTCACGTGCTGACAACCTTGTGTGGTTTACGTGGAGCAGCCTGGTCCCAGTGCAGAAAATGTACAGGTTACTGTGTAGCCTTTATGGCCCCTTCAAAACAACACCCCAAAGTAACAATAATAATAATAATAATACTGATAACCATAAATGGACATTTCAATAGCGCCACTAGCTACCTATGCATGGGCGGTTCGCAGCGCTTTATAATGACATTAAAAACTAGACACACAGCTTTACAATGGCATTAAGAACTGGACACATAGCCTCACAATGGCATTAAAACTGAACACGTAGCTTCACAGTGACATTAAAAACTGAACACAGCGCTTTACCATGACATTACAAACTGAACACATGGCTTGACAATGTCATTACAAACTGAACATGTAGCTTTACAATAACATTAAAAACTGAACACATAGCTTTACAATGACATTGACAATTTCAGTTAAAACTTAGCAGCATTATAGATTAAAATTGTAAACGTGAAGGAGAAGGGGGTGGGGAGTAAAACTTCCTAGATAATACATAAGATGAATCAACAAACAAGGGAGTTAATATAGCGCTCGAAAGACGTCACACACTGTCAGAACAACGAAGACCCGAGTCGCCAACGGTAACTCTCACCTGGCATGCGAGTAAATACAAAGTACTTAAACTCCACCAGAGGAACATCCCTTGGTGAGCAGGTTTGTCCTAGCGGTAAGGCGTTAGGCCGGTAAGCGGAAGGACCTCGGTTCGATACCGCTTCGGCTCTCCTTTCTCCGTTCAGAAAGGTTGTGGACACTGCCTTGTGACTTTGTCCATCCCTTCCTACTGAAACATTAAAATGGCTCTCATCGCTACCCATCTTAATGCAGGAATCATTCTCGTGGTGACAGTGTAGCGATAGGTATATAATCTCCCTCTTTCCCCCCCCCCCCCCCCCCCCCCCCCCCCCCCCCGCCCCCCCTTCTCCCCGTCCCTAATAAGCCTTGTGATTTCTGTGGACGTTAAGCACCATGTTTACTTAATTACATCCTTTGAAGATATCTTCTGTAAGATGAATAAATAAATTTCACTCATATCTTAAAGCTACATTATTAAACTCCTCATACAGATAATAACAGGCATATTGTTAATAATTATATAAAGCTTATATATATATATACTTATGAGCTGAGCTAGCCTTGCTTGGAACAGTGCAATGGTGGGAGCTGTTGCTACTTCGACTGGGAGTCTGCTCCTTCCTGTCTACGACGGCGATGGGAGGAGATGACGATTTGTTGCTGTGTTTGTGTGACGTCTTTGGAGCGCTAATTGGCTCCTTTGTGGGCTGATTCAGCACGAGCGCTCTGGGCCTCGTCCTGGTTCAGACTGTGAATTGCTAACGGATAAAGGATTGCCCGTAGCCAGTTCTGCGGAAGTATGTATCGGGTAGGCCGATGGAGGGGAAGGGAGGAGGAGGGCGGTGGAGGGCAGGAGGGGCAGCCGAGAGCTTCTGTGCCTTGGGATAGCGACAGGTAGTGCATACTCTCTTCGGAGCGAGTCACGTCTTGGAAGGGAGCTGCAATGGCAGTGCAAATTCTTTGGCAGGTATAAAAAAAGAAAAGAGAGAGAGGGGGGGGAGGGAGAAGGAGAGAGAGAGAGAGAGAGAGAGAGAGAGAGAGAGAGAGAGAGAGAGAGAGAGAGAGAGAGAGAGAGAGAGAAAAAAGAAGAAGAAAGGGAGTCAGTCAGCACAGATGATGGTAATGACTGTCAGCCAGGTATGCCGTTCTGGCTGGCACTCGGCTTTATCTGTAGGTCTGTTGTTTATAACTCCCCCCTCCCTCCCTCCCTCCCTCCCACCCTCCCTCCTCCCCTCCCCACACTTCCCCCTTCCCCCCTCCACCCTCCTCCGCCATC
>JABMCL010001228.1:1542500-1547500 GCA_018857735.1 Alviniconcha marisindica
CCATATTTGGAATTCACTCCCACAAGACCTTAGACACTGCTCAACCCTCTCATCTTTTAAAGCCAAACTGAAAACCTTCCTCTTCTCACAATATTTTCATCCTAACTTATATCAGTACTCAGTTTCTGCTACAGTCAGTGTATGTGTGTGTGTGTGTGTGTGTGTGTGTGTGTGTGTGTGTGTGTGTGTGTGTGTGTGTGTGTGTGTGTGTGTGTAGTGCGTTTTTTTGTATATATATATTTATTTTTTTATAATACTTTATGTAAATTGTTTTGGTAGGACTATGCTCTACATGTGTATAGAATATCATGTTTAGGTTAATATGTATCATGTGAGCGTTCAGGGAGTTGATGAGCGCATGACAAATGTACATCATTATTATTAAGGCACAACCAAGACAGACTGACGATAGGCGAACAGTCGACGATAGGAGTAAGTAAGTAACTTGATGCACGTCTTAAGCCCGTTCTTAATTGGGCGAATGTTTCTTCGCGAACCTAGTTGGAAGTATTTGGCGAAGCTAGTTGGTTCTTAATTGGGCGAACTTTTCTTCGCGAATCTAGTTGGAAGTATACGTCGAAGTATATTCGGGGTCATAAAGCTTCGCTCAACACGTTCTGGGAACATTCGCCCTATTCGACGATCATTGCCTCTGATTGGCTGAGAGCAGAGCCCCCCCCTGTGGATGAAGAAAAAAAAAAATAAAATGGATGACGGTGTCACTAGGTTCTCCACTGCTTCGGAGGATTTTTTTTATTTGTTGACTTGTGGGAGGCGCAGCCGTGTCTCGGAGACCCAGAATAAGATAGTAGTTAGTTGAATTACCCTGTGAGGGATGATTAAAGTATATTGACTTGACTTTGCCACATTTTCGATCATGCTGTCTGCTGGGGTCTGCCGCAAGTTCGGGCCGAAGCTTGCACCTCATTACAAGCCAGTTGAGAGAAGTAAAGTTTGGATGCCCAACCATGTTCGGCGAACTAAAAGTTCAATTAAGCAACGAATCATAGTTCGTCGAACTGTCCGAAGTATGTTCGGCGAACAAACATTCGCCCAGTTAAGAACGGGCTTTACGCCCAGTCAGTCAGTCCGGTTACATCAGGGGTGAAACGACGCTAGGAATGATATATTGGATCTGCTTAGTTCTAAGCTGGTGGACAATTTTAAACAGCACATCATAGTTTCGTTGCATGAAGCAGCACTAGCGAAAAGGGTGTGTGTGTGGGGGGGGTGGGGTGGGGGTGGGGGGGGGGGTGGGGGGGGGGTAGGATGGGGGTGTGGAGGGAAGAAGGGCTGAAACGGGTTGATCGATCTGTTGAGGAGAGAGACGAAAATTGCCTGTTTTTTCTTTCTTTTCTTTTTCGGTGGGAAAACAAACTTCAGGCGTGAAAAGAAACTGTCTTCCCAGACTCTTCCGGGAAGTTAGGTGGGCCAGCTGGTCTTCTTCTTCTTCGTCGTCGTCCCCCTTTCTTCTTCTTCTTCTCTTCTTCTTCTTCTTCTCTCTCTCTCTCTCTCTCTCTCTCTCTCCTTCTTCTTCCTCTTCTTCTCTCTTCTGCCCCTGTTGTCTGGCCTGTCTGTCTGTCTGTTTTGTCTGTCTCTGTCTTTTGTCTGTCTGTCTGTCTGTCTGTCTGTTTTTTGTCTGTCTCTCTGTCTCTGCTTCTCCCCTCTCTCTCTCTCTCTCTCTCTCTCTCTCTCTCTCTCTCTCTCTCTCTCTCTCTCTCCTCTGCGGGGTGCTGGTGTGCGTGTTGTGTGTGTGTGTGGGTGTGTGTGTGTGGTTGTTTTGTGGGGGTATGTGTGTGTGTGTGTGGGGGTGTGTGGGGTGTTTTGTGTGTGTGTGTGTGTGTGTGTGTGTTCAATATTTTGTGGACGTTTTGTGGCTTCCCTTCATCTCCAACTGCCCGGCCTCCTGCCAATCGAAAAGGTTGGTGAGAGAGGGGGGGTTGGGGGGGGGTAGGGTGACGACAAACTGCTATTAACAGATACTGTAATGTAAAGGCAGCGGCCGAGATAAGACGCTGGTGTTCTACTTTAACCCTTTCTCGGGCAAAGAAGGTGCTCCACCATCAGCTGGTGTTCTACTTTAACCCTTTCTCGGGCAAAGAATGTGCTCCACCATCAGCTGGTGTTCTACTTTAACCCTTTCTCGGGCAAAGAAGGTGCTCCCCCACCTGCTGGTGTTCTACTTTAACCCTTTCTCGGGCAAAGAAGGTGTTCCGCCACCTGCTGGTGTTCTGCTTTAACCCTTTCTCGGGCAAAGAAGGTGCTCCCCCGCCTACTGGTGTTCTACTTTAACCCTTTTTCGGGCAAAGAAGGTTTTCCCCCACCTCCATACCCTCCCCTCCTTCTCCCCGTACTTAATAACAAGCTTTGTGGTTTCTGTGGACGTTATGCACATTGTTTGCTTTAAAGAAGGTGCAATCTGGTTATTGTCTCGAACACACAGACGTTAAGCGATCAATAACTGGTCGTTACCCTTACGAACCCCCTCAACAACACCCACACACACACACCCCCACACACACACACACACACACACACACAACACTACACACACACACACACTACACACAACACACACACACACACACACACACACACACCACACACACACACACACACACACACACACACACACACACACACTCACACACACCACACACACACACACCTACTCACCTCACACCACACACCAACACACACACACCCACCTACTGACTCCACACATCACTGTCGCTTTATCTTTCTCCTGTCTCCGTCCCTCTCCTCTCCTCTCTCTCTCTCTCTCTCTTCTTCTCTCTCTTCTCTCTCTCTCTCCTCCCCCTCTCTCTCTTTGTCTCTCTCTCTCTCATGGGTTACTGAAATATTTGGACTCTATAAACTCGTATCTTAAATCATGTGAATTTTGGTTGGCATTGCTCTTAGCTACACAAAACGAACGCGCCCTGAAAAATCTTGCTTTGTTTGTGTATAAAGCAATCATCAGAAGGAAAACCCTGCTATCGTGAAGAACTTACATGTACATTATGAACTAATATTGAAGAACGTTATTATAATATTATCCTTTACACAAGGTTCGCTTCCGCCTTGTTCATGTGCAACATTCCAACGTCAGTAACTGATGACATGACGTGTGTATGTGTGTATTGTCTTATAAGGTTTGTTGCGCTTACACCCCTTCAAATGGGGCTATGGCCTTATTGAATAAAATTTCCGTATTCCGTCTTCTCTTTCTCTCTCTCTCTCTCTCTCTCTCCTCTCTCTCTCTCTCTCTCTCTCTCTCTCTCTCTCTCTCTCTCTCTCTCTCTCTCTCTCTCTTCTGTCTGTCTGTCTGTCTGTCTGTCTGTCTGTCTGTCTGTCTGCCTGTCTGTCTGTCTGTCGTCTCTCTCTTCTCTCTCTTTTCTCTTTTCTCTCTCTCTCCCCCTCTCTCCCCCCCCTCTCTCTCCTCCCTCTCTCTCTCCCTCTCCGCTAGGCCAAACCGGCTCACAGTAATGACAGAATATGTCTCACCCTGATGCAGCCGTAATGGTTGGCTGGGCATAAAACACCCAGTTACTACTACTACTACTACTACTATTACAGTACCAGCTTTCCCGGCTAGAAAAGAGTTAAAACTATGTCCCTTTATAGACAAACGTCTGCACTTTTTCCGCCGCCACGGAAAACTGTGCTCTTGAGCACATTCAGATAGTGACGATACTGTGGCCCGCTATTTCACCTAACCCCGCTTATCAGCAGAATGGAGACGACTTGACCCTGGACCTGTTGTGTGTTTCAGCGTGCATTCATTATTCATTAATGAATACCGCCCCACACGTGTCGAGAAAGAGAGCGGGGGGTTGAGTGAGACGGGGAGATAGATTGAGGTGGGCGGAGATAGAGGGAGGAGAAAAGGAGGAGAGGGGGGGAACAGTGGAGAAAGAGGGGAGAGGTGGAGAGAGACGGGATCAGAGAGGGGGGGAGATAGATGGAGAGAGAGGGGGGAGAGATAGATGGAGAGGGAGAGGGTCAGAGAGAGGGGGGGAGATAGATGGAGAGAGAGGGGGGGAGATAGATGGAGAGAGAGGGGATCAGAGAGAGGGGAGGAGATAGATGGAGAGAGAGGGGGAGATAGATGAGAGAGAGGGACGAGAGAGAGGGGGGAGATAGATGGAGAGAGAGGGGGGGAGATAGATGGAGAGAGAGGGGATCAGAGAGAGGGGGGGGATAGATGAGAGAGGAGGGGGAGATAGATGGAGAGAGAGGGATTAGAGAGAGAGGTGGAGATAGATGGAGAGAGGGGGGGGGAGAAGATGGAGAGAGAGGGGATCAGAGAGAGGGGGGAGATAGATGGAGAGAGAGGGGATCAGAGAGAGGGGGGGGAGATAGATGGAGAGAGAGGGGGGATAGAGAGAGGGGAGATAGATGGAGAGAGGGGGGATAAGAGAGAGGGGATAGAGGAGGGGGAGATAGATGAGAGAGGGGGGAGATAGATGGAGAGAGAGAGGGATAGAGAGAGGGAGGGAGATAGATGAGAGAGAGGAGGGGGAGATAGATGGAGAGAGAGGGGATCAGAGAGAGGGGGAGATAGATGGAGAGAGAGGGGGGGAGATAGATGGAGAGAGAGGGATCAGAGAGAGGGGGAGATAGATGGAGGGGAGGGATTAGAGAGGGGGAGATAGATGGAGAGAGAGGGGATTAGAGAGGGGGAGATAGATGGAGAGAGAGGGGATAGAGAGAGGGGGAGATAGATGGAGAGAGAGGGGATCAGAGAGAGGGGGGAGATAGATGGAGAGGGGGGATCAGAGAGAGGGGGGAGATAGATGGAGAGAAGGGGGGATAGAGAGAGGGGGAGATAGATGGAGAGGGGGGATCAGGAGAGAGGGGGGAGATAGATGGAGAGAGAGGGGATCAGAGAGAGGGGGGAGATAGATGGAGAGAGAGGGGATCAGGAGAGAGGGGGAGATAGATGGAGAGAGAGGGATTAGAAGAGAGGGGGAGATAGATGGAGAGGAGGGGATTAG
>JABMCL010001228.1:1552500-1557500 GCA_018857735.1 Alviniconcha marisindica
CACACACCACACACCACAACACACACCACACACACACACACAACACACACACACACACACACACACACACACACAACACACACACACACACACACACACACGTACAGCACGCACAAGCACGCACACACACACAACACACACACACACACACACACACCAACACACACCACACCACCAACACACACACACACACACACACACACACACACACACACACACACAACACACACACCACACACACACCACCCCACACACCACACCACACACACACACACACACACACACACACACACACAGAATGATGTCGTGTGCATCAACAGCATAGCCGCACTGTGCGGACTCACGGACGTTGATGATTCGTCGTTAGCATTAACGATCACAAAGCGGGCAAGAGATGATGACAGAGTCG
Organism: Alviniconcha marisindica; assembly: GCA_018857735.1. Taxonomy (NCBI): domain Eukaryota; kingdom Metazoa; phylum Mollusca; class Gastropoda; family Provannidae; genus Alviniconcha; species Alviniconcha marisindica. The sequence goes on from JABMCL010001228.1 coordinate 1,552,910, forward strand.
GACTGAACGTGAAATCACTAAGCAGTTCACACAATCAACACCGGCGGAAGTACAGTATGGGAGAGAGAGAGGGGGGGGGGAGGGGGGAGAGAGAGAGAGAGAGAGAGAGAGAGAGAGAGAGAGAGAGAGAGAGAGAGATCAGTTCATGTTAGTATAGTTAATTTTATTGAATGTATTTCACTACATAGGCCGTTGGTTCGGCTGATATTCCCTAGAGAATAAATAATTGAAATGACGATACGTCCTCAGGTGTCGGGCTGACACATTAGGGGAAATTGCAAAATAATTTTCGTTTCAGTGTTGCTTTAAGCCCGTTCTTAATTGGGCGAATGTTTGTTCGCGAACCTAGTTGGAAGTATTCGGCGAACCTAGTTGGTTCTTATTTGGGCGAACTTTTCTTCGCGAACCTAGTTCAATGGAAGTATTCGTCGAACTGCGACGAAGCTATATTCGGGGTCCAAAAAGCTTCACTCAACACGTTCTGGGAACATTCGCCCTATTCGACGAACATCGCCTCTGATTGGCTGAGAGCAGAGCTCTCCTGTGGATGAAGAAGAAATAGAAATAAAAAGGATGACGGTGTCGCTAGGTTCTTCACTCGCTTCGGAGGGATTTTTTTAATTTGTTGACTTGTGGGAGGCGCAGCCTTGTGTCGGGGACCCAGAATGAGATAGTAGTTAGTTGAATTACCCTGTGAGGGATGATTAAAGTACATTGACTTGACTTGACCCTACATTTTCGATCATGCTGTCTGCTGCGCGTCTGCCGCAAGTTCGGGCCGAAGCTTGCATCTCATTACAAGCCGATTGAGAACGAAGTAAAGTTCGTCGAAGTGTCCGAACCATGTTCGGCGAACTAAAAGTTCAATTAAGAAACGAATCATAGTTCGTCGAAGTGTCCGAAGTATGTCCGGCGAACAAACATTCGCCCAGTTCAGAACGGGCTTTACGTCCACAAAAACCGTCAAGCTTATTAGGGACGGGAGCCCAGGACGGCCACCTGGACTTTCACACAGCCCCTGACCTCTGAATTCTAAACGCATCGTGCAGTGTCGCTTTACGTCCAGAGAAACCATCAGGCTTATTAGGGACGGGGAGCCCAGGACGGCCCCCTCGACTTTCACACAGCTCCTGAGCTCTGTTGCAAGACGATGGTGATGGTGTGGGGCTCAGTGTCCTCAGATGTCAGGCTGACGTGCTAGAGAAAATTGCAAGATGAGTGTGGCGAGATCTTCTTACGTTGCTGACGTAGAGTTTGCCGGTGTAACTGGACTGCTGTCGGCCTCACATTTTGTCGTGCTGTCTGCAGAAGCGGGCATCTCTGGAATTTTTCCAAAGACGCGAGGAGCATTTGTAAATATAAATAAAAATAAAGTTCAATCGACAGTTTGCCAGCTCATCATTTTTTTTTATTGATTTTTTTTTTTTTTAAATTTTGCCACGCGACTGGACATCTGAAAGAACACCCGTCTTGAGGCGGCGCTGGCAGGTCGGGTCGGTGGTGACAGTGATAACCGGAGAGGAAGATGCAGCTGGGACAGGGATGGAGATGAAGATGCAGCTGGGACAGGGATGGGGAGGAAGATGCAGCTGGGACAGGGATGGAGAGCTAGAGGAAGATGCAGCTGGGACAGGGGTGAAGAGCTAGAGGAAGATGCAGCTGGGACAGGGATGGGGAGGAAGATGCAGCTGGGACAGGGATGGAGGAGGAAGATGCAGCTGGGACAGGGATGGAGAGGAAGATGCAGCTGGGACAGGGATGGAGAGGAAGATGCAGCTGGGACAGGGATGGGGAGGAAGATGCAGCTGGGACAGGGATGGGGAGGAAGATGCAGCTGGGACAGGGATGGAGAGGAAGATGCAGCTGGGACAGGGATGAGAGGAAGATGCAGCTGGGACAGGGATGGAGAGGAAGATGCAGCTAGGACAGGGATGGAGAGGAAGATGCAGCTGGAATAGGGATGGAGAGCTAGAGGAAGATGCAGCTGGGACAGGGGTGGGGAGGAAGATGCAGCTGGGACAGGGATGGCGGAGAGGAAGAGGCAGTTGGGACAGAGATAGCAGAGAGGAAGATGCAGCTGGGACAGGGATGGCGGGGAGGAAGATGCAGCTGGGACAGGGATGGAGGGGAAGATACAGCTGGGACAGGGATGGCGGAGAGGAAGATGTAGGTGGGACAGGGATGGCGGGGAGGAAGAGGCAGTTGGGACAGAGATAGCGGAGAGGAAGATGCAGCTGGGACAGGGATGGAGGGGAAGATGCATCTGGGACAGGGATGGAGGGGAAGATGCAGCTGGGACAGGGATGGCGGAGAGGAAGATGCAGGTGGGACAGGGATGGAGGGGAAGATGCAGGTGGGACAGGGAGAGAGAGGAAAATGCAGCTGAGAGAGGGAGGGAGAGGAAGATGCAGCTGGGACAGGGATGGAGGGGAAGATGCAGCTGGGACAGGGATGGATCAGCCCATATGATGAAGACGGCTGAGAGCGAGCATTATGACAGCGATGAGGATAATCACAAACGAAGAGGATCGATCCGAACGTTAGACAGCAACAAGCAGCGGGGAAGAAAGGCGAGTAGCTAATAGCTTTGCGGAAAAACAACACGCACACCCCATAGCATATCGCTCCCTTCCACGTAAACGGGCAATATTTCATCCGCGCGAACCCGTCTCCAATTCAGTGTTTCATTTCAGTGCATCATTATTATACCCCTCCTCCTCCCCTAAACACCTCCTCCTGTCCCAGGTCTGCTCTAAGCCGGCCTGACATGGGTCGGTGTCTGTGTCCCTTCTGACAACCTGTAGTTGGCTCAAAGAATGGTTGGCTGAAGCTGTTTGCACTCTGCCCTACTGTTTGATGGTTTTCTTGGTGTTGTTGCTCTCTCTCTCTCTCTCTCTCTCTCTCTCTCTCTCTCTCTCTCTCTCTCTCTCTCTCTCTCTCTCTCTCTCTCTCTGCGTGTGTGTGTGTGTGTGTGTGTGTGTGTGTGTGTGTGTGTGTGTGTGTGTGCGCGCGCGTGTGAAGTGCTGTGTGTGTTTGTGTGTGTGTGTGTGTGTGTGTGTGTGTGTGTGTGTGTGTGTGTGTGTTGTGTGTGTGTGTGTGTGTGTGTGTGTGTGTGTGTGTGTGTGTGTGTGTGTGTGTGTGTGTGTGTGTGACAGTGTGTGTGTGTGTGTGTGTGTGTGTGTGTGTGTGTGGCAGCGTTGGCCGCAGTGGGTGTGCCAGCTCGCATAATTATTTGCCGCTTAGGTGTGGGGGGCTGTCAGCTTCTGACTGTGGCTAAAATGTCGTGGGGACGGTTGCATAACACTGCCTTCAAAAATAAGAGTACGCACGGGCTTGTCACACTTTCACTCCTTATACTAGTTATAGATACGTACTTGGTTTAGTGCTTGGAATTTAACATGCCGTCAACCGCACAGGATCCTAGTCTCCGGACGAACAGAAGGAGAGAGAATGGCCGGGTGAGGGGGGGGGGGGGGGGGAGGGGAAGGGGGGGGGGGGGCAGACAGGCAGCTAAGAGACAGAGAGAGAGATAACTCGAACTCGAAAACTTTAACACTCAAGGATATTAGCTAAGAGAGAGAGAGAGAGAGAGAGAGAGAGAGAGAGATGTGGTTCTTCACTGGCTCGATCCGCAGTTGTAGAGCCTACAACCATAGGACCTCTCTGTATAGGAACTCTCTAGTCGTGAGACCTGTATACCTCTCTACACCTCCTTCGTGCACCCGGCCCCATGTTTACTCCGGCAGGTTGTCGGAGCTAAGAAAGACCTTGGCTGAAGGAGCCAGCAGCGTTCATCTGGCACTGGCCGCCGGGCCCCGTGTCGATCAAGTAGGGCACTGGGTCAGCGCTTGCGGCGACTTATCATTGTAATCAGCTGTTGTCGCTGTTCTTGCTCGCCACTGATTTTCGGCTTATCGCCCGGCAGTCTGAGGTGAACAACTGCTAATCGGCGTAGAGATCGAAGTTGATGAATTATACAGGCAGGTATCAGCGTGTACATGATGTGTATGTACACTGTAGATAGATAGGTAGATAGATAAAATGGAGGAGAGGAGAGAGAGAGAGAGAGAGAGGAGAGAGAGAGAGAGAGAGAGAGAGAGAGAGAGAGAGTTGTTGCACCCATCACTAGTCTTGCTGTACTATGGGGGACATGGCCGCTGGAAGAAACTGATCACAGCTTTCGTCTTTACACGATTACACTGATGCAGGACTCGGTCGAAAGCGGCGGCGAGGCTTTCTCAGTAGCTTTCATAGTTAATTGTCTAAACAGGCCCAGTTTCTAGACGGTGTTGTAAGATTTTAGAAGAGTGGTGATGTGCGGGTCCACGAAGAGAGAGGTGATCACGTCTCGTCATCATTATCGAACTATGTTGGTTGACTTCATTACCAGTCGGAAAGCATTTGGCCCTCTGCCTCTGCTCTCCTGCCAGTCTTGTTTGGCTTGCTGTTCCTGTCCGTCTGTCTGCCTGCCTGCCTGCCCCTCTCTGTCTCTCTGTTTCTGTCTCTCTCCGTCTGTCTCTCTGTCAGTGTCTGCCTGCCTGCCTGCCTGCCTGCCTGCCTGTCTGTCTGTCTGTCTGTCTGTCTGTCTGTC
>JABMCL010001228.1:1562500-1572500 GCA_018857735.1 Alviniconcha marisindica
TGTAGTTTAGGTTCATTTAGACCTGTCTGAGAGAGAGAGAGAGAGAGAGAGAGAGAGAGAGAGAGAGAGAGAGAGACAGACAGACAGACAGACAGACAGACAGACAGACAGACAGACAGACAGACGACACAGAGACAGAGACAGAGAGAGAGGATAAAAAAACACTTTATTTACGAGAGTAATAGATCAGCATGTATGCTTTTATTTTACATCCGACCCTCGCCCGAACAAAGGACTAATCTAGATCTAATCATACACGCATACATTCTCTAAGCTACGACACATCTGTCCAGAGAGACATTCTCTAAGCTACGACACATCTGTACACAGAGAGAGAGACAGAGAGAGAGACACAGAGAGAGAGAGAGAGAGAGAGAGAGAGAGAGAGAGAGAGAGCGGAGAGAGAGAGAGAGGTGTTATGAACGGTGGATATAAGCAACGTTACCAGCAGATTATATCGATTTGCAAGCAGTCCGACCTGTCAGTGGTGTTTTTTTTTGTGATGTCGCACGCCACGAAAGACCCCTCGACCCTCTCAGTTTAGCCCACGAGACGCGGTGTGGAAATCTCTTTTGAACGGGGGGGGGATCACATCAAAATTATCCGCCCGCTCGATGAGCAAATGCAGTCTGAAAATTGCAGCCTACGCTCTGAATGCATATTTTTTAGAAAAAATGGCGGCATAGTTAAAGCGTTGTCGGGCTACGATGCCAGCAGATAGGCCTACGGTGTTGGCTTCTGTGCATTAAAATTTATTTTATTTTTATTTTATTGACCTGTGTATTCTTTTATCGTTTTTGGTTGGCTAGCAATTTTTGTCCGTTAGAACTATAACGTTCGACAGTTCTAACACAGCTTACAAGTAAATTGATTGCGTACCAAAGACACTTAATCTGAAGCAATCGAACCATCACCGTGTAAACTGACCAAAAAAGGGAAAAAAATAATGAGAGAGAGAGAACAGACAGAGAGAGACAGAGAGAGACAGAAACAGAAAGGAGTGACAGAGACACACAGAAAGACAGAGAGAGAGGCAGAGAGAGAGAGAGAGGCAGAGAGAGACAGAGAGGCAGAGAGAGACACAGAGAGAGGGGAGAGAGAAAAGAGGGCAGAGAGAGAAAAGAGGGGGGGCAGAGAGAGAGGGGGGCAGAGAGAGACAGGGGAGAGAGAGAGAGAGACAGAGAGAAAAGAGAGAGAGAGAGAGACAGAGAGAGTCAGAGAGGAATAAATCAGGAGGTTTAGAAACAATCCCAAAAGGCGAGAGAGAGGACTAGGGGAAAGAGGGAGGGGAGTTAAGATGTAATTTGGATTTAAAAACCCCCCAATAAGGCCCTATGCTTTTTAGAGGGGTATTACCAAAGGGATAAGCCTTGTTAACATGTCAATGATTTATCCATAAGCTATAAGCTTTGTTAGCATGCCAGTGATTATCCATAAGCCATAAGCCTTGTTCGCATGCCAATGGTTATCCATAAGCCATAAGCTTTGTTAGCATGCCAGTGATTATCCATAAGCCATAAGCCTTGTTAGCATGCCAGTGATTATCCATAAGCCATCAGTTTCGTTAACATGTCAGTGATTATGCATTAACCATAAGCCTTGTTAGCTTGCCAGTGATTATCCATAAGCCATAAGCCTTTCCAACATGCAAGTGGTTATCCATAATGCATAAGCCTTGTTAACACGCCAGTGATTATCCATAAGCCTCGTTAGCATGCCTGTACAATCAGCTATAATAATAATTTATAAGCTATACGATTTGTTAACGTGTCAGTTCATTACCCATAAGCCATAAGCTTCGTTAACGTGTCAATGATTATCCATAAGGCATACGCCCTGTTAGCATGCCAGCGATTATTCATACGATACAAGCCTTGTTAACACGCCAGTGATTATCCATAAGCCTCGTTAGCATATCAGCGATTATCCATCAACCATAAGATTCGTTAACATATAATTTATATCCATAAACATACACATAAATTCCATTCCACGTAGTGCAGAATTGTACCCCCCACGCCACCCCTGCATTCTTGCAGCTTGTCTTGTGTTGCTACCCTGTGCGCGTTTGGCTGTTCTCGTCTCAGTACCTTATTGTGCCTGTTTGTGTATTCTCCATTCAGTACCTTATTGTGCCTGTTTGTGTGTTCTCCATTCAGTACCCTGTGCATTTTTGGGGCTGTTCTCCTTTCAGTATCTTATTGTGCCTGTTTGTGTGTTCTCCTTTCAGTATCTTATTGTGCCTGTTTGTGTGTTCTCCATTCAGTACCCCGTGCTTGTTTGTGTGTTCTCCTTTCAGTATCTTATTGTGCCTTTTTGGGGTTTTTTGTTTTTTTTTCCTTTTCAGTACCTTTTTTTTTTATTTTATTGTGCCTGTTTGTGTGTTCTCCATTCAGTACCTTATTGTGCCTGTTTGTGTATTCTCCATTCAGTACCTTATTGTGCCTGTTTGTGTATTCTCCATTCAGTACCCTGTGCATGTTTGGGGCTGTTCTCCTTTCAGTACCTTATTGTGCCTGTTTGTGTGTTCATTCAGTACCCCGTGCCTGTTTGTGTGTTCTCCATTCAGTACCCTGTGCATGTTTGGATGTTCTCGTTTCGTGTGCGTTCAGACCTTCTAACTGAGTAGTTACTGACAGCTAGACATAAGGTTGGATTGGTGTGCGTCGTTTCTGTTTCGACGATGGTATCTTAATGCAGTGAGGGTTTGGCCTGCGGCTTGTCTGCATTAATAACAATGGTGTTGGCAATTTGTGAAGCACCTGCCCCACGGCTCAAAGCGATGAACAAACATAACACGCATGATGTACATCGAGACAGAGAGTGTTAGATCCACAAGTTAACATCTAACACATGATGTACACACCAACAAGGGTTCAAACAGAACTGTGCCAGATGTACACACACACACAAAACACACACACACACACACACACACACACACACACACACACACACACACACACACACACCTGTGCACACACACCCCACACACACACACACACACACACACCACACACACACACACACACACACACACACACACACACACACACACACACACACACCACACACACACACACACACACACCCACACCACACACACCTGTGCACACACACACACACACCAAAACACACACACACACACACACACACACACACACACACACACACACACACACACACACACACACACACACACTGTACAAACTGATAGATGTGGACGCTATTACTTAACTGAAATATTCTGAGAAGAGAAATGTCTTAAGTTTCGCTTCTGAAGGAAGAGAGAGTAGCTTAATATCTTGGGGGGGGGGGGGGGGGGGGGGGGGAAGATTGTTACATGTGGGGACCGAAGTGTGAGAAAGTGCGAAAGCCATGGGTTTTGCGGCTGAACGGGGGGAGGGGGTGGGGGAGGTTGTGAGTGTGTGTGTTTTCTGTTGTTGTTTTAATTTATCTTCCAACCCTATTTCAACATTGAAAATAGCGCACTTTTCAGCTTTGAAAACTCCACTGAATAATTCATTTCCCCCTGATTTTATGTATACAAAAGTATGGCAATAAGTTGATCTGACACTTGAAAAAACGACGAATTAGGTGCAATGAGATTACCTGTTGTTTGGACCAAATTTGGGGTTTCCCCCCAAAAAAACTACAACAACAACAACAACAACAAAACAACAACAACGTTTTGAGACTATTTTGTTGCGCGTGTAAGAAGTCGAAAGCATGAAACTGTTCCTATCTTGGAGTCACTGTTGATGACATAATCTAGGGACGATCTTCATCGTCGTCCCTTTTTTTCTTTTTCTTTTTCTTTAAAGTTGTCCTGGAGTTATAAGTTGGAAGAACGTGGTGGCCAGTTTTTGCACTTAACGAGCAAACTGCCAGTTTGGGCCGGGATTGACATTTTGGGTTTGCTGAGATCACCGGCTCGGCTGATAGCAATCCCATCGCTGTCTTCGATTTCAGTTCCCATCAGAACCATCCGCAGAGATCGTTTCGGCTGGAACGAAGGCAGAATTGAAAAGACAGAGCTGCGAACCTTCTTTGGAGCTATTACCAGCAACAACAACAAAAATTGTTTGTTTGTCTTTGTTTTTTAAGGACGCCAGAAAACGGACACACTAAGAATGCATAAAAAGAGACGGTTGTAGTTTAAGGCTCTCTGACGGACACACTAAGAATGCATAAAAAGAGACGGTTGTAGTTTAAGGCTCTCTGACGGACACACTAAGAATGCATAAAAAGAGACGGTTGTAGTTTAAGCCTCTCTGACGGACACACTAAGAATGCATAAAAAGAGACGGTTGTAGTTTAAGGCTCTGTGGCGGACACACTAAGAAAGCCTTAAAAAGAGACGGTTGTAGTTTAAGCCTCTCTGACGGACACACTAAGAAAGCCTAAAAAAGAAACGGTTGTAGTTTAAGCCTCTCTGACGGACACACTAAGAATGCAAAAAGACGGTTGAGTTTAAGCTCTCTGACGGACACCTAAGAGCAAAAGAGACGGTTGTAGTTTAAGGCTCTTGCGGACACACTAAGAAAGCCTAAAAAGAGACGGTTGTAGTTTAAGGCTCTTGACGAACATAGAAGCATAGGACGGTTGAAGGCCCTGACGACACACTAAGAATGCATAAAAAGAGACGGTTGTAGTTTAAGGCTCTGTGGCGGACACACTAAGAAAGCCTAAAAAAAGGGGGACGCCTGTTTAAGCCGCCCTTAAGAACTCCCCAGAATTGTCTCTCTTCGTGCTGACAAACGATTCAGCTCTTAGATTGTCTCCTCTGACAACAGAAAAAGAAAACTGCCCGCCGAGAGCTATCTGAAGCACGGTGGGTTCGTGAGCAGATTTATCTTCTTTCGGTCGATGCGGTCTTCCGATCGTGTCTCTGCACAGGAATCGTCGTCTGAGCAAACTGTTGAGAATCCTACGGTGGCATTGAGAGTGGGGGTGGGGAGGAGGGTTGCGGGGGGTTGAGGGGCGGGGGTAGATCGTCATTGAGGGTGAAGAATGTATTGGCTCTGCCTGATTCCAGCCGCGGAGAAAGTAATGAATGTGTCTTTTTGTGTCACCTCATTTCAGCTGCCCAGTTTAATCCCAGTCTGTTCTCGCGGCGAGCTCCGCGATAATGATTACGAGTCGTTTCTCGCTCCCTGTAGCTATTGTAGGATTTATTGCCCGCTTTGCTTTCATCTTCAGACGAACTTAGTCAGCATTCGGAGCAGCGTGCACTTCTCTGGTTGGTGGCGAAGTTTCGTTTTCGGTCATGTTGTCTTGGTCGAAGCTTGATGCGCATAAAAAGTCGTGCGAGTTAAGGCCTACGTGTTTGTGGTGAGCATTCGCCCGCCCCCGTCTGACCATAGCCGCAAAACTTTGCCATTGGCTCTTTCTCGGTGTTTGTGGGTGCGAGCTGTCTTTGTGATTACGGGCTGCTTTGCTTGTATGTAGCGTCTGTATGGTGCTACAAGCAAAAAGACTCTCTCTCTCTCTCTCTCTCTCTCTCTCTCTCTCTCTCTCTCTCTCTCTCTCTCTCTCTCTCTCTCAGACTACACATATCACAAACACGCGCGCGTGCGCGCTCTTTTTGTCTCTCTCTTGCTCGCTTGTTTACTCGCTCACCCACTCGCGCACGCACTCACTCACTCACACACACACACACACCACACGCACGCACGCACACGCGCACCGCACAGCACAGCACACGCACGCACGCACACACGCACACACACACACAGGCGCGCGCGCACACCCATCACACACACACACACACACGCACGCAACCACCAACACACACACACCACACACACACGCACCACACACACAACACACACACACACATCACACACACACACACACGGATCAGAACACCACACATGCACAGCAACACTCCGGCATGAGAGCTTGTTAAATTTTGGTGAAGGGTGTCCGCCAGTGGTTATCGAACCACAACCAGCCCTTCCCCATAGCGCAGTCTACTCCATACCCACCACCACCACCACCACCACCACCACCACCCGACCCTCCTCGCGGTCCTGCCACAGACAGGGCAGTCTCAGAGTCCGCTTCAGCGGCTGAGTCCCGTTCACCACATCCTTCCTCCATCCATTGCCGTTACTGGTTACGCCATGGGGCTGGGAAAACTCGGCTAACGACGCGGATTTTTGTTGGTGCTCAGAGGTTGCAGTGGTTATCTCACGCACACAACGCACCTTCCATAGGCCAGGTTTTATCCATAATCCTGGAGCTTACCACTACATGTACACACAATAGCCAGTACAAGCCAGTATTGTTCAATCCAGAACTTTGCGTCTCTCCACAGGTAGCAAGGTACAGATACTCAGTATGCTTAAATCAGACTATTCAGCGGCTGAGTCCCGTTCACCACATCCTTCCTCCATCCATTGCCGTTACTGGTTACGCCATGGGGCTGGGAAAACTCGGCTAACGACACGGATTTTTGTTGGTGCTCAGATTGCAGTGACTTCGTTATCTCACGCACACAACGTATTTTTAGGCCAGGTTTTTATTATAATCTCTGGAATGCTTAACACAGGTACATGTACAAAATAGCACAGGTACAATAGCCAGTATTGTTCAGATCCAGAACTATTTTGCTTCCCTCCCCCCCCCCCCCCCCCCCCCCCCCCCCCCCCACCCTTTTTTCTTTCTCTCTTTCGTTTGTTACCCCGAGGGCCGGGCGCGTCCGATTTTCACGCGCCTGCCTCAACGCTATTATTGCTTCCGCAGTCTTAATTTAGTACTCAGATTCGAAGAACTGATTTACGACACCCGCCGAAGGGAGGCTGGGGATGTCTGATGGCTCTCCTTTGTTTAGAATCTCAGGGCTGTCATTTGATTCCCCTTTCCTGTCTCCTCTCTTGTTTTTCTGCCTAGTCCTCCTTGCTCTTTCTGTCTTGTCATGTTTCTGCTAATGGTCCATTTTCCTGACTTCTGTCGAGAAAGTTCTCAAGCATTTTTCGTTGAGTTAGACTTTTTTTTTTTTTTCTTTTCTTTTTGTATTGCTCTTGTTTAGCAGCTGGGGAATGATAGTTGGTAGGTGGTGTGAGCAGCTTGCTGCACTATGGGACTGGTACTTGCCATTATGCATTTATATAACGTTTTTTTAAATTTTTTGTTGTTTCTGTCCATTCCTTAAAAAAAAAAAAAATCTTTAATCTGGTTTCGATAAAGTAGACTGAGTAGTCGACGATACCAGCATGTCCTGGCCATAATTATGTGCTCTCTTAACAGCGTGTAATGTTGAAGGGACTAACTCTTTGGAAGTTTCTGTTTGATGTTTGTGTATGTCTGTTTTGTTTTATGTTTGGATTGACTTTTTTTTTTAAAGGTTTACACATGGGAAGAATATTGAAATGCGAATTTGATTATGACCTGAGTTTGGTTGTCCTGAGGTGACCCTGTGCGGTTGACAGGATGTTAAAATCCAATTACTAACTAATTTACGACATCCTTCCTCCAACCACTGCCATAATTGGTTACGCCGTAGATCTTCGTTGGTGCTCAAACAGCAGTAAGTTTGTAACAGACAACTTAAATTGTAAGGCGTTTCTGTTATAACCGTCCGCATTGCCAACGCCATCACAAGTAAAACAAAAATCGTTTGAATGAAGACAACTCTTTTTTTTTCTTTTTTTTAACCGGTGCGCTCGTGCCTCAGGTTGACGTGCATGTTTGGACGATATGTTGCTTTCACAGTCTTATTGGTAGACTATTCCAACCTTTCGGAGGCGCTGACCGCGTCGGTGGACAGCTGCGCGGAGATAAAGAGTGCCCGTTCCGTGGTGTAACCAAATCTGCCAGAGTTTGGAGGAAGGTGCCGGAAAGAGAAACTTGGAGTGTGAATTTAATTGAATTTTAGTGTGAACTCAAACTTTTGGTAAGTTTTACATCGGGCGCTGACAGCGGGCGCGGAGATGAGGATCACTCTCCCCCCCCCCCCTCCTCTCCCCTCCCCCCCCTCCCCCCCAACTCCAAGCACTGGTTTACGACATCCTTCCTTCAACCACTGCCGTATTTAGTTACGCCATAGGGTCCAAAAAACTGTCAGCTAACGAGCAGTTTCTTGTTGGTGCTCAACAGTAGTAAGTTTGTTACAAACAACTCAGATTATATCAGACGTTTGTTTTATAACTGACCATGTTGCTTACGCCAGCTCAAATAAAACCAAGATCGTTTGAATCAAGACGGAACTCTTTTTTTTTACCCGGGGTGGATGCGCCTTTTGTTTACGTGTGTTCTTGAGCGTTAGGTTGCTTCTGCAGTCATAATCAGTACCCAAATCTTTCGGAGGGCGCTGACCGCATCGGTGGACTGCTGCGCGGAGATAAAAGAGTGCCCCTTTAGTGGCGTAACTAAATCTGGCAGAGTTTGGAGGAAGGTGCCGGAAAGCGATGCTCGGAGTGTGGGTCTGGTACTGGTAAGAGCAGTTTCTAGAGAACGACATAGGAACTATTAATAACTCAATAGACCACTTGTCCAGAATGGAAGAAGTGCTTTAGCTACCAAATGATTAATTGTATAACTATGTGTGGAGTCGAACATCTTACAGCTTCTTTGGTTAGGTGTGATTGGTTGGTTACTCAGTTGATTGCCAGGTTGGTTATTTGCTATTGTTTCTGTTTGTTATTTGTTTGTACTTAGGTTTGGTTTGGTTTGTTGTTGTTTTTTCACGATGAGCTGGTAAATGTTATTGGCCCGATTAAGAATTTCTCCATATCTGAATGGCCCGATTAGGATTTCTTCCGTCCGTTGGGTGTTCCTAATTTGTCAGTGGTGTACTGGTAGCGCTCTTTGGTTGCTGCGTGGCTGGTGCCACGTGAAACTGCTGCCCGTCTCGGCGCAAGTTCTGTGCACACCATTCAACCGCACACCAGTTTGCAGTGTCACCGTGTGGTAGCGGTGAACGAGAGCGTAGTGAGTGCTAGCAGCAGCCACTGCAAAGCTCGGGTCGCCTACCGAAGGCGAGTAAGTCCCCGAGCTAATGGATCCCGCGCACGGCTTTTCAGTCCTTCCTGTGGTCCCGAAATCGATGGCAGCTAGAGCTCATTCAGCCTCTGTTGTTCCGAAAGCACGTCCTGAGGAATACTGGGGAACACCGCACCGGGGCCGCCCGGCGACCGTTGGCCGGTTTGGTAACGGGCTGCTGCAGCAGCGTCTTGGCACCCGTGGGTGACCTGGACTGAATAGGCCGTTCGTCACGGAGCTGCGTTTGGAGTTACTTCCCCTGGTCTCGGGCACCCCCGCCCATTCCATGGCCGACGCAGTAGTTGTAGTACAGAGAGAGGTGGCGCGGAATGGATTTTTCGAGTTTTGACTGCGATAGTCACCAGCCGAGAATGGTAATTAACGGTCAAGGCGGGGGGGGGAGAGGGGCGTCTGTGGGTGCGGGCTGGGTCAGCAGGCACTGACAAACGCTGGTTTGAATTTCCCTCGGGCTGCTTGGCGGCGTGTAGTATTTGTCCCTTGGGTGTGGTCGTGATCAACTACTACGCGGCAAGATTTCTCGCTGGGGAGCGAGCGAGCGAGCGAGAGAGAGAGAGAGGGGGGGGGGGACAGAGACAGAGAGTTCGAGAGTTCGAGAGAGAGAGAGAGAGAGAGAGAGAGAATGGATTGTGCCAAAGAGAAAAAAAAAGTGTCCTGTATATATATTCGTAAGAAATAAATCCCCGAGGAAGGCAGCTCCGCCGAAAATTGGGGATATTTTAAAGCCAACTGGTTTTTCTTAGATCTTTTCCGTATATATACTTTGCAAAGACTTTGTCGTGTATTGATTGAGTCTTCGCTTTACATACAAGCACAGCTAAGACTGAACTTTCCGCTGCTGGTGACTTCAATAACTGACGGTCTGTGGCCGAGTCTCGTCCCATGGTAGTCGTATATATAATAATGTTCTTGGCGGCGGCTGCTGGTCTCGTAATGAACTGGATGCCTGTGGGATGCCGGTAGGGCACGGAACTCCGTGATTTGTTTCTAGAAC
>JABMCL010001228.1:1577500-1582500 GCA_018857735.1 Alviniconcha marisindica
TCTGTCTCTGTCTCTGTCTCCTCTCTCTCTCTCTCTCTCTCTCTCTCTCTCTCTCTCTCTCTCTCTCTCTCTCTCTCTCTCTCTCTCTCTCTCTCTCTCTCTCTCTCTGTCACTGCCTCTCTCTGTGTCTCTCTCTCTGTCTGTGTCTGTATGTCTGTGTTTCTCTGTCTCTGTCTCTCTCTGTCTCTCTCTCTGTCTCTCTGTCTCTGTCTCTTTCTCTGTCTCTGTCTCTGTCTGTCTGTCTGTCTGTCTGTCTGAGTGTCTGTCTGTCTGTCTGTCTGTCTGTCTGTCTGTCTCTCTCTCTCTCTCTCTCTCTCTCTCTCTCTCTCTCTCTCTCTCTCTCTCTCTCTCTCTCTCTCTCTCTCTCTCTCTGTTGTCAGGTGTGTTTTTTCTGCTGTCTGTGACAACCAATATCTGAAAAGCATCCACCCGTTCAAGCCTTTCTGATAAAGACATTGCTTATGACGCCTTTACACATTTTTGTTTGATCGATTTTTTAGTTTAGTTACGGAGAAAGAGCACGATGCTTTTTTGTTGAGGTCAAATGTGCGCCTATCTGTGGCTGATACGGCATATCTTTGTGGCATCTCTCGGTCTGAAGTTGAAACTGATACCTAGACACCCCCCCCCCCCCCCTTCCCCCCATTGTGGTAACAGAAAACCGCCCGTGCCCTGGGGTCTGGCACGAGAGCCGTCTGATTGGCGGGCTGGATCCACAATCCTGAGGGCATCGGTAGTCTGCGGTGCCTGCAGATTGCAGTCTAGTCTTCTTCTAGTCTCCGCGAAAGTAGATTTGATCTAACTGTCACGCAAAGGGTACACACTCTCGTGATGATTGCATGACGAAAGGAAGAACTCGACGCCGCTCTAAGCAAATAAATTTCACAATATCGACCCTGTCTCTGTCTCGCTGTCTGTCTGTCTGTCTGTCTGTCTGTCTGGCTGGCTGTCTGTCTGTCTGTCTGTCTGTCTGTCTGTCTGTCTGTCTGTCTGTCTCTCTCTCTCTCTCTCTCTCTCTCTCTCTCTCTCTCTCTCTCTCTCTCTCTCTCTCTCTCTCTCTCTCTCTCTCTCTCTCTCTCTCTCTCTCTCTCCCCTTTATCCTTGCGTAGTAAAGTTCAATCAGTCAATCAATCAATCAATCAATCTCTTGCGAAGTCTATGAGCAGTATGCTGCCCATCCATTATTTACAGCCGTCTGAAAGTGTTCGGTTTGTCTTGTCTTGTTTTGTCCTGGCAAGGTATCTGGAAAATGGTATTTGTAATGGGTGCATACCACATTACCATTCAATTATGATACAATGTCGCTGTTTGATTCCGTTTGTGGGAACTTTGGGGGGGGTGCTTCGTTTGTTTTTAATTTTTTATTAATTGTTTATAATGTGTTTGTTGGTCTTGCCTTGATATGAACTACGCGGTTGTTAGGGTATTAGGAACGTATTCTATATGTTGTTTATTTGCGGCTTTGTTGTTATTGTTGTTCTTATTCTTTTGGGGAAGCAGGAAAAAAGATTGGAGAGAGGGATATGTTGGGGGGTGGGGCGCAAAAGATTGGAGAGAGGGATATGTTGGGGGGTGGGGCGCAAAAGATGGAGAGAGGGATATGTTGAGGGTGGGCGCAAACACGGAAAGGACAACTGTTGTTGAAACGGGCTTTGTTGCATTCGGAGAGTAACAGGCTTTGTTGCATTCGGAGAGTAACAGGCTTTGTCGCATTCGGAGAGTAACAGGCTTTGTCGCATTCGGAGAGTAACAGGCTTTGTCGCATTCGGAGAGTAACAGGCTTTGTCGCATTCGGAGAGTAACAGGCTTTGTCGCATTCGGAGAGTAACAGGCTTTGTCGCATTCGGAGAGTAACAGGCTTTGTCGCATTCGGAGAGTAACAGGCTTTGTCGCATTCGGAGAGTAACAGGCTTTGTCGCATTCGGAGAGTAACAGGCTTTGTCGCATTCGGAGAGAAAGGCCAATGAAAGCTCTTTTTGAAAATGTACTAACGGGTAATAATGAGCGGAGAGGAGGATGGGTATGGGTAGAGGGCGTGGGGACGGGGTGAGGGTGGGGGCGGCTTGATCGTCGTGGTGTGGATCAAATAACAGACGTCCGGGTGCAGGCGTGAATGCGTAGGACGCGGAGAAGACCCGACCTGTTCAATAACGCTGAGCCAATACATTGTCCTTGCTGGTTTTCCGTGTCATGCCGTCATCGTGGCCTTTTCCGAACACTTGCTTGGCTACCCACCCACGTCTATAAGCGACCGGAAGTGAGCAGTGAACATGCGCCCTCTTGAGCTTGCTCTGTTGGCTACACATGTAACATGTAATATAGTGTGTCAGCATGGAGGTCACGATTTTTCGCCATCAGTTGATACCTCAGGATGCGGCTTTCCGCCATTTGCGGATCGATCGTCACTTGGAAGGAATCAGGTTTTGACGGGAAGCGGATTAACTTCATTTTGGTGCGTGACTGGAAGTTGTAGTTCACGCGGGTCCCCATCGCCTTACGCTCTGTTGTCGACCTCAGACGGACGGAGAGCAAATTGCAAGTGATCTGGGGGTTTTGGAGGCCAGGGGACGACCTTCGTGAGCTGGAATCGAGTCGAGTGGGGCTTCTTTTGTGTTCGCTCAAAAAAGTAGCGGTCACCCGCTGCTCTTCAAAGCTCAGGGGCTGTGTGAAAGTCGAGGTGGTCGTCCTGGGCTCCCGTCCCTAATAAGCCTGATGTTTTCTGTGGACGTAAATCATAGTTCAGGAGCTGTGTGAGAGTCGAGGTGGACGTCCTGGGCTGTCCGTCCTAACGAGCCTTCTGGTTTCCGTGGACGTAAAGAATTATTGAACCGTCCTTCGGCATTGGTCACAACTTGTCCCTAATATGTCAATTGACATCTGAGGACATAAAGCATCACTTCATCATCATCATCAGTGGACGTAAAGCAACACTGAAACAAACGAAGGTAGTCGGAGCTCAGGAGCCGTGTGAAAGTCGAGGTGGCCGTCCTGGGCTCCCGTCCCTAATAAGCCTGATGGTTTCTGTGGACGTAAAGCAACACTGTAACGCTGGTCTGTCGCGTTGAGAGTGGTTGCTGTAGTATAGCGTTAGGCGGGGTCTCCCTCTTTCCCCCCAGCCCACGGGATCTCGGTCTCAGTGCACCTCTCCGGAGACAAATTGGCGTTAAGCAATACTTAACCAATCAGTGCCCTGTCGCTCAACTTTTTTTTTTTTTTTTTTTTTTTATAGTTTAAGGGCACACTTTGTTGAGAATTTTGGCTAGAGTTCACCACCGAAAGAAAAAAGAAAAAAAAGGACAGTACACCATCAAAAAACAACAACAACAACAACAACAACAACAACTACAACTTGGGACAATTCACCACCGAAAGCTGAAAACATAGGCCAGTTCATAGAAAGTTCATCACCCGAAAGGAAAACAAAAACAAAAACACGACAGCCTAGAGCAATTCACCACCAGTAACCGTCGCGCAGTGACCGTCACCATGGACTTGGAGTAGGCGGCCGTCCAGGCTGTACGTGTGTGTGTGTGTGTGTGTGTGTGTGTGTGTGTGTGTGTGTGTTGTGGAGGGGGTGGGGGGAGGGGGGGCCTCATGCCTGTGCGCTTGTATGATTCAGCGCAAAGAATATCGCACAGCAACGCAGCACATGCTCGCTCCGCCGGTAAATAAATTGTCTCTGTGTCGTTTTGGTTTTTTGGTTGTTGTTTTTTGTTGTTGTTGTGTGTGTGTGTTTTCGGGTAGTGAACTGCCTGGGGCCCAGCGGTGTATTTTCCAGCGGTAAATCTTCCAGCGGCGAATTGTCCAGTGGTGAATCGTCCAGCGGTGAATCTTCCAGCGGCGAATTGTCCAGCGGTGAATTGTTCACTGATGAATCGTCGACTGTCGTTTTCGTTTTCGTTTTCGGTGGTGAACTGCCTGGTCTTTAATCGTCCACTGGTGAATTGTCCAGAGGTCTATTGTCCAGCGGTGAATCTTCCAGCGGGGATTCGTCCAGCGGTGAATGGTCCAGTGGTGAATTGTCCAGCGGTAAATTGTCCACTGGTGAATCGTCCAGCGGTGAATCTTCCAGCGGCGAATTGTCCAGTGGTGAATTGTCCAGCGGTAAATTGTCCACTGGTGAATCGTCCAGCGGTGAATCGTCCAGTGGTGAATTGTCCAACGGTGGATCTTATAGCGGTGATTTGTCCAGCGGTGAATTGTCCAGCGCTGAATCGTCCTCCGCCCACATCAGTGGCCGACCTTGCGACGGCAGACGACGCGTGGTGTGAGCTGTGGCAGCCATTGTCTGCGGTCCGGTAGGGCGGGCGGGTTTCCGGTCACGTGAGGGGAGATGAAGGAAGCCGCACAGTTGCTGAGGTCTGGCCTCTAAGCCACTCCATCTCACCATCATCCTCCGGCTGCTGCTGGAGTCTATCCTTGTCGGACGAGCCCACGCCGAGTCTCACAGCGAAGGCGATGACATCGATTTAGCGCCACTTCTTAGCTGTGGCAGAGAGTAAGGCTGACACTGCGCCTGACTGAACTGTCGTGGAGTTGTTCAGCTGTTGTGTCTGAGTGTAGCAGCGTACGTTAATTTGTTCAGCTGTTGTGTCAGTCTGAGTGTAGCAGCGTACGTTAATTTGTTCAGCTGTTGTGTCAGTCTGAGTGTAGCAGCGTACGTTAGTTTGTTCAGCTGTTGTGTCAGAGTGTAGCAGCGTACGTTAATTTGTTCAGCTGTTGTGTCTGATTGTAGCAGCGTACGTTAATTTGTTCAGCTGATGTGTCTGAGTGTAGCAGCGTACGTTAATTTGTTCAGCTGTTGTGTCTGAGTGTAGTAGTGTACGTTAATTTGTTCAGCTGTTGTTCTGAGTGTAGTGTGTACGTATACGCTTTCTCCGTGCCCGTTGCTGGTGTCAAAGCACTGTCGAATTTCAGACACTTGCTGCTTGATTTAAAAAATATATATATGTGTTGGGTTTTTGTTGTTGTTGTTTATCTATCTATCTATCTATCTATCT
>JABMCL010001228.1:1587500-1595000 GCA_018857735.1 Alviniconcha marisindica
CAGAAACCACAAGGCTTATTAGGGACGGGGAGAAGGGGGGGAAGCGGGTACGGAGGTTGGGGAAGAAGGAGATTATATACCTGTCGCTCCACTGTCACCACCACAATGATCTGCATTAAGATGGGCAGCGATGAGAGCCATTTTAATGTTTCATTAATTGTGAGAGACAAAGTCACAAGACAGTGTCCACATACCACAACTTTTGAAGAGAAAGGAGAGCCGAAGCGGATTCGAACCGAGGTCCCTCTGCTTACCAGTCTAACGCCTTACCGCTAGGCCAAACCGGCTCACATGGATGTTGAAAATTACCGACACGTACCACAGCTAGATTGTCGCATACCGCAGTCTCTTCTGATGGTTGTCCTCGAACGGTTCGACGTGCACCAGACGTTTGGGATCCTTTATTACGTGGCGCACAGGGAAGAACATCAGCATCAAAATTATTAATCGATCTCAATAAATCAAGGGGTATTTTGTAGCCAAATCCTAATTTGCAGTAGTTGTTTTATTTGTTTGTTTGTTTGTTTGTTTGTTCCGTTCGTTTTTTAATATTCACCTTGACATAACCGTCATGGTTGAATGGGCGTTAAAAGTCAACTATCTATCTGTCTATCTATCTATCTATCTATCTATCTATCTATCTATCTATCTATCTATTATCCGAGTTGTCTCTATGATGGGTACAACTGAATTATCTGCCATTCGAGAAGCAACGAAGAACTGTCCCTTAGCTGAGAGTTTTCGGAGACCTCTGGCTGTGGTTTGGAGGAAGGATGTTGTAAACTTGTGCTTGGAGCTTGTGCTGGACCCTGAATCTGTCTGTCTTTGGAGGAAGGATGTTGTAAACGGATGCTTGGAGTTGGTGGTGGACCCTGAATGTCTTTGTCTTTGGAGGAAGTATGTTGTAAACAGATGCTTACAGTTTTTGCTGGACTCAGAATCTCTGTCTTTGGAGGAAGGATGTTGTAAACTGATGCTTGGAGTTGGTGGTGGACCCTGAATCTCTCTGTCTCTGGAGGAAGGATGTTGTAAACGGATGCTTGGAGTTGGTGGTGGACCCTGAATCTCTCTGTCTCTGGAGGAAGGATGTTGTAAATGGATGCTTGGAGTTGGTGGTGGACCCTGAATCTCTCTGTCTCTGGAGGAAGGATGTTGTAAATGGATGCTTGGAGTTGGTGGTGGACCCTGAATCTCTCTGTCTTCGCGTCCTTCCGTCCTTCTCTCTGTCTTCGCGTCCTTCCGTCCTTCTCTCTGTCTTCGCGTCCTTCCGTCCTTCTCTCTGTCTTCGCGTGCGTGCGTCAGTCTCAGTAGTGGACTCTTCCGACCGCGGGGAACAGTCTGTGTGCACGCCTATACTCTGCGGGCGAGGATCAGCATCGGTCTAGTCGGCAGGTGACTGGTCATGAGACCAGCTCAGCAGTGACAGGATGGCACGGGTCCTCGTTAGTCCTTCAGGAATGCGTTGTTCCAACCGTTACCGTGCGACCGCTGGAGCTTGTAACGCCGTACGCCGCCAGTTCGACGTTGATGTAACTGGACTGTGTAAGAGGTAAACAGCGAAGCGGACTTTTACTTGCGGTTGGTTTGGTGATTTTGTGTTTCGCTTTTCGTATGACCTGTGAGGTTTACTGGGCGCTCACTGCTGTTTTGTGTTGTTTTCTTTCTTTTCTGTCTAAATATGCCTACACACTCTGAGGTACAGTACACACACACACACACGCACACGCACACGCACACACACACACACACACACACACACACCACACCACACACACACACACACACACCACACACACACACACACACACACCCCTCTACACACACACACACACAACACACACACACACACACACACACACACACACTGGGGGGGTCGAAACTATACCGCTACATTCACCGCTCCAGGCTGTAAACGGCATGAGGACTGGGAGGGGGAGGCGGGAGGGGGGGTGCGGGGGCGTGGGGGGGGCGTTGAGGGGGCTGGGGAAAGCAGGGGAACGTTCAGGGCAAGGGGAGGAACCTGGGCTCATCTGTTTACCAACCGAACGCCTTGTTAGCACCAGACCAAAGTCCAAGCGGCCCACTGGTTGTAGAGCTTTACACGTGGTTATTGCTGTAGTGTGACAGGGTGCTACAAGTTGGGAGGGCTGGGAGGGGGGGGGGGGACAAGAACAAAACTGAAGCCAGAAAAATGTCAGAGAGAAATGTTCCCTCGCAGGCATGGGCTTCCAGTCTTTCCCCTTCAGCAAAGGCTTATGGTCCAGCTGTCTTTCAGGGTGAAGCCGGGTTTCTAACCTTCCATTCCTGGCAGAGGCTCCAGTGTCTCTTTTGTCCTTGGCAAAGGCTGCTAGAGCTCCGTCCCAGGCAAAGACTTCTTTGCTTTCCTACCCGGTAAACGCTTTTTGTCTCTCTTCCCAGGAAAAGGCTTCTTATCGTTCCTCCCAGGAAAAAGCGTCATGTCTTCCTTCCCAGGTGGGTTCTAGTCTGTCTTCCCAAGCAGAAGTCTCTCTTTCCGTCCAGGTAGAAGCTTCTCTCTTTCCTTCCAGGCAGAAGCTTCTCTCTTTCCTTCCAGGTAGAAGCTTCTCTGTTTCCGTCTAGGCAGAAGCTTCTCTGTTTCCTTCCAGGTAGAAGCTTCTCTCTTTCCTCCCAGGCAAAGGCTCGTTTTAGTCTTTGTTCGTAGATAAATGCTATTTTTGGTCTTTCCTCCCAGGCAAATGCTAGTTCTCGTCTTTCCTCCCAGGCAGAGGCTAGCTCTAGTCCTTCCTCCCAGGCGAAGGCTGTTTCTAGTCTTTCCTCCCAGACAAAGGCTATTTCTAGTCTTTCCTCCCAGGCAAGCGTTAGTTCCAGTCTTTCCTCCCAGGCAAAGGTTAGTTCTAGTCTTTCCCCCCAGGCAAAGGCTAGCTCTAGTCTCCCCCAGGCAAGGCTAGCTCTAGTCTCCCAAGGCAAAGGCTAGCTCTAGTCTCCCCCTTCCCGGCAGGTGGCTCTAGTCTTTACCCCCAGGCAAAGGCTAGTTCTAGTCTTTCCTCCCAGGCAAAAGCTAACTCCAGTCTTTGCTCGCAGGTAACCCCTTCACTGTTGCACAATGCCACTGTCGGTACAACCAGTCGGTGTTCGGCCAGCATCGTTGTCGCTGTGCAGTCATAATCATGGACGTATTCAAATATATATAGAAGTGTGTCATCGGGCCCACTTCATCGCTGTGTGCTGTTGTATCTACTGGCTTGTGTTGAAACTCGCGCACGCCTCTCCATTGTCAGCCGTTGATTTGACCTGCTCTCTCTCTCTCTCTCTCTCTCTCTCTCTCTCTCTCTCTCTCTCTCTGGTTGTGGATTGATGTGGGGGGTTTCCTCAGTGCGATTAGCCCCCCCCCCCTCCCCCCTCCCCTTCCCCAACGCCACCCCCAAGAAGGCCGAGGCCAAAATATTGGGGACATTTCAAGTCATCTTCTTGTCTTAATTCCTTTTTCCTTGTATATAATATGTATATCGGCCGGGATCACAAAATTGCAGGAAATTCGGGTCGCCGTTCCTGGGTAGTTAAGTCATTAAAAGGTTGCAGCAGTTGTAAGAGCAAGCCTCATCATCATCATTAGCCGACAGTCGCCCTGTCTGTGTACATAGTTACAACGTGTGTCTAGCCTTGGTTCCCACTGTACTGAGGCAGCAAGGTCTGTGACTTGACACGGCAGTAACGGTGTGCTGTTCTGCATCATCTGGACTTTGCCCTAGTTTGGGCTGACATATATATACGTGTTATATATAGTGTCGTACGAATCCAGCCCGACCGGGAGGCCTTGACGAAGCCCTCATGGGCGATTGAAAGCTTTTGTAGAACCAGCGCATGCGGCTGGGACTGCAGTTCTATGCGCGCGCTCTCTCTCTCTCTCTCTCTCTCTCTCTCTCTCTCTCTCTCTCTCTCTCTCTCTCTCTCTCTCTCTCTCTCTCTCTTCAGCGTGTGTGTGTGTGTATCTCTCTCTCTCTCTCTCTCTCTCTCTCTCTCTCTCTCTCTCTCTCTCTCTCTCTCTCTCTCTCTCTCTCTCTCTCTCTCTCTCTCTCTCTCTCTCTCAAGTGTGTGTGTGTGTGTGTGTGTGTGGTGTGTGTGTGTGTCTCTCTCTCTCTCTCTCTTCTTCTCTCTCTTTTCTCTCTCTCTCTCTCTCTCCTCTCTCTCTCTCTCTCTCTCCTCTCTTCTTCGTCTTCCTCTTTTCTCTCTCTCGTCTCTCTCTCTTTCTCCTTCTCTCTCTCTCTCTCTCCTCTCTCTCTCTCTCTCTCTCTCTCTCTCTCTCTCTCTCTCTCTCTCTCTCTCTCTCTCTCAGTGTTGTGTGTGTGTGTGTGTGTGTTTTGTTGTGTGTGTGTTGTGTGCTGTTCTTTCTCTTCTCTCTCTCTCTCTCTATATATATTTCACATATACTATATATAACTTATCTTCTCTATATATTATATAATATATATATATATATATATATAGAGTAGATGCAGAGGTTCAGTATACGGTGTTGAAACAAACAGTAGTGATGCCGAAGAACCATGTGTGACACTGACTTGTCCATTGTACTCTGGCGTTGGATGTTGAGGCTGATCGACGAAACAGATGGCTAATTTCAGTACACAAAGAAAATAAAGCTGCAGTGTGTTGCGGTCTCGTATCGTATCGCTCGTTCTTGTGCGCTGTATATATATATACACCCCTCCCTTCCCCTACCTCTGTGTCTATATATATATATATCATGCACATGTACGAAAGAGGCTGCTGTCGGTTGGTGGAGTTTTGACCCTGCAGGCTGACAAACGATCTACTGTGAAACTGTCACCGTGTACGTTGGTTTACTTGTTTGGATTGTGGAAAGAGGTCAGTGCATTTTCACTTAGCGGTGTTTATTTCCTAGCTCGCATTGTTTGCAAGCGCAAGAGGTCAGTCTGTTTTTACTTAGCGGGGCTAGTGTTTGCTCCATCTCCAAACCACTACTGACATCAGCTGGCGGTCTGATCTCAGTGTGGGAACAAAATAGAAATGTTTCTCAGCAGGTCATCCATACAGTCAGATCCCTGTCATATTCGTTCTGAGGATGTCGATCGACAGGGGAGAGGGAGGGAGAGAGAGAGAGAGAGAGAGAGAGAGAGAGAGAGAGAGAGAGAGAGAGAGAGAGACAGACAGACAGACAGACAGACAGACAGACAGACAGACAGACAGACAGACAGACAGACAGACAGACAGAGAAACGGAGACAGACAGACAGACAGAAACAGAGAGAGAAAGATGAGAGACAGACAGACAGACAGACAGACAGAGACACAGACAGACAAACAGACTGGCAGACAGACAGACCATCAGACATAACTCGAACTCGGAAACGATCGTAGCATGACTAATGCTGGAGAAGAAAACAGAAACAATCGACGATAGTCTTATAAACAAGAGAGAGAGAGAGAGAGAGAGAGAGAGAGAGAGAGAGAGAGAGAGAGAGAGAGAGGGAGGGGGAGAAAGGAAAGAAGAAAAGGAAGAGACAGCAGACAGACAGACGAAGACAGACAGACAGACAGACAAAAAGAAGACAGAACGGGAAAACGGAGACGAGGAAAGACAGAACAGGAGAGAAGTGAGAGACAGACAGACAGACAGACAGAACACAACAGCAAACAGACTGGCAGACGACAGACCATCAGCATAACTCGAACTCGGAACATCGTAGCTTAAACTGGGGCAAAAACTGAATAGTTTAAAAACAAGAGAGAGAGAGAGAGAGAGAGAGAGAGAGAGAGAGAGAGAGAGAGAGAGAGAGAGAGAGAGAGAGGTCGCTCGCATAAGCAATCGGGAAGACTGGACGGAATTCAGTGGGTGTAGAAAGTAGGTCTTAAATGACCAGTCACTGCAGTGACAGTCACACGAAAACATCTCTGTCCCTCTCTCCCTAGCAGTTTTCTGCCACAGTCCATCCTACGTAACTACTCCATGGTGTACACGAAATTTTCGCTTGAAGAAGCTGAAAGAGAGAGAGAGAGAGAGAGAGGGGAGAGGAGAGAGAGAGAGGGGAGAGAGAGAGAGAGAGGAGGGAGAGAGAGAGGGGGGGGAGAGAGAGAGGGAGAGAGAGAGAGAGAGAGAGGGAGAGAGAGAGAGGGGGAGAGAGAGAGCAGAGAAGAGAGAGAGAGAGGAGAGAGAGAGGGAGAGAGAGAGGAGAGATAGAGAGGGGAGAGAGAGAGGGGAGAGAGAAGAGAGAGAGAGAGGAGGAGAGAGAGAGAGAGAGAGGGAAGAGCGAGAGAAGAGAGAGGGAGAGAGAGAGGGAGAGAGAGAGAGAGAGAGAGAGAGAGAAAGATGAGAGAGAGAGAGGGAGGGAGCAGAGGAGAGAGAGAGCAAGAGAGATAGAGAGAGGGAAGAGACTGAGTAAAAGAGAGAGAAAAAAGAGAGGGAGATGAGAGAAGAGGGAAGGAGAGGGAGGAGAAAGGGAGAGAGAGAGAGAGAGGGGGAGAGAGAAAACAGAGACAGAGAGAGAGAGAGGGGACTAAGATGAAGAGAAGGAGAGAGAGAGGAAAGGAAGAAGAGAACTCAACTCGAAAAATTTTAAAACACTAAGGATGTAGGTTAGGTCCTTGGCCCTATCTCAGCCCCTTGCTGTATAAAAACAAAATAAGCACGACCATACCACAAACAGTACGAACAAGCATTGATTAATCATCTCACAGAGTTTACAAATTTGGGCATACTTTTGGATTCAAAAATATCCGTCCAATTTGACGAGATGTTATTTTCAGAATATATTTCTGCAGATTACGTTGCAGAGACAGACAGACAGACAGAACCGACCGGACTGACCTCCCCGACCGCCCGACCGACCGACCGACCGACCGACCGCCCCGACCCCCCATACGACCGGACCGACCCCGACCGACCGAACCCGACCGACCGCCGACCCCCAGAGCCGAGCCCCCGCCCCCCCGACCGACAACGACAGACAGCGAAGAGAAAAACAAAAGAGATGTTGCTTACTGAGACCTCCTGCCCAGTTGCAATGGAAAAGAGACAGACAGACAGACAGACAGACAGACAGACAGACAGACAGACAGACAGACTGACTGACTGACTGACTGACAGAGAGGCAGAGACACTCACTGAGGATGTATTGACTTACTGAGACCTCCCTGCCCAGTTGCAATGGAAAAGAGACAGATAGACAGACAGACAGACAGACAGAGAGGGAGATTTGTGTAATGATTTCAAACCATCTGCCCTAGAGAGAAGAGTAAAAGTCTAATCAAAGCCGTGTTTGTTTTCTTCCTAAAGGCGCGTAAGATCGATCTGCGGACATGAACCCGACAAAGCCCACTGGGTGATTGATTCCATTCAGAGAGGCCAAGATATAAAAGGAAAGGAAGTACATCCATTCAAAGTTTGACAAAAGTCGAAGAAAAACCCCCCATCAGTGTTTGATAAGAAGGTTGGAACAATACAGTAATATTGGTCATGCTGCGCCATTTTCTTCAGCTTTCCTTAAGGAATCGGAAAAGGGGA
>JABMCL010001228.1:1600000-1603064 GCA_018857735.1 Alviniconcha marisindica
GAATTTTGCAGACAGCCGGTCATCGTTATCGTTGAACTGGGCCCCGTCTGGCAAGCCTTTGGCTGGCCAGCTGTTCTTGGCCCTGCATTGGGCCGGCTGCTTGCCGCCATCGGCATTCTGTGCAGGCTGCTATGGCGAACCAATTCAGGGCTATATGCAAACGTCAGCTTTCAGTGGTGTATGCAAACGTCAGCTTTCAGTGGTCGGTGTATGCAAACGTCAGCTTTCAGTGGTCGGTGTATGCAAACGTCAGCTTTCAGCGGTGTATGCACACATCAGCTTTCAGTGGTGTATTCAAACGCCAGCTTCCAGTGGTGTATGCAAACCTCAGCTTTCAGCGGTGTGTGCAGACGTCAACTTTCATTGGTGGGGTGGGGAGGGGGTTGCAAACGTCAACTTTCAGGGCCGTGTATGCAAACGTCAACTTTCAGGGCCGTGTATGCAAACGTCAACTTTCAGGCTGGCATTTTGGAGCCGCCATGGAAATGGTACAAACGACTCAGCTATATAGCTAGCTCTGGACTTGAACCCCCCGTAAACCGCGCATGGTCACCTCGTCAGGATGAACCGTGGCACACTAGACGTGGTTACGAGACACGTCCAGGAACAAATTCAGGGGTATTTGGCCAGCAGCTTACTTCGTCAACACATACCAGCTAGCTAGCTCTCCAAGCGGTTGCCGGGCGGGGCATGAACGTGGAACGCGGCTATACAAACACGCTCTTGGCCAACGCCGGTGTCGGTTTCGTGACACACGTAACAGCACTCCCAGTCAGCTGTCGTGGTCAGTTTCGTAACGCACGTAACAACACTCCCGGTCAGATGTAGTCAGTTTCGTGACACACGTAACAGCACTCCCAATAAATTAACCCTCCCAATCAGCAGCCGTAGTCGGTTTCGTTACACATGTAACAACACTCCCAATCAGCAGTCGTGGTCAGTTTCGTAGCATACGTAACAAGTTAACACTCCCAATCAGATGTGGTGGTCAGTTTCGTAACGCACGTAACAACACTCGCAATCAGGTGTAGTCAGTTTCGTAACACACCTAAAAACACTCCCAATCAGATGTAGTCAGTTTCGTAACTTGACACACGTAACAACACTCCCAATCCGCTGTCGTGGTCAGTTTCGTAAGGCACGTAACAAGTGAACACTCCCAATCAGTAGTCATGGTCAGTTTCGTAACACACGTAACAAATTAACACTCCCAATCAGCAGTCCTGGTCGGTTTCGTAACACACGTAACAACACTCCCAACCAGACGTCGCGGTCCATTTCGTAACACACGTAACGAGTTAACACTCCCAGTAAACCGTCGTAGTACAAGCAGGGTTTCACAAAGTGTGTGCAGATGGACTCTGTGGGAGTGCTTCGTAACACACGTAACGACTGCAAAAAAGTCCGTCTGCCGCGACACACACACACACACACACACACACACACACACACACACACACACACACACACACACACACACACACACACACAAACTGCAGTTTTCTAGCGGTAACGGGTTTTTTGACATTTTGTCGTCCGAATCGGAGTTATACGACTTTTTCAGAAGCGGACAACTCGATGACCAATAAAAACGATTTCTTTCTACCGCCGTTTTGCTGCTCTCACTTCTCAGCGCTGAGGGCTCTCGATATTGATCAGTCTTCGTCTTCTTCTTTGGGTCTGTGGGAAGAAACATTTAATAAGGTGAAAATTGGTTTGGTGTTTGGAGCGGAAAAAGCGGTGGGTTGGGGGGTAATGTCCAAGCCTTCCTTAAGTAGCAATGAAATGAAGATAGTGTGTGTTTTAAAGAACCTTTTGTTTTTTTTTCCTTTTCCCTTTTCTTTTTTTTCCCTCTTTTTTTTTTTTTTCCCCCCCCCCTTTTTTTTGTGGGGTTTTTTTTGGGCCTCTCTCTCTCTCTCTCTCTCTTCCCCCCTCCTCCTCCTTCTCCCCCCCCTCCCCTCTCCCCCCCTCCCCCCATTTCCCCCTTTCCCTTTCCCTTTTTTCCCCCCTTTTTTGAAGGAAAGGAAAGGGAAAAAATAATGTTAAATTCCTTTTTGGGTACTTTTTTTTTGGTTTTTTTTTTTCCATTGTGTTTTGGTGGTGGTGTTGTGTGTGTGTGTGTGTGTGTGTGTGTGTGTGTGGTGTGTGTGTGTGTGTGTGTGTGTGTGTGTGTTGGGCGGCGGCCTTTTATTGAATACAGTGTACAAAACGTTGTCTTTGAAAATGCTCAATGTTTCTCGGTAGTGCAGCAAATTGTGGGTCTCGTTTCATTGATGTTCTTGTTTGCTTCCCTCCGCTAGCTCCCGATCCCACCTCACCTCCATCCTTTTCTCTCTCTGTCTCTGTGTGTCTCTCTCTCCCTGTGTCTCTGTTCTCGTTTGCTTTGTTGTCTGTCTCCTGTCCCCGTCTTTTCTCTGCTTCTTCTTCTCTTCTCTCTCTCTCTCTCTCTCTCTCTCTCTCTCTCTCTCTCTCTCTCTCTCTCTCTTTAGCGAGGGTCGGATGTAAAAAAAAAAAGACCCTCTGTCTAAACCACCACCCTCGTAAACAAGATTGTATTTATGTCATGGTCTCCGTCAGCGACATTTTATTCTACAGTTTTGTTTTTCAGTTTCTGGTCTTGTCAGGTGTTTTTGACTCCGTCCTCTCATTTAATTCTCGCCGGATATTTTCCTTTTTTTCTTTCTCTTTTTGGTTTGTTTTGGGGGGGGGAGGGAAAGGAGAAAAAAAAAAAAGGGGGAAAAACAACACCCAAACCAAACCCAAAACAAAAAACACACACACACACACACACACACACACACACACAAAACAAGAGGGGGGCAAGAGAAAAAGGGAGGACGAGACAAAGGGGGAAAAGAGGAAGGTAGAGAGAGAAAACACACACACACACACACACACCCCCAAAACACACACACACACACACACACACACACACACACAAAAAAAAAAAAAAAAAAAAAAAGAGAGAGAGAGAGAGAGAGAGAGAGAGAGAGAGAGAGGGAAGGGGGCCAAGGGGGCTTTTTGTCCACTAGTCTCCAAACATTTCCTGTATCTACGCGGAACC
>JABMCL010001532.1:0-84957 GCA_018857735.1 Alviniconcha marisindica
ATAACTTCGCCCATTCGCTAAATACATCGGTGCACTAGATACATACCCACAGACCTACTGGTCAGTAAGTAAGTCAAAAATAAATAACGAGCTAACCGCATACCTGTACAATCACAAAACTACCCGTTCATTTTCGTGCTATTTTTTCACGGCTCACTGCAAACATGTCGGCACAGATGATTAATTGCTTCCAGTTAATTTCCCTTTTTTGATAAATTTTTTTTTCCCTTCTTTTCCCCCAAAAACCCCCCCCCAAATACCCCCTTCTCCCCATTCTCCCCGTCTCTAATAAGCCTTATGGTTAAGCACCATGTTTACTTACGTTGGGCGAAAATCATGATTTCAATCTGTTAGTTTATGAACGGATAGACCTGTGTATGTCGACAAATAGAACATCAGGTTGGCTTACGTTGTTAGCTGTAAAGTAAACATGGACATACTCAGGAAAAACATTAGGTGATCATTAGGTCATCTAGAATGAAAACATCAAAAGGGAAAAACGTATGTTGTGAACAGGTAGCTGGTTTTGGTATAACCCCCCTCAAAACGGGTAGGATATTTCACTGATTTAGCCGGCAGCCACAGTTTTGTGTGGGGTTGGGGGGGGGGGGGGGGTGCATGCTGCGTGCTTTTGGTGCTTTGTGTTATGTGTGTGTGTCCCACGGTTTAAAGTGTGGTTGTGTGTCTGTAAGTGCCCCTGTCTGTTGTCTGTCTGTCTCATTTCACAGTATGCCAGTGGATCGGTGTATGGCAGTATGTCTGCCTCTGACAGTTGATGCAGCAGTTATTGGTAGTCTGCATAAGAATGTAAATTTTTTTTGGTTTTACAGAGCCTTTTGTAGGAATTTTTGGGACAGAATTAAAACCCACTATTTTCCCCAAAAAACTTTAATTACGTTTTAGTTCCTCAATAAAACTATTCAGTGAAAACAAGCATCAAAAATGTGAGTATTTATGCCATCAATTATATACACCACTGAAAACCTCTGAATTTTAAGATTTTTTACCGTAGTGCACCCCCCCCCCCCCCAAATTCCACAATAAAAAAAAATGCCAAGTGAATAAACAATTTTTTGGCCGTTATACGGCACGTATTTTGTGTTGAGCCATGTGACTACACTAATAATTATACTTCCACTACATGCACACAATCATTGACTTTGACAGCTTACAAAAGAGAAAACCGAACGCATGCATACATTAACACAGTCGGGTTTTGTTGATCAAGGGGTCGACCACAGCCTTGATCCAAGCTTTACAATCTTTCAGCCTTGTTTGTGGCTTCGACACCTGCACATTTGTCAGGGTATCGCTCGTCTGACTTACACTGGCCATGGCAACAATTCCTGGTTTCTTTCGTGCCATGTCAAACACTGCCAACTGACCACTTGCAGTGTCTGGCACGAAAGCTTGCCAGGCGATTTCAGGCGTGGGCACCTCATTATGCTGCGGCACGCAATTGGCTGAAATCTAAGGGTGTGTCTGCTTTGACTGACAGGAGTGGAGTCGTCTATTCTTACTCCTCAGTACACTTCTGCAATTTAAATTTAATTTGCCGTCTGTGATGTGAACTAAAATTTAAAAAAAAAGGACAGCCGTAAATTATCTTTTATCCCAAATTTTAAAAAGGAAAAACACAACAACAACAAAAAAAAAAAAGAAAAAAAAAAGGCATTACCATGACATTAACATTGTGATTAGGGAGATGATTTTTTTTTTTTCCCCGGGCCTTCCCATTTCCCTGGGTTGAATAAAGCATATTGTTATTGTTGTTTTGATTCTATTTTTTGAAAGGACAGATGCTTTCAAAAGTGTGTGCTGAAACTAGTGAAAGCCAGAATAGAATTTCTTAACTGATGTAGTTTTATATGTGCATTACAGTACAAATAAAAAGTGCAGCATATAAAGTAGAATTATTGTGAAAATTCATTATAAATATGCAACATGAAGACAAAAAATTAATACAACAAAAAATAAAAACCTGTGGCACAATGTAGGGTGGGGGTGGAAGTTAGTAGGGATGAAAAGACCAAATGAACAGAAATTTAAAAAAGGAGGGGGTAACCTGGTATTTGTTTATTTTTGTTTCAACTACAGCACTATATATATATATGTTTGTAATATTACCTAATGTCTGATATAGATATGTATAAATATATATATATATTCGGGGGAAAGTCAAAACACTCACACGTGCGCGTGCAGACACACACAATATCTTTTGCATTATTAAGGAACCCATATCCTCAAAATCAGTTGTTATATTGCCTTATTTTGTACACATGCATGTTTCTTTTCAGGCTAAAGAGGTCGATGCCCCAAAAAGGGCAAGAGCAAGTGTTTTTCATGACACAGCAGGGAAAAAAGTGGAGCATAAAACCAGATTCGTCCTGGGAAGTTAGTACTTAGGAAAAACAGAGAAATAAAGATATGTCTCAATGCTGAAGTGCCAACTCACTGAAAACAAATCTTTAAAATTTATTAGGAGGGGAAAGAATTAGTTTTAAAATTTCTCTATGCTTTGTCATCAGTTTCCAGATTTTGCATTACTGTTTCTGGTTACTTACAATGTGTTACAGTTGTTATTCCAGGTAGTGAGACTTGAATGTCAAATATTGATGTCTTTCGTAATTGAATTTTACCTGCTGTTAACAATAGGATATAGGGTGAATGTACATTTGTAATTCACATGGTTTTCTGTTTTGTCAATGAGAGAATAATAATGACAACTTGGCTGTACTTATTCTAAGTCACATACTGACTGTCCAGTGTTACGTATTCCATTGTGTCCTCTGATATGCGAGGCATCCGACAGTGCATTACTTTAAATAATGGTTTCGGCTTTGTTCAGTATTTACAGAAAAGTGTCAGATGTAGGAAACTAAGTGATTTTTTTAGCTGTGCAAAATGTTTTTCAGGAAAGGGGGAAGGGGTTGTGTCCCCAAAAACCAAAAAGTTTTTCCAACAGATAAAATGCTGAAAAAGGGGCCTTTGACAAAATTACAACTATACAAAAACCCCCTTTAGTGCTGCAGTCATTAAAACCCCTACTAAATCAGCTGGTAACATTTTGTTGCAGTGTAGGGAAATCAGCAAATGTTATTTTATAAGCTGTGTATTGTGAGCATGGGAAATGTTTGTCCATCCAATAATCGTTACATCCGACAGATAAAATTTAAAAAAAATATTTTTATGGCCCGTCATGGAAACAACTATGCTTCATAAATTCTAATAAACACATCCTATTTTTTATTCAGTGTTGTGTTTCATTTTCATTTTATTTAAAAAAAAAAAAGGTGGCAGTCTGTTGGATGTAACACAGGACATCATTTTTGGTTTTATGATTTTGAATATGAAATAAAAAGTGAATTGAGTCAATTTAAGTTATAAACGATGGATGTTTATTTTCCCCACAGATTGATAGCAATCATTAAATTCAAGGATTAAATCAAAACAAAATTTTGTCCCGGTTCATTTCCCCTTTTAAAAGTCTTTTTCTCAGACTCGCTTCATCAAGTTATCTTTTTGAGACCTGAAATCTATATATAAAAATGGTGTTACTTGCTAAATGACTTTTCTGCTTTTATTTTTCATCCTAATGTCCACCTTCTAAGCAGCACCTTTTGGCACATGCTCATATATATATATATATATATATATATTTGTAGATGTAGTTGGGTGGACGGGTAGATCGTGTAGCTAATTCGGAATGGATGCATAAAAATGAAACAGTTGAATCGGCATCAAAATTAACAGGTACATTTATTTTTGCTAGGTCTGTCATGTTGAATGTGTTGACATGAGTTGACAAATAAGTGTGCATTAAAAACCCGGGAAAAACACACAAATGGAACCGGTTTGGGTTTATGAAAGGGTAAATCTGCGAATATTTTGAACAACAGGTGAGAGGACAGTACAAACGGTTAGTCCAAATTAAATAATCAAAATGAACAGTAGGATAATGAGCGGGTATATCGATGGGTAGGTATAGAAGTAGGGCAGGTGACAGGTAGGTCTTTGTGGGTCTTTGTGGTTCGAGGAAAGAGAAGCATGAAGTCAAACTGTTCAATTCATTTCCGGGTAGATCTCTGTGTACGTACTCAGTAGATGAAAGGTCATTGTGCACGTTATGCCGAAAAAGCAGAATTCAACTGAAGAGGTATGCTGAAACAGTAGAAACGTTGACAGGTAGATCTTAGCGATTAATCTGATTTAAAGTATAAGGAACAGGTAGGGTACATCTGTGGGCAGGTACACAAGTAGTTGTGGTGACAGGTACGTACTTTTTAGACAAGGGAGAAGTATGAAGATAAACAGGTAAATTTATTTGCGGGTAGTAGTGTGTGTATTCCGCCATAAAGTTTAGGAAATCGCACTGAGCGAAGTGCTCGCTACTCAAATGGGTGTGTCACTGAGGCTCAGCATAAAAGTCAGGTAACTGCATGAAAAAGAAAGAAACTGATCAACGGATATATCTATTGACATGTAGAGCAGTAAGGGTTGATGGGTTACTCGGACAGAGTAAAAGTATGAAAATCTACAGGTAGGGTCATGCACGGGTACCTTTTTACTGATCCATTTATGTCTAGCTTCCCATCAGCGCTAAACCTTCTACCTGGGAAGAAGAGCTTGTGACTGACACAGACAAAGTGTTCCTTCTTGACGACATAACCACGGTTTCCGTATTATAGACAAACATAGTGGTGGTACTGTCAAACCAGTGCATCAACAAAATTATGCAACATAGGGCTCAGGTCGAAAAAGTTTGAGATTTAATTTTTAAAAAATTAAAAAAAAAAATGTTTACGATGGTTTTTAATAATTTTATTTTCTGTAGGATGGCCGAGACTGCTGTCTCGGGTTCTCCATCAGTCACATGACATTATCGGAAGTGACGTCAGTCTGTGCAGTTCATTGAATGTGGTCGACAAAAAGCTCTACCATGGCGGCCTACTGTTTTGCAGCAAACTGTAACAACTCACAAGCAACCCAAACATAACTATGCACGAGTTCCCGCGGAATCGACCCACTGTGATGCGAAAATGGGTCAAATTTGTACAATTCAAACGACCTGACTTTTATGCTGAGCCTTAGTGACACACCCATTTGAGTAGAGAGCACTTCGCTCAGTGCGATTTCCTAAACTTTATGGCGGAATACCAAATGGGGTTTGCTTCGAAGCAAATTTGTAGTTGATATCTCCAAGGATGAAACTGACGAGCAGCAAGCACACAGCATGATACCAAAAACTGAGAGATACACTGAAACAAGCGCTAAGACAAAGTCTCACACGAAAAGCCTACGGCAGAAAAGGCCATGAAAAAAAAGAGACCGTACACAAATGCCTGTGGTGAAGAAAGAAAGAACAGACCGCAAATGCCTGTGGCAAAGAAAGAAAGAGCAAACTGCGAATGCTGGTGATAAACAAAAAATGGCTTCCATAATCAGTCAAGCAAACAGCTGACCCCGAATGTAAGAAACATAACAGCTGAAACCACCTCAAAACCCCAAATGGTTACCTACCTGCAAGCATACGGTGGAAAAAATGCCAAAAAGAAAAAACAAAACCCCACCAAATCACAACAGTGATCTTGCAGCAAAGGAGTGGGCTTACAGTCAAACATAACTGTGCCAACAACAAACAGTTGGAAAGCCAAACTTTCTATAACTCTCTATTAATCTAGAAAAACGAATACTGCAGACTGATCAAGCAAAACGCTAATCAGGACTACCGACCACCATCGGGATGAAAACAAATGCAGACGACAAAGAAATAAAAAGGGCTGCCCAAATCAGGCAAGCTAACAAGCGGGTACGAAATGGCCAATAAACCAAATATAAAAAGAAAGAACGCATGGTGAAAAAGAAAGGAAAAAGGGAGAAAACAACAATAACACTTTCTGAAAAGAAAGGGGAAAGCAGGTAATGTCAGCGAGCAACGGGACAAAGGCTGGATACAGGTAATCCGTGTACACGATACAACCCACTTAGCAGTGACAAAAAGTCGGCAAGCAACAGATGCTCACAAACTAACCCACACAAAGAAAGAATGAGAGGTTTCGTTAAACATCGAGACTACCCTCCTCACACGTACATCGTAAATGAACGATATAACTCGAGAAACAAAAGGGCAAGCCAAGAGAAAAAACAGGAAATGGCACAAAACGGTAACTAGCCCAACTCCAAACCCTAACCCAGGGAGGCCACGAAATCGCTAGTCTGTTGAACTAGAACGAACAAAACTTTTTGATTTTTACATCCGATGAAACAAACAAGGATAAATTGGGAAAATAAACTAAAACACCCAATATGGTCTAGCCTGGTGTGAAAGCTAGAGTAAACAGAACGAAAAAGAAACGCCACGCACCTAACGAAGTTCGAGAAAGATTAAATAAACAGGAGGAAATAAACAAAGGGCCCAACATTTGACGATGGCGTCGGAGCTTCATCCTTGGAGATTCGAACTGGAATTTTTTCCAAGTCGATTACCCTGTGGCTACAGCCATTTTGCAGCGACTCCCCAGATGACGTAGTGCGCATGATTTTCAACGTCATGGCGGCGCTTTCGGCACGCAGAAAATGACTGTTTTCGTGCGTTTATAAGCCTCAGATCGCAATTTCTCCTACATCATTGTTCTCAGCGGACTTTAACGGAAATCGTGTCAAAAATCACCTCCAACCTTGGACTTGTCCTTTAAGATCTACCCGTCAACGTTTCTACTATTCTGCATGTACACAGATGTATCTGTTGATCAGTAATACTTTTTTCTTATTCAGCATAACATTTCAACTCATCTACTTCAAATACTGAGATTTGTGTGTAGCTACTGCTCATTAACCGGAAAATCAATTCAGCCAATCGCCCTGATATAACCGTACCGGTTGACTGGGCGTAAAACACCAACTTACTTACCCTCTTTCGTCTAACCATAAAGACCAACCTTTCATATATATATATATATATATATGAGCATGTGCCAAAAGGTGCTGCTAAGAAGATGGACAGGAGAGTGAAAAATAAAAGCAGAAAAGTCATTTAACAAGTAACACCATTTAAAAGATGTCTTTTTTTTACATTTCAGGTCTGAAAAAGATAACTTGATGAAGCAAAGCAGAAAAAGACATTTAAAACAGACACCTGAATCTGTGGGATGCAACACAGGACACAATGTTTGTTTTGATTTAACTTTTCAATTGATGACTGCTATCAATCTGTGGGGAAAATAAACATCCATCGTTTATAACGAGACAGTAAAATTTAAATTGACTCAATTCACTTTTTATTTCCTATTCAAAATTATAAGAATGATGTTCTGTTTTACATCCGACAGACTGCCACCTGAATTGTTTCAACAAAAATCAAATCAAACACAACACTGAATCAAAAAGAGGATGTGTTGATTAGAATTTATGAAGCATAGTTGTTTCCATGACTGCAGCATGAAATAAGGACGACATTTTTTTATATTTTATTTTTACACTTTATCAGTCGGACAGAACATTTCCCATGCTTTATAAAGTAACAGTGCTGATTTCCATACACTGCAACAAAATGTTACCAGCTGATTTAGTAGTGGTTTTGATGAGTGCAGCACTAAAGAAGTTGCTTGTATAGTTGTAATTTTGTCATAGGCCCTTTTTGAGCATTTGAACTGTTGGATGGAACAACTGGATGGTGGACACAACACTTCACTTTGTAAAGTTTGTAAACTTTCCTTTCCTGTAAAACATATGCACAGCTAATAAAATGACTTTGTTTTCCTACACATTGCTGTAAATACTGAACAAGGCCGAAACCATTATTTAAAGTAATGCACTGTCGGATGCCGCGCATATCAGAGGACACAATGGAATATGTAACACTGGACAGTCAGTATGTGACTTACAAAAAGTACAGCCAAGTTGTCATTATTATTCTTTCATTGACAAAACAGAAAACCATGTGAATTACAATGTACATTCACCCTTTTACCCATTGTTAACAGCAGGTAAAATTCAATTACGAAAGACATTGATTTGGCATTCAAGTCTCACACCTGGAATAGCAACTGTAACACATTGTAAGTAACCAGAAACAGTAAAGCAAAAGCTGGAAACTGATGACAAAGCATGTCAACACTAATTCTTAATAAACTTCAAAGATTTGTTTTCAGTGAGTTGGCAGTTCAGCATTGAGACATATGATTATTTCTCTGCTGTTCCTAAGTAATGCAGTGCTTCCCAGGACGAATCTGGCTTCATGCTCCACTAATGTTGTCCCTGCTGTGTCATGAAAAACACTTGCTCTTGCCCTTTTGGGGCATCGACCTCTTTAGCCTGAAAAGAAACATGCATGTGTACAAAATAAGGCAATATAACAACTGTTTTTGAGGATATGTCTCCTTATTTATATGTATGCAACTCTAGAGACCTGAATAGAGATGAATATAAGATATTGTGTGTGTCTGCACGCGCACGTGTATGTGTTTTCACTTCCCCAGAATATCTATATATATCTATATCAGACATTAGGTAATATTACTAACATATATAGTACTGTAGTTGAAACATCATAACAAAAATACCAGGTTACCCC
The DNA here is from genome assembly GCA_018857735.1 of Alviniconcha marisindica. Lineage (NCBI taxonomy): Eukaryota > Metazoa > Mollusca > Gastropoda > Provannidae > Alviniconcha > Alviniconcha marisindica. Next base: position 8,576 of record JABMCL010001532.1, read on the forward strand.
CTCCTTTTTAAAATTTCTGTTCATCCCTACTAACTTCCACCCCCAGCCTACATTGTGCCACAGTGTATTGTATTTTGTGTTGTATGAATTGTTTTGTCTTCTTGTTGCACATTTATAGTGAATTGTCACAAGAATTCTGCTGATATGCTGCACTGTATTGTATTTGTACTGCAGTGCACTGATAAAACGACATCAGTTAAAAAATTCTATTCTGGCTTTCACTAGTTTCAGCACACACTTTAGAATGCCTCTGTCCTGCTAGAAATAAATGATGATGAAGTGATGCTTTATGTCCTCAGATGTCAGTTGACATATAGTTGTGACCAATGCCGAAGCACGGTGCAATAATTCTTTACCCTCCACGGAAACCAAGGCTCTTAGGACGGACAGTCCAGGACGTCCACCCCGACTCTCACGCAGCTCCTGAACTATGGGAAATGAATCAAAACAACATAACAAGATACTTTATTCATCCCAGGGAAATGGGAAGGCCTGGGAAGATTTTAAAATGTAGAGTTGCAGAGGGGTAAGAATTTGTGTGATGGCATCATGCTGTTCCGATCGACTGAACAAATGAAAAAACCGCTGTCCGACAGCGGCAAATCAACTCGGAAACGTGTGCCGTCGTAAACACGGGTATTTTCGCCATTAACACTTGAACGTATATGTTTTTTTTCTTTCAGTCGAAACATTAAGAAAAAAACTAGTTTGTTTGATCGAAACTTGGATATTACTGTGCAAAACTCGACACTGCCGACCGAAATCTGTTTAAAAATGGTCACTTCGCTTACAATTACGAATGAAAATAATAATAATAACGTTGTATATTGATAGTAGTATAAAAAGTAACTATTTAATCTGTTGGACGCAACATCATATTTGATCGAAACTGTAAAAAGGTACATGACCCAAATCGAAAATTCACTCCCCGTTCCTTGTTGGCACCATGTTTTAAGAGAAAATAAGCACTGTGCGTAAACATGGCAACGGTTTGTGCAAAAGACCGCGGTCACAAAATCGACGTTTATCCCTAGGATTTTTCGATCGTAACGGACTGACCAAATATGTCAGGCAGCTGAAGAAGGAAGATGCAAAAACGACAACTGAAGCGGTGCACCCGAACCTTTGCCGATTTTCGACCCGGACTTGATGTAAATTTTCATATTTTACAACTCAAAACTGTCTTTGGGGAGTCAAGTTTATTTTTTCTATTTTTTATCTCTTTGATGCATACTCTTTCAGATAAAGTTTGGTTTGTTCAGAGAAAACTTAAACGTGAAGAAGCATTTACGACCAAAAAATGGATGGTCCTCGCCGAGCACCTTTTGGCACAGGCTCATATACCTGATATTCACCTTCTAGTCTAAAGGGACTATAGTGGATATGTATGTGAACACAGAGACAGACAGTCGTACTCCCTTCACAAAAAGCCGACTGGTGCATCGGCTCCCCCCCCCCCCCCCCACCCCCACCAGAGACTGAATCTAATGTTTAGCGTGCAATGCCAAGCAGGGAGCAAAGGGGTAATCAAAAATCTGATCCTGGTGGGCACCATTATTATCTTGGTTGCCTTGGTCAGACACGTGCTTCACTAACTGCTCATCAGTGACCGCCGGCACTAGCGATACTAGCGAGAGAAAAAAAACTGTCTAGATGATAGACTCCGCTTACCATGGGAGAATGCTCTCGGCTGACATACCCAAGTAACTTTAGCAAACATATCTCGTACCACACAGAGAACCAAACATTCTCACTAGAGATTTTTTAATTAGATTTTTGTTGTTCTCCTGTGGCGCGTGGTGGAAGAGAAGAGGGAAAAAACCGAAACAAACCCCATTCTAAAAAGCATGAAGGGACAAGAACTCGTACTTGTACACGATACAACCCACTGAGCAGTGAAAACAACAGTGCGAGTATGAGCGGTCTCGTTGAACAATCAGACTATTCAATTAATGCATAATAATGTTACTATTATATGATTAATAAATAGGATTACTGCATGAAAGGGTTGACTGTTTCGTTTATAACCAAACAACATTTCTTCACAGTTAACTTCAGTTTCATCTCAAACTGTTCGGTTCGTTTCGTGATACCTCCGTGAGGAATCAGTGGTTGAATCACACCGGGGGGCTACCATTGTTGTGATCAATGTGCGTGCATGCCTGTGTGTGCGCGCGCGCGTGCGTGTGTTTTGTTTCGGACAAGCAAGAGTAACTGTTTTGTTCATACAGTGTTGCCTACGAAGCTGATCGGATTTCTCCGCTTTTAACTTGCTGAAATTAAGTCCATAATGGGGTATTCTATTTCAACATGTCCACACATATATAATAATGTTTCTATTGCATGATTAATAAAATCAGATTACTGTATCAAAGGGTTGACTGTTCCCTTTTAACCAAGCAACATGTTTTCACGGTTAACTTGAGTCTGAGTTTCAAAGTTAAGGTTCTTTGGTTTAAACAAAACTTTATTCATTCATCGTAATCATAAGCTCAACAAATAAGTACAGGAAACACAAAAGCAATATGCTTATTTGAGTGTTACCTATAGATAAAATGATAATCACACAGACATTTACGATGGCAAGATGGCAAATTGTTGTCAAAACGTCAGAGGCAACAAAACCAACAAAGACCAAAGTGACAACAAAAAACAAACAAAACAAAAAGCAAAACAATAGCAACAAAACGGGAGGAGGGGGTGGGGGTTAACAAAGCAAATAACTAACCGAATGGTCTAGTAATGTTGTCATAATTATTGATCTGAGAGAGAGAGGGAGAGGATTAAAACGTGTACTTCTTCGCTTGTATCATAAACAAATTTTGGCAGACTTTTACAGATTTACAAGCGGTCGGTTTGGCGCAAAAAGTCGTGGACTATAGCAAATATTTTCTTATTAGTTTCTAAATGTAGCTGGTCGTTTCCAAACAGAAGTGTATTGATATTTCTTTCATTCTCATCTAGTTTATTAATGGTTTTATTTCTAATACTATTATAAAGGGGACAATGTAGTAAGAAATGCTCTGATGTTTCTGCTGTATATCCGCATGAACATATAGGGTCTTCTAACAGGTGGCGTCTGAATAAGTCATAATTTAAATCGCTAATAGCAAGTCGAAGTCGAGGAATGAATGGTTGAATCTGAATGGGGTTACCATTGTTGTCCTCAGTGTACAGGGTTTCCCCCCTTTTCTGGCTACATCCATCTAGGCCTATAAGGACACTTTCTGTTCGTTCATTCCACTTTGACTGAACCAAATTTAAAAAAGATACAACCAACGCTCGAGTTTTATTTGCAACTTATTTCAGAATATCCTGAGTCGGAATTTTTCTTCTCAGGTGAAATCTCCTCAGGTGAAATCTCCTCAAACAACATAAGTGGATGTTTCTTATTTTAATCAGATTGTACAGGTAAGTAAAATATGATCAATAGTTAAACGTTCATCACATGCGATGCTCATTGGCGGTTCTTTACCCTTCAGTGAAAATGAATCAGACTCAAAGTGCCAAGTCCCACACACCTACCAGACAAATTTGTTCATAACTTCCTATTATTGTGATGTTCTTGGTCCAACGTTTGTGGCCTTCAAACTAAACGATTCAAGAGTTCTTGAAGAAGAAATCAGAAGGAAGTATGCAAATCGGTGCAGATCTGACAAAATCGTCGTGCATTTTGACTTCGGGTGATGGTGCAGGAACTGAGGTGTATGTAGTTGTGGATAAACAGAAAATAAACATATTTTTGGTCTTATGGTCTGATTAAATTGTCTATGGAATTGTTCCAAAGCACCAAGCAGACTGAGTAATTTGATGTGATATAGCATCAAATTGTGCATGTTACTTGCTACACTTTCGTCACATTGCTCGCAATCATATGAACACATCAAGCATGCTAAAAAGAATGGAATGAATCCCAAACGACGTTTATCAATTCATTGGAAGATGACCTGTTCGATGCTTACTAGCACGATGACATTTGTTTGTTATTAAGCGACCGATTTTGGGTGGAAAGTGTGTTTGTGTCACACTGTCACAAATCACATATTCGAAGTTTTAACGCTTATATAATCCGCGAAAGTGGAAGTTTGATTTTTTGAAAACCATTAACAATGTGCGCACACCCAGATAACAACTTTCTTTTCCAACTATGGAGTTTCGTGTAGCAAGTAACATTTTTGGTAGCAAGAAAGATGCAAACACTGTAGCTATCTCATGTAATTACTCAGATGGCAGTGTTATGCTCATACTGACACAACTTCAAATTTAACATTCGGCATCACTTGGTGGTTGGAAAGAAATTTGGTTTTGGGGGGAATCCCCTGTGACGGAAGCTTGTATGTCGTCACGTGTCTCGAGTAACACATCAATCAGCTCTATTAGTTGTGTGTTACCAGTGTGCTCCGTGACGACACGTTCAAGTACTAAGAAACATGCAAACATTGTTGAGATCTGATGTAAATTAAATGATACTGTATTTATGATGAATTTTTTTAGAGACTTAATGGTCTTTTGGGTGAAAAGTGATAGAGAGTGGTGATTCCAGAAGTTTGATGTAACAACGCTATAGCTATGTTTTTTTGACAGGTATTTGGTTTAAATGAAAATCTATTCCAGACAAAATAAAGATACAAAGAATCGTTATGTGCTCATCAGCAAGCTGTAATTTATAGGCGATGAGCTCATACAGCTGGAAAAAATACACAATCTATGACAGACGAACAATTTCACTTCGCTAACAATGAGAGGTAACAAAAAATAACAACAATAAAAACAAAAAACAAGAGAAAAAAAGAAAAAAAAGAAAAAAAGAAACTAACGACAATTACAAAGCACAAAAATACCGACAGTCACTAGAAAACGGTCAAAACAAATTGTAGTGGAAAAAAACAAAACAAGATAGAAGCTGGTAGCCTAAATAAATACTAGCGAGAGAGAACTGGAATGGGGGATGGGGAAAGGAAAAGATGGTTTGAAGTCATTTTTCTTTTCTTTGTACAGTAGTATAATTATTAATTTTTGACAAAATTCAGAGGTATGAGTAGGCAGCCGGTTATGTGTCTAATCAAAATAATCACATATGCAGAAGTTATTTCTTGGATTTTTAACGTCCATGTTAAAAAGACAAATCACATGTGCACAGAAAGTCAAAAACAAAGAAACAAACAAAAAATTATCATATTACAGGTCAGTTACCTGCTAGCTTACATTTCTGCTTTTAAAGTCGTTTAGATAGCGTAATGGACAGTTAAGAATATGTGTTTGTTTTCTGAAGTCGCAGGTTACTGTACAGTAGTGTTCTAATATTGGTTTGGCTGCAAGGGATGTAAATATTGTCCTTGCGCTGATCTTAATGTAGTGAAAGAGCTCGGCCGTTTCTCTAGAATAACCACAAGAACATTTTGCAGAATGCCTCTCTCGGTGGAGCATAATAGAAACATTTGAAACAGAGACATCTTCATCATGTAAAACGCTAAAGGGAACAGCAGAGTGTTTTCTTTAGTTTTCTCACATGTTCAGTGCCAGTGTTGCCAGTGTTGCCAGCCCAAAATGAACAGCAAGAGGGAAGAAATCTGAACGTAAACGACAGATATCGAATTAGAAGGGAAAAAAGAAACTTTTAAGTCACAAAGAAGGAGAAAATATGCCTAAAACGAAATAACCCACAGGGGAGATGAGAAACAGACCAAATAAAACTCAGCAAACTCGGTCAAAGTTAACAGTTATGTGTCCAGCCCACCACAACATTATGGTTGGATAGAAATGTAGTATTGAGCATATTTGACGTACTTCAAGAAACATTACGCAGTTGCTACGCTTAAGAACACGGGCAAATCAACTAGCGTGGAGGTAATGCAGTTTCATCAGTCCAAACTAAATAATCGAATATAAATCATCCATATGCATTGCATGTACCGAATCAGTTCAAAGTTATCCTAAGTTGATGTCTTAAATTGTCTTGAAATTGTCCTTAAATTCTCTGTCTCTGCCTCTCACAAACACACAAACATACACACACACATATTGCCAGTTAACAGTTCATGCTTGAAGGAGCCGGCATAGACTTGCGGACACGCACAGCACTACGAATATGAGTGACATTGTTTTGCACAGTTCGATCACACAAGTGTCCGGTGCCTTCCTTTTCATTTCTTTTCATAAGCATCCACCACGTATTTTGGTCTCACACACACTATCAGATAGAAAAGAACACGAAGTTGACAGCAGGCATATGACGATACAGGAAATCACAATCGTCCCGATTCCCCGTGAATATGTCGGCAAATACACGCCGCTTTTCGTTTCGTTTCAACTAGGTCGCAGGATTGAATTGCACATTAGGAAAAACACAAAACACTGACCCAAACGAACTCACGAGAAGTCGCCAGTTCTACAATGTTTACAAAATGTCAGTGTGCCTTTGGTTAGGGTAAACGTTTCGTACTACCGATTGTTTTTACTAATAATCACCAACAATCACACTTAATAATAGCATACCCACATCTCTCTATCTCACACACACACTTTCAATAAATACTCATCGTACACACGTTATACAGTTGCGCGCTGCACAGTACAGAATCCACAGGCACAGGGGCAAAGTTTGTATATGGTTTAATATAATTATATTCGCCACAGGTGAGCCTATGCTCGGGGAGTACGAGTGGAGGCTGAAGGTATTTTGACTTTCTGGTTCAGGTGTTACGGCAGGAGGCGGATCCTATGGTTCTGTCTGGGTGCGATACCTAAAACCGTGGGAAGCAAGCCTGGAAATGGGAGGATGCAGCATCCTACTTGATGGAATACCAAATTCAAGCAGCAGATGTCCTCAGGAAAATGGAAGATGTCCAGATGATGATGATGGGAGAATTCTTTTTACACTTTCAACTAAACCAGGTTTTCACGTTGGGAGTGGTACTAGGAGAGAAAGTGTTCAGTTTTCTCACAGCTTTGGTGCTGTTTTTCATTTTCTAAGCGTTATTTCTAGGTTTTTCACACTTGGAGTTAAAGTGTTGCCTTTTCTAAGCAAGGATGAAGAGCTGGGTTGTCACACTTGGAGATTAGAGTGTTTTGTTTAGTTTTCTCACATGTTCAGTGTTGTGTTGCCAGCAAAAATTTGTGCACATCAAAAAGAGAAAAGAAGAAATCTAGTAAAAATCAAGTAAAAAGTAAAAACCATGGCACTGGGGTGACGAGCAAGCTTGATGGAATGCAAAGTTCTGTCAGCAGATGAAAACGTGATGGGATTTTTTTGTTGTTGATAATTTTGATTGTCCTAGGTTTTTACAGACATGTTACATCTTCAGTGTTGTTGTTTTTCTTTTGATACAAGGCAAAATAACAAGTCCAGTACAATGCAGGTGATGCCTTCGTGGAAAAAGGGAAACAAACAAAAATAATGCATTATTATGCAAAATTATGAACTAGGTTTTGCAGGGTGGTTTACAAAAAAATGGTTTGAGTTGGTGAACAAAAGATGGGATGGGTCAAAAAACATGTAACTAGGGTTTCGGGCCCTTATTAGTGATATATTTGGTCATTATACGTGATAAGAATTCATAATCATGTATACATATTATTTGCAATATTTAATTGTTGCTGCTGAGATGGTGGGCATTTCAGGAAATTTAGCTGCATCCGTTGTGCTCGGAAATAATGTAAAATCTCCACTAGCGTAAGGGACAGTGTTACAAAGCATTAAGCCTGTCCGATGTATCGTACTGATGGGAGTCCTGTGGTGCAATTCAAAATTCGGTGAATGTCTTCTCGGTGAAGTCATTTTTCGTTTTTCCTCACACTCTTGACTGAAAAAGATCGACACTTTCTGGTGTTTTGTTATAGTTAATTTGTATATCATACATAACATTTCAAATTTCATTTTTATGTGAAGCTTGTGTGGTGGGCACGTGATTTTCAGCTACAGACCGAGGGTGGCGTTTTGGCACAGGCTGCATTTCCCAGGTGATGATATTCAATAGCAAAAACGAGTTTGGTTCACAAAACAAGACGCCCAACTCGTCGACACTCGTTCCAGTCTACCTTGGCATGAAACTTCACTGCTGCTGCATTCAGAGCAGGGAGATCGAAATGAGATATCTTAAGACTGGTCCAAGAAGCATCGGGAGCAGCCAATGTTTCCATATTGGAACTGTGTGCTGGAGTTGGAGCTGTGCATTCTTCAGTTACTCAATCCATCCGAACTGCAAACTTCAACCAGTTGATACAACCTGTTACCATGTTGTTTTGCCCTTGACCCCATCTACTACGCCAGATGGTTATTATTCAACTTTTGCAATGGTAGATTTGTTTGTGCAGAAAACGTGTCGTCCTTTTACAGCCATAACACATGACGGTGCTTTGAGACGATGCTCAAAAGCACATCAAAAAGTGCAGACTGCCTGATCTATATCACACCGCAAAAAGCCTTCAAGAAAAACGTTCAAGCTTTTGAGGAAGCTGGAAATCCATTTGAAGACGATGGAGGATGCCTCTTCGCCCTGGGAAGTCTGCCAAAGTTGTTAAATAGCTGTCGTCACCAGTGGGATGCAGCTATTTAACAACTTTGTTGAAGAAAGGCTCGGAAAGAGCTTTCTGATTTGATTAACTCTTTCATCCCTGAGAGAATCTTTCCCTTCATTCCTGAGAACCGCTAGAGAGCTTTCTGATTTGATTAACTCTTTCATCCCTGAGAGAATCTTTCCCTTCATTCTTGAGAACCGCTAGAGAGGGGCAGGCATAAAACACTGCCTTCCTTCTGGCCAGCCGCTGCAGCGGTTCTGCCTTTGAAATCCGGGTTCTGGGTGTTTTTTTCAGTCTTGTTTTAGGCCGAGCTGTTCTTAGTGGTTCTCTTCTTTCCAGCACTTGGAGGGGTTGCTTGTTTTGTTGTATGCTTATTTTAACTCTTTCATCCCTGAAAACTGCTACAGCAGTTGAGAGAATCTTTCCCTTCATTCCCTTGAGAACCGCTAGAAGGGGCAGGCATAAACACTCCCTTCCTTCCGGCTGGCCGGCCGCTGCAGCGGTTCTGCCTTTGAAATCCGTGCCTATCTGTCACATGGTCAGCACCTCAGTTCCCCTGGCCAGTGTAAAGGGACCTGAGGAATGTTTTGATAAGCCGCACAATGCTTTGATTAGCCGTGCCTGGCCACTGCCAGAGTGTGGGAAAGTGTCCAGTGCACAAAATTTGTCCATTTCTAGGGATGGGGTTAGGTTATTCTGTACAGTTGGAAAGATGGCGGCGGATGAGTACAACGACAGTGATCAGTTCTCTGACGATGATGTTTATGACAATCTGGGCGACAATGATTTTGATCTGTTTGAACTGACAGGAGAGGAGAGAGTAGAGCTTGCAAATGCATTGAAAGATGATAGTGAGAGTGGTGATGAACTGGATGATGAAAACCTGCCATTGTTTTTTACCGGCTCAGCCACGTTTTCACTGCTGTGACACGAGACATACCTCTGATGTCCAGTGCATATGTGTTGAAGTTTTGCTTTACGTCCACAGAAACCGTAGGCTTATTAGGGACGGGAGCCCAGGACATCCACCTCGACTTTCACACAGCTGCTGAGCTCTGAGAAGCATATGTGTACATAGACATAGTAAATATAGTTGTCCAGAGTTACGGTGCAAACATTGTGTATATATATATGATAGAGACGGCACATGGATTACACTAAAATGAAACAATCACATTGTGAACTCATACTTCCTACTCTTGTGCAAACCTTTTCATCGCCATTCAAGGACACAGACAATGTGACAAACGGAATTTCTGGAGACAGTTTCTATGTGGATGTTATCTGGGACATCAGACTGTAAGTAGGGAGCATGTTCCATTTCTCTTGGCATGTTCTGTGGGCCTGCAAAACGTTGGTTTCGTCTGTTTGTTTTAAAAAAAAGGTATGTGTCACCTTTATTTGCACCTTGTGTCACCCTCCTGGTGACAGTGACTCTGAAAGTGTGACCACTGCCTTCTGACTTCATTTACCTACACAGCGATATATAGGTTGCCATGGTTTTACTAAGAGCTTGCAGACACAGATGCTCAAACCCACATACCCTCTTTCATACATTTTTTCCTTATGAAAACCCAGGAATGAAAGGACTGTTATGTACATAGGAACATAGGAATCAGGGGAAGTAATGCCAAATACGAAACAGGGATGAATGAGTTAATGGAACCGAGCTTGAACCTTTTTACGCAGGAAGAAAGGCCGGGACAAGAAGCAAACGGGGCCAAGGTCAATGTCGTAAGGTGTTACTTCAGGTGGAAAAGCTTCTTGAGGAACGAAGAGATTGACCTGTTTTTGTTTTCTTTGCAAAGAAATTGAAACAACTCCAATTTGTTGTGTTTGTGTATGAAAAGAACAGCTACAACAGTGGAAAGGCTCCAAAATGATGCAAAGTCTCCCAAAGCAAAGCTATCGAGAACATTCCCCACACATAGGATGCCCTTCGTCAGTGTAATGTACAGGAGTTTAGAGCTAGTAAAAGTAACTATGTAAAGCGCCTATGCTTAGTGGTTCCTTTAGTGTCTAGACCATAATGTCCTTATTTGGTAAAGGCTTCAAGACAAAGGTACGCGTTTCCCCGCCGGGAGGGCACTTGGCATTCCACCCCCAAGCAGACCGCTTCCTTCCTTCTCTTTACTTTTACCATAGCATTATTTAGTAAAATACAGTAGTAAAAACATGATGTCCGCAGTTCTTTTATTGATTATGTTGTACGTGTAACTAACAATAGAAAGAACATAACAGTCAGCACATTCTACGAGCAGCCTATCAAAGCATTTGTTTGGGGTCAATGTCACCAAGGTTGCCTTGCCATCCCCTTGGAGATCGGCCAAGGACGGACAACCACAGTAGTCACTATGGACTCGTCCACAACTTTATTCCATCTCAATGCATAAACAGAGCTGAACTGCACAAACTTTTCTGGCGACGGCAAAGTCGACTCTATTCAAGATCAAACTTTGACAAATCTGCTGTTTTTCGTTGGTCTAGATAATCTACCAAATGCACATATCAAGGCCAACATGCTTTCAAAATGTGATGTAAAATACCTAAAGCATAATTATGATGTGGCGTCCTGCACGAGAGACACAGAAACAAATGAAAATCTACCTACTGCAAGCCAAAATGGTCTGAATATTGAGAATTTTTCACAACTTTACAGAGAAAATTATACATGTTTCGCTGTCCCATTTTATATGTGACAATAAGCACACTTCGGGGAAGCAAATGCCACCAGATTTAGTGTTGTTGCTCACTATTTTTAGCAAAGATGTTGACGGACTAGACAACATATGAAGAAAGGCCGTTATCAAATGATAATAGGTGAAAATATATAAAGCTTCTTTATTCACTTGAAAATTACAGATTTCACATACAAACATCGTCATAATCAAACACAAAATAAATGATGAAATGCTAAATAGTCAAACATAAAGAATAGTTACATAACCACCTGAAGAAACAATGCAAACTAAACTTCTTGTGTGCTTGGAGCTGCAGAAAAAGTTTTAATTTCATGAGCTCTGTGCTTCATTCTGTCAGCAAACTGTTACTGACAGGACATCAGTCAGGAAGCTGTGAATTTTGTGTACAGTTAGTTCACAGAAGAAATGCATGTGGATTACAATCATTTTTGTCACCATTAAAAAAATCCCAAAATAAATATGTGGTACCATATTGCAGTGTCCTAGAAAAAAGACCACAAGAAAAGATATATTCTATTGGGTTTTAATCTAACTGATTGGTAATTTTTTTGTTACAGATGAAACAAATAATGAAACAGACAAATCATGACTGAAATGAAAGAAATTACAAAGAATCTTTTTGTGTGTGCTAAATCAGAGAAAGCTAGTTCCTTTAGGTAATATCAAAAAAAAGGTTCGTCCACAGAAAAGCCTTCTACAAAGAATACATTTTGCATGTAAATACACTAAAACCAATGAAAACTGACAGACAATTGAACAAAGCTAATTTCCAAATCTTGTAATATAGCAAATTGTATGTATAATGGAAAAGAAAAAACACAGAGGCACTTTTTGTAAACTTATTTGTTGCAGCTTTGTCTTTCCATTTGAATTTTAACTAGTCCACACTGTGGCAAATATAACCTGGTTTGTGGCTTTGCACAGCAAGATACCCCTGTTGTGTGCCTAGAGATACCATAAGTCACAGTGATTGGGTCAGTAACTGTCAGCAACAGTCACACTAATATCGCTGGGAGGAGATCAGTTTTAAAGTTTTTAACATTTGCTGTGACCTTGACATTCAACGGCAATCATTAGAAGATGATGATCTACCATAAAATTAAATTTGGTTGCAAAAGGGTCAGCAGTTGAGTATTTCTGACAGAAAGGGTCATAATCCAATCATAGGAACCCTCAAAGTGGCCTAGACCAGGTAGCTAGTCATACAGGCCCTCACTGTGACCATAACTATAAAGACATCAATCTTTTTGAACAACGCTCTGGTTCATGATGGTACATCACTACACCAAATTTGGACAAAAACGTTTCAATGGTTTGAATGATATCACCCAGATGAACATTTAGTGAAATTTTGAACCTTTCCTGTGACCTTTCCCCCAAAGCATAACAATTACATTATTACACAAGAAACTTTGAATTAGGATGATGTACCAACAAAGTTTAACCGAAAAAGGGTCAGTTCAGAAGACATAGTGGTCATATTTTAATATTGTGTGCCTTCCCTATGACCTTGGCCCTGAAGATAGCAAAACAGTCTTACATGATGATGGATCACTAAATCAGTTTTGGTAACAGTATTGGCAGTTCAGAAGATATCGTCCAAACATTAATATAAATTTTGAACCATTACTGTGACCCTGACCGTGAACACATCGTATTTTTACTGGATAAATCAGGTTTATGCTGGTTGCAAAAGGATCAGCAGTTCAAATGATATCGTAGAAATAGTCACATTTTGATTACAAAAATATGAGTCCTTGACACAAGGACCATGAGATAGCAATGCCAGTGTTCTTGCATAACACTCTGGTTCATGGTGATGCACCACCATACCAAATTTGGTTGCAAAAGATTGAGAGGCTGAGATATTGCTCCAAACAAAATCTGGACAGACAGATGCACGGACTCCATGATTCCAGCATGCCACCCACCCACCCAGCTTTGGGGGTAGGGGTGGGAGTAGGGTGTGTAACAATATAGCAAATACTGACTGCAGTCAACTCACATTCAGTACATGAAAATGTGGAACAAAAGCCCATCACATACTTCCAAATTTTTCTTCCATGACTGGAAACGGGTCGTGGTTACTGAAATTATGATGACTGTTTAAAATGTTTTGTCAAACATTGCTGTGCAAAATTCATAACAGTCCCCCCAAAATTTTAATTATCAATCTTGATTTTTCCTTCCTTTTTTTAGTTTTGTTGATGCCTAAAATGTGTTGCACCATAAAAGCAGTTTTAAAGATCTTCAAAAATTAAATGGTCTCAGAAAATGCCTCTCAAGTTACACTCGGACTGGAACTATGATTTGTCCTTGGGCATTCTCAGTTTGACCTATCCATAAACGTGGGAAATTGAAGCATGAGAGTCTGGAATTCCAACCTAGCCTCAAAAATGGGGCAATGAAGAGGCCATTTGCCACAGAGCCATGACACTGTGCTTTGGGCATAGAATGTACTTTCTCTTGAACAAACTCAACAGAGACAATAGTCTCAGTCTCTATTTTAGGATGTTTATTACAAATCACAAGAAATGTATACAACTTTGGCAGATTTCAGATACAGAACCAAACAAAAATCCCCGATGGGTTAGTTAGTGATCGTACTTTAAGATCCTGTTAACTACAAATGGTCATCTCAGTGTAAACAATACCATCATAACTTTAGCGTGTACAATACCATCGTAACTTTAAGTCAAAATGTTTCCGTGTTTGGAAGATATTGGGTAAATCAGGCGGGGTTGACTTTTGCCTGGCATCACTTAAGTCCCTTAGCTGCTTTTATTTCCGGTGCATACTTTCTTCACAATGGAAGGCAGTGACAGTGAATTTGCAAATTGTACACTGCCAACTTTAAAGGCATTTGTGGAGGCCCATAGTCAGAATGTTTCTGGTAACAAGCAATAACTTGTTGCTCGTGCTATAGGATGCCCCAAAATGCATTTTTTCCATGAAATTTCGATCTTCTGGTCAGCAAAAAATGATGCACTTTTTTCCCACCCTCCATGCCCTTTCCTCAGTAATTTTTGCAACTGCAACAGTGGTGGCTTTTGTACTGCTTCGCAATTCTAGGTTCAACCTCGATTATTATACACAGTGTGAAGCAACGCCTACTCAGAAATCGCCCCAGAAGTGATGCTACAACCTCTCACGACTTCTTGCGTGAAAGATTACAAAGGGCATTCACTCATGCAAAACCTGCTTCACTGAACCGCCCAATAGCAACCATACTCAAGTTGGAATTCCAACTTCAGTGCACAAGAATTCCCCCCCCCCCCTTCCCTCCACATACACACACAAAAACCAACTGAAATAATGAATGTCAAGGTGACCAATAAAATAATGGTCTTCACCAAGATCAGATTTTTGGACAACCCCTTTGGAGGGACTGATGTACCGAACATGTTCTTTGTGAAGGGAGGCTTTTTTTCCTTCTGTTTACTTCCGTTTCAACCCCTTCACTGCCCCAGCCTGTAAAATTTCCAGGATGAAAGGTTCATGCAAACAGTGTATTTTCTGGTCCTATAACATCTGTTTTCAATGCTATGCGTTTTGATGAAAATCCTTTCACATGCTAGTGTGAAAAAGAAGACAATTTTTTTTTTAAGGGTTTCAAATTTTGCACTTTTATGGGTAGATTTCAAGTGACATCATGACAATGAAGGGGTTAAGATCTTCAAGACCTAAATTTAAAGCCTCAACAATAAATTTCTTTACAAACAAAAATGGGAGTTAATTAGAACTCAAAAGACATCACATGAACACAACAACAAAGCCCCAAGTCACCCACAGTAGATCCAAACACATAAAAGGTTCAAAAGAATGCTTTATTATCACAAAAACTGCCAATTTTCAGGGTAATCCCCTTTGTCTACAAAACGACACATAACAACAGCTAAATGTTTAAAAATGATGAAAAATGAGATGAGATGAAAATCATTTTTCACTGTTTTGTGCAGCTGTTAAGTGTCATTTTGTAGCTTGACAAAGGGATTACCCCAAAATTTTGCAGATTGTATCTTAATAGTGTTCTTTTGAACCTTTTATGCGTTTTGATCTCGTTTTAGAACGCTAGCATTTTTTTTCAAGTTTTTTTTCCACACCTACTGTAGCTTTTTACCTGGCATGCAAGTAAATACAAGATAATGAACTCCACAAAATGTACATTTTTGGATGTATCTTTGGTAGAGTTTTTGTATCTTTTCTTTACTTATATGCCAGGTGAGAGTTACCATGGTGACTTGGGCCTTTGTTGTTGTGTTCGTGATGTCTTTTTAGTACCAATTAACTCCACACTAGTTTGTTGGTTTACACAAGTGCTGTAGGCCTCATTCTGTTTAAAATTTACTTAACAGAGGCTATAATCATCGACAAATTTAGACTTTACAAGAGCAGTGTCCAATACAAATCAATGCAAAATATTATTTGTCAGGACCAAAACTGTATCTCCTTAGTCAATAAATGCAACAGATGCATGATGAACTAGCCTGTGTCCATGAAGCACATCATCAAAATACAGAATGGGCAGAATCCAGGCATCACCAGGGGTGCAAGGTGTTCACTCTTCATACTCGAGGTGTAAGCTCCCTCAAACTCCAAGCACTGGTTTACAACATCCTTCCTCCAACCACTGCCATAACTGATTACCCCATAGGTCTTAAAAAACTGCCAGCTAATGGACAGTTTTTGTTTGTTTGTTGGTGATCATTATCTATCTGCCAACCATTATAAATTTGCAGTTTTTATGAAGTCAAAATAGTTTTCCCTGACACGCAAAAGTTAAAAAGTTTACATACTGCTGTCAGAAAGTTTGAAAAGGTGTTATTTGGTACACTGAAAAATAAAAAAAATGTGAGAGAATGATGATCACAAACACTACATTGTTGGTGGGTGTTGGTTTCATGACCTACAAGGCAATGAACAGATAATTCCCGCAAATAACAGGGGAGGAAACTGGTTTTTCAATGCCTCAACAGTTGCAACCATCTTTCTCTCTTTTGCTATGTGCTAACCAGAATGAAGGTGAGTAAAATAATCCTATTTGCAAAATGGGCATGTGTGTGTGTGCATGCACATATATGAATGAATGCATGTGCTGGGATTCACATGAGCATTGGACATTGGTCGTTAGACTTATATACATCTTTAAAAATGTTTTAACTTTTTTCTGTAATCTGCAATGACATCCAAACACTTTTTTGCTGCATCAGACAAGGTAGGCAATGTTCATACACACGCTGTGTGCATTTCTAAAAAAAAAATCATAGAAGCAAATGTAACCCAGAATACAGATTTGTTGCTTTAGCACAAATGTTGCATGTATCAATTTTGGAAATACGAGAGGGTGATTTCCCCCCGATATTAAAAAGAATCACTCAGACTTTCCAAGCTGTGTTAAAAATCCAGCACTACAAAGATGGTCTATCAGATAATTTTGGTACTATCATGTATTTACAATCCATGGACTGGTGTCTATCACAGATCCATAGGACAGGAAAAATGTGAGTTTTTGTGAGACAGGGGAGGAGAGAAATGTGCACATCCTACCTTGTAGAGGAAAACTAAAGCTCATAAATAAAAATGAAGGAACCATATCATCATATGTGTAACACGAAATACAGGTTCTCATAATCAAAACCCTGAACACATATATCAACTGTTAAAAATATTCGAGAGCAAGTTACAAAACAAAATACAAGTACACAACAGCAACCTCTTGTCAAGTAGCAAAACTGATCCGTGTTGAAAAATATTGCTTTTGACCAAGTTGCAATATAACCCAGGTAGATCCATGCATTAATGCAGCATTTTGTTTTCTGCAGACCAGCAGCCAATTTTTCAGCTGCTGTTTTTAAACATCCTACACTTCACCTAGCCGATACTCACTGGTGCTCCTTTTAATTGGCAGGGCAGCTTGTGGGCACTTACCAGTCGCCTTCCACTGCTTTTCAGAACGCTGTCTCTTATAACCACAAGGTATCATTTGCAATTTGCATTACAAGCTATTTCTTTGCGCAGACTGATGTGAACTAAATGGTAATTAGTAGAACAGTACATTCAATTCACTAATCTTAAAAAATATATATATGAAATGGTTGAAGAAGTTTGCAAAATATTTACAATGCCAAGAATCAATTTTGGCAGACAATTTTAGGTGTTCGAGAAAGTGACCACAAGTGACAGCAAAAACAACCACCAAAATAATCAACAGTTCTAGGACAGCCACAAACCTAGGAACAGCATACCTTTTCAATATATACTAATACAGTTTAACACAAGGACAGCAACTTCTGTAATCCTATACAATCAATTTGAAATCAAAAGAACAAAAACAGTGTCCAAATTTATTTTTGTTCACAACTGTAACTGTCACCAAATCAGGCATGCTTGGATGTCCGCAAATTTCTTGTCTGCCTATTCACAATGAATTTTAAAACTAATTTTTTTCTCCCGTGGTAACATGTAGACAATTTCAAACATCTTTTCCTTTCACCATTAACATTGCAAAAGTGGAGAAATCTATGTTTCACATAATTATGGAAATTTACACATCCAAAGGTCAACAGTTGTGAAAGCATCCTCAAAATTACATATTTCAGTAAATCATTAAATATTATCACATAATCAGAGAATAAAGATGGACACAGAGCTGTAAAGAAAAGAAAGGTGGTACCTTTCTTTGGACCACTTGATTCATTTTTGTTCTCATTTAACATCACCAAGGACAAATGTGTGTGTGTGTGCGTGCGTGTGCATGCAGTGTGAACATGCATGCATGTAAAAGACAGAATGAACATTCAACCAACCATACAAAAAAAATACAACAACAAAAAAACCACTGGCAGCAAATGAACTCCATTCTGTTTTACCTAGTCCTCAATATGTTTGCTTAAAAATTAAACAAACAAAACAAACAACTGCTTTCGAACCTGAGAGAAATTTGTACAATCTAAATATGTCAATATTGTTTTGGGATTTGCTAACTGAAATAGATTGCAGTTGGTGAAAATGTTTGAATGTCAGTAGGCTCAACTTTGAAGAAAACTTTCGTGCAGGTATGGATGGGTGAACTGTATGATTAAGGAAGAAGTCACCAGCTCAATAAGACTGCAGTCATCATTTGCTGACAATTCTGGTTATTCCACATGATTTAAACGGTTAAAGTACTGGTGCTTTCAGGACAGGTTCCAATGTCTGAGTACACAATGAGAAATCACTGGATCAGGTGGTAAGCCATGCTCAGTGTGGGTTACTGTTGACCCGTAAACATTGACTCTATAGACTATAATGCGGGTCAAAATGTGGGTGCTCAGTGAGCCCGATCATTTTCTTTCTTTTTTACACCACTTCATACTCCTTGCGGATTGCACGAGCCAGGCAGCAGGCAAAGAGCACCCCAACCACCTGGAAGGAAATAACAGTCAAGTTACTCATAGCAGAAAAAAGTAGACTCTCTCTGCAGGGATAATACACAAGCTGTCCTGCCCATACTGGTAAAGATGCTGGACTTTCTCTTGTAGTCCCTAATCTCTACTCTCCTTTCAGTCTGTCCCATAGCCATTTTATTTCCCTAGTTTTAATTTCCACAAAGGCTTTTGTTTTTTGAGACTATGATTCATTTCATTGGTAATCTATGGCTTGTTGTTTTGTAACAATCTGATGGTCTCTGAGGAAATGATAATTTCTTCACAAAACTTGATGTAGCAGGACATGATGTCAGACAAAGCATCAAGAGACTAGGACAGTTAAAGTCACATAAAGTTTTGTTACTATAACAAAAACATGTCAGCCTCCTGCAAATGCATGACAAAGCAGGCACCAGAAGGCAATCACCAATAGTGCACAGTAAGATTTTAGTCACTGGTATCAGAAGGCACTGAGCTCAAAAGATGATTTAAAACAAATGTCTTCCTACAGCTGATGTTCTTACTCCAAAGTTTGAGCAAGTTTTTTGCTGAATAACTTTTTTATTTTTATTGTAATGAAATTAAACTGAAGCACTACTTATTCGGCCAACAAATATGTGTGGTACTTACCATAACAAAAGCAAGACCAATTCCAACTCCACCAATTATGGCCACCTTGTTCTTCATCCAGGTGATGAAAGCATCCTCGCAAGGCTTGTTGAGGAGGGAGAAAAAAAAGGAAAGATGAACACAGGTGAAAGTGGCAGAATAAAAGAAATACTTTCACATATGTATTGTAACCCTTTTTACTAATTTTAGCCTTGAGCTACTGCTATGAGATCTGCTGGTGGGCTTGAATTGGGGCTGCCAAGAAAAAAACAGTTAGCTGCCTTGTGCTGCAAAATACCCCCATCTGGAGTGGAGACAACATAAAATGATACGTTGAGCAAAGCCACCAAAAATGTCTGCAAAGCTTCAAACAGCCCAGAAATTTACACTGTTCGCTTGGCCCGAGTGTTGCATTGTGTGAACAATATTGATTTTTACCACCGAAAATGCATTTGGCTCTTTCCAAAGAAATCTGTGGCTGTGCCACATTCTTATATTGTGGTAAGAAATGATGCCCATCATAATACCAAATAAAACCAGCCTGAAAAAATATACAATTTTCACATAATTTACTCCACATCCAGGTTGCTTATACGTAGGTCACTTCTTCCTCACTTCACTTCCACATGGGATCAACACTAAGACATTTGTTTCAGCAAAAAGGTGTGTAGAAATACTTTTTGTGATGCTGACATGTCACCAAATTATTTTTTCATCATTTTCACCCAATTTTGTTGATCTACAGTTGCTATCAGTCTTTGCGTCATATATGTGACCCTCTCCCATGAAACCAGTTTAAAGTCACAGCTGCTGACTGTCCCTGGGACAGAAATACCCACTGGCAGTCAATCTGGGTGATTTCCATTTTGGGGCAGAATTGCCTTAAATTGTATCATGCAGTTATGACATTTCCCTTTAGAAATGGCATCAATTAAACACTGTTTAAATGCTCCTACCCTAGGATGCTATGTTATGCAAAATGACCAATTTATTACTGTGAACATTTTTTTGAAGTTTGGCCAACTCAAACCATTGCTATGGAAAATAAGAAAAAAATGGGCTGTTTTCTCAAAATGGCTGCCATATCGCTTAACAACTTTAAATAGCTACAACTGCAATATGTCTTTTAACTGTGTGATTTGGGGCTCCAAAGTCCATGTGTTTGTGCCCATCCATCTCATGACCTGCAGACACTTGTAACAGTGTTCTGTTTCTGTTTTTCCTTTTCGCTGTTGCTTTTCTTTTTTCTCTGAATCATTTCCAGTGTACAATTTTATACTGATGTCCTTTGCTTGTATTCAGGACCATGACAAAGGCAAACTCTGTGTATTGGGCCTGCATATGCAAAAGCATGATGAACAGCAGAGGGCATACAGATTATAAAAAGACATATTTTTGCTCTTGATTGAATGTAAAACAGAAAAGCTAGGGCATATTGAAATCTAAAATCATTGAACATGTAACAAATGCTACATACATGATGTTGGAAGTGATCAGCAATGTCATTCTAATATTACTTTGGTTTGGAGTAGCTTCAGTCAAAATTAGGCATCCAACAGCAAAAAACAGTAGCAATCAGAAGAACAGTTAGTCAACCATAATTTACCAATGTAGGCCCTTCTGCTAAAAAGTGAGAACAAATAAAACAGCATGCAATTTCCAGGGACCATCACAATCAAAGTTTCATCTACAGGTTCCTCGTCTGTTTCATGTTGACGATCCACTGAACAAAAATATGACGTGTTGCAACATATTTACCTCCTAAGGCAATACCTATGGAAAAAAAATGTCACTGCTTGCAAGATCGTAGTTTTGTGTTGCCAAGATGTGAATGCAAAGATCTTAACAGTGGAGTTTTAGTTAAAAATCTTAGCAAAACTGCCATGTTCGTAGGGTACACAGGTCTGAAGCTGACAAGCGACATCCATCTTTGTTCTTGTTTAATTGTAAAACAAAAAGAAAAAGGGACATAATTATTGTAATCTAAAAATCAACAAAATGCTACCTAAATTAATGCTGGAATGATATGCAGTGGAGCTCTGCTTTTATATTGGTTTTGGTTTCCCCTAGGAGGAAAATGTGTTGCAACACATCATATTTTTGTTCTTGCTTAATGCAAAACATTTATTAGCAGATTTCTGTGCCTTGTTGTGAGAAAGATGAACACAAATTTACCAACTGCATCTTATACGCTTCTTGCACTCTGAACTAAAAATTATTGTTTGTCAATAGAGCAACATTTCCTGGACTGAGAACTGTACAATGCAAAATAACATGTGTACCCCAAAGTTTATTTTTTATCTTCTGAAAACTAGTTTTCAAAAGATAAATACAAGGTTGCAAATGACTGTAAGATTGCATAAGAACACCAACAACATGCCACTTTATGGTTGAAAAGAATTCACACACACACACACACACACACAAAAAGCTGAATGAAGTAGGAAGGTACTAATTAGACAGGCAGAATTCCTGGCAGTGGATAAAGTATGCAAAACTATATTCTGATCTTCTCAACGCTTCTGAGAGCCACCCTGCGGTAGTTCTGGGTTCTCAGCAAAGGGGTTCTTAATTTCCGCATTCAAAGTCGCCCACTGAGCAAAAACACAGGAACTTAGCTACTTACCGTTTGTTTAATGTCGTCCTCAGAGATAACTTCATCAGTATGGCACTGTGCTGACGACTCATCTTTACAGCATGACTGAGGGTAGGCTGTGGTCAAATTCAGTTTCAACCACTCAGTGTAGTTCTTCACACCACAGCATGTAAACTGCAAATATAGCCATACAACTCATACTAGTTGGCCTGGCATCAACTTTGATCAATCAACAACAATGCATACCATATGTAATTTTGCAGCAATTATAAACACAATCTACATGAAAGCTGTAATTTAGTTTATACAATTCATCTGGCCCCAACTTGTTCACAAACACAATGCCAGCTTTCATCTAGCATATACAGACGTCGCAAACACATCTTAGAACTTGCACGCAGCAAACGCAGTGTCTTGAAAAAATGTGTACAACAAAAGATGATGCTACAGTAACACACACTGACATCAATTTTTTTTTTAAAGAACAATTCTGCAAATTCTGCCTCCCATGCCTAATGCAAAATTCTGGGCAAGCCCAATGGATAACAACACTATTGTTAACACTGAGCTAGGGACCTTCAACTGCAATCAATCAGTACTGCACGGAATTGCAGAATTCAGTGAAAGCAGAAAGCAAAGCAAAAACAGAAAGAAAAAACACTGATTGCTTGTTCTGTTATGGTCTTCCATCTAAACTTACCATTTTTTTCACTGGTCATATTTTTTCACCTTTTCCAAGATCCAGTCCTACTGCCATTTATTTCTCATCATGATCAGTATTGCTCCTCTTTATGATAGAAGTTAAATTACAAGCAAATTGTCATAATGGAAAATTGACTAAAAAATGTCCATAAGACAACATATTTCAACTCTTTTTGTTTTCCTCAGAATTTTCACCCTTCTTGCAGATGGCCGACTGCTAAACCTCAGGTAAAAATCACCAAATTTTGGACAAGTCCCATGTGCAAGTGTCCCATGTGTTGTTGTTCAAGGTGATTTCTGAATGTTTGTGCACCATCTCTATTTCAAATGCTATACCGTGAACAAGTTCTGTGAATGATTTCAGCTCTCTCTTGATGTATATACAGAAATGTTGAATAATTTACCTCACGCTGAAGCTTATCCCATGTCTGTGTCACACCTTTAGTTTTGTTATAGTTGTCTTCAGCATCTGTCAAAATCTGCACAACTTCACCCTCCACCTGCAAAAGAATGAAGAGAAAAACAAAACTAGGCAACATGATCCACGACAAAAAAAAAACTCAACTAGATGGTTCTCTATCTGGGTTCTTCAGTCGGATACAGCTGAACCACTGATCTAAAAACACATGGACAGTGGCTTGCCTATTGGGCGGTTCAGGCTCTTGCAACTTCTTGTGTGAAAGATTACAAAGGGCATTCACTCATGCAAACCAGGTTCACTGAACCGCCCAATAGCATAGACTATTCCCATTTCAGGATTTTACAGTAGTCTCCCTTTGAAGTCAGATGTTGAAGCCCTGGGCAGCTTGGCAAGGCGTCATACTGAAAGCAGACTACATATTACCAGTAACAGTTGTTGCTACAAGGCACAATGGGAAAGAGTACACTGTGCGCTGCTCAAACAACCTGGGCAAAGAGGTTAATGGGCAAACTGACATTTCTCAGAGTTTCAAAAGACAGACACTTGTGGAAAGCATGCAGCAAGCCAAGTACAGTTGAGATTGGTCCAGAAAGGCTTTGAACACTAAATTTAAAGACGTTTGCCCAAGTCTCAAGTCAAGCAGTGACAGTGCAATTTCTTTTTTTTCTCTCATCAGTCATTCAAAGCAAAGTGCGTACGCACAGTATATGGATCTGTGAAACTAGGTTTTAGTGTTTGACTATGCAATGTTTGTAACTTTTACTCTAGCCTAATAATTTTGTGAACATGGTCCTCACTATCTTGCATTTTATGCACTATATAAGGATATCAGTTTTTATCAGTGATATAAATAACACAAACACATCTAGTGAATATGTTTCGTTCACTGTTGCTTATGTCCACAGGGGCTGTAGAGACTATTAGGAATGGGGAGCCCAGGACGTCCACCTGACTTTCACATAACTCCCGAGCTCTGAATTTTTTCCTTTTGGTTTGCATAATAATGTACGAGTCTGTGTTTTCCATTTGACTGTGGAACTGGAAGGGAAGAAAGGGAAGATTTCAACTGCAAGTATTCTTTGTAGCATGCCCCAAATGAGCTGGTTTGTCTCCCCCCCTGTCTGGAATGTGCCCCTCCCCTGTCTGGAATCTCAGGGCTGTCATTCAATTCCCCTTTTCTATCCCCTCTCTTGTTTTTCTGTCTAGTCCCCTTGCTCTTTCCGTCTTGCATTAGTCCATTCTCCTGACTTTTTCCTGAATATTCTTAAACATTTTTTTGTGTTAGGCTTTTTTTGAATGAAACAATAATTGCTGCCATATGGCACTGGTATTTGCCATTATGCATTTATAATTATATATATTTTTTAAAAATTGTTTCTGTCCATTCCTTTTTTATATTTGTCTTTGGTATCAATAGACAGAATGGTCAATGATATCACCAAGTCCTAGCCTTATGTGCTCTTCAACAGGAATAAGCTTGAAGGGACCAACTCTTTGAAAATTTGTGCACGTTTTGTTTCATTTTTGTGTAAGGGTTAGTTTTGTGGACTGACCTGAGGGAGAGAAAAAAATCATTAGTTTTTAAGTGTGCATTTGCTTATGACAGAGTTTGATTGTCCTGAGGTGACCCTGTGACATTATGTAAAAAGGTAAGTAACTTGGTGTTTTACACCCAGTCAACCTTTGTGGTTATATCAGGGCAAAAATTACTCGTTACCATACAGTAAATGTCAAAAATGTGTACATGTTAAAATCGACACATATATTTTAAAAAGTTCTGGAAATTTAAATCCTTCCAAAAAATATATCAAATCAAATCAAATAAATCTTTATTATTCATCAATATACAAAGCATAAAAATGAAAATTTTCCTTTGACACATGGGCTCAAGACTCAAGAAGGTACATTTAAAATAACAATAAAATAAAACGTAAAAGAAATATATGTATATATCACTCTCACATTCTCTCCCCCTCTCGCCTGCCCCGGCTTCTTCCACAAACATACACCCGCAAACACATGTGTAATGTTCAAAACACGCGCGTGCACACACACATGGACGCACAATACATAATGACTGAGCTGTATTGGCTCTCTCCTGTTTCAACGTGTTTTATAGTTAAAAGTTCACCACATCTGATGTACATTGGCGGTTCCTCACCCTTCAATAAAAAGGAACAAGTAATAATGTGCAATCTGGCAATCAGGCTATCAGTTTCCTCTTTTCTGTTTGTCTGAGGACAAATAGTATAGTACACTGTCTTAAATCTGGAAATATTTTATGTAGTTTATTTTCCAGGAACTCATTTCACTCCAACTGCCACAGGTCTAATATGTATTTGTTTGTACAGGCTTTTAGGTCTGAGAAGGGGACAAGTTCAACCGAGATGTCGACAACAAGGGCATCCTTAGCTGCAGAGTCCGCAGCTGAAACTACCCCTAATGCCCACATGGCCAGGGACCCAGGTAAAGACAATCTCCTTCCCATCTTTGGGTGAATCCCTACAAAGTTCTAGAATCTGTACCAAGAAAGGGTGGTCACTCTTAAAGTTAAACACAGCTTTTAGTGATGAGTAAGACAGTATTAAAAATGATTTTTCTTTAGATTAGAACAATAAATATGTTTTAGAGCCCAAAGAATAGCTCATAATTCTGTGATATATACATATATCTATGGGGCTGTCATCCAGAGGGCGACAAGTGAAAGGTTTCTGGGAATGTAGTGACTCCTGCTCCTGTTTTAGATCCGTTAAAAAAAAATTGACGAAGGATATTCGGAAACAAGTTGTAAATAAAACTGTTTATAGGTTTCTGGGTTAGTTGTTCCTTTTTTTAATTTGGTTAAATCAAAACGGACTGTCAGAGCTGAAAGCATCCAAGAGGCGATATCCAACGAGGGAGCATCATCAATCTGATTTAAATTAATTTTGGATTTTTCCAGGTGTGGTAGAATGCGAATGCCGAGAGGTGGAATTTTCGATGCTATCTTGCATCTCCTATCTCCTGCTTGTGCAGCTCTGACAGAGTGGAACCCACTCTAACCCTGAAAGAATGTTCAGACAGGAAGCTCTGAATAAACCCGAGGAGATGGCCCTGAAACCAAGATCCCAGAGGTCCGCCAGAATGCTGTACTTCCACGCTGTGTTGTAAGCATTCTTTGTCAAGGTTAAAGAAAATGGTTGATTTTTTAATTTTTTTTTTACAAAGGTGTTTCTAATAAACATTTCAAAACAAACAAGGTGATCCAACGTACTGTGGTTCTGCCTGAAGCCGCACTGCTTCTCGGAAAGAATACCCTGTGACTCCAGAGACCACATGAGGTGAATGTTGATCAGCCCCTCCACTGTTTTATACAAACAGCTGAGCTGGTTAATGATACAGGTCTGAAGTTATTGGGTTCAGGAATAACAACCGCTTCGTGCCACGATGGCGGAAAACAGCCAGATTCCCAGACATGATTATATACCTTTAAGGGTTAAAAGTTGATAGTGGACCTGGTCCAAACCAGTGAACGAGTTGTTGGCTCTCTGCAACAACTGCTTTAATTCAGTCATTGAAAAAAAGCAGGTTATAATCTCTTCGTTTTTAGAAGAGATGTCCAGGCATCTTTTTAATATTTTACTCCTTTGAAATTTGGAAGAATAGTTATGTTGAATAATTTTTCGAGATTTATAGCTTGTGTTTCTGCCATTTCTTTTTTGTTGATATTAATTGAATTTGAACTAACCGTACCCTTTATTTTTCTAATGGCTTTCCAGACCTTTTGCGTTTGTGTTTTAGAATTTAATTTAGAATAGAAATCTCTCCATGAATTCTTTTGTTGTTTGACAACACGACAAGCCTTGGCTCTTAATTTTTTAATTTTTTTAACATTACTCAGTGTCGGTTAGATTTTTTTTTTTTGCTGAGCTTTCTTCCTTTCTTTAATTGCTTTTTTTGCAACTATCATTAAACCATGGAACCTTGGGAAGTTTTTTTTTGAGAAGCTTGTTTAGGATCACAGGAAAGTGGTCACTTCCACACAGATCTTCATGTATATTCCACTCATAGTCTAGGACCAGATGTGGACCACAAATGGAGAGATCCAGTGCGGAAGTGGAACCGGTGGCGGGATGAACAGAAGTCACTGAACCATCATTTAATATGCATAAATCTATTTCTGAGAAGAGGTCCTCCAACATTTGTCTTCTGGTGTTATAGGACTCATTACCCCAAACCAAGGAATGACCGCTGAAGTCACCCAAAAGAACGAACAGAGATGTCAGTTGTTTGATTAGGTTAATCAGGTCCGTCTTGGCAACGTTATCCGACGGAGGAAGATAAATACTACTGAAGGTGACAACCTTGTTCAATGTTTCCCTCACAGCAACCACATGCAGAGGGGTGTTCAAGTGAACCCCACTAAATAGATAGGAATTACTGAAGAGCAAAGTTATTCCTCCAGTAGCTCTGTCATTTGGGGAATTTTTGGTTAATATACTAAAACCAGAAAATGACGGTGACTTGGAACTGGTGTGCTCCATTGCTTCAGTTAAATCAACTGGATGATAAGTCCATCTTGTCATCCAACAGCGGTGAACCAGGTTCTGTTCTGGCTTCTTCAGCCTGTCTGAAGCTATGAGCTTGGGTGAAGCCTGTGTCCTGCTGGAAGGAGTGGAGCACCTGGTTTGTACAAACCAGGAGGGTACAAACCCCTTGATGTCCTCCAGGACCCACTCCACCCTCACCCCAGTCAGCAAGCCCCTGGATGATGACAAGTCATCCTTGAGGGCACAGTTTTGGAGGGACCTGCTGAACCTTTGGGTGCAGTTTCGGAGGAACCTGCTGAACCCTTAGGGCCAGTTTTGGAGGGACCTGCTGAACCCTTAGATGCCATTTTGAGGGGATCGGCAGAACCCCTTGAACTTTTCTCTGACTCGCATGGAACCCAGGCATCAGCCCAATGTTGGCCTTCACTTCATGGAGGAAGCCTGAGTGCCGGCCAATACCAATTCAGGACTGCCAGAAATATGCACCAAGGACAGAACCATCCTGAGTGGACGGCCCGAAAAAACACATGTCAATGATGTTTGACACTCCACAGATTTCATCTCTTTCCTGGTGGAGGCAGCAGTGGCATACAACTTTCTGCCCGAGACCACAGTGGGCATCTTGGCTGCTACCAACTGTCTGGCTTCCGGAGAGGAGATGTGTTTTTCAATGCAGACGTGCTGAATCTCCTCCTCCTTCTGTCAGACCGGGTAATTTTGAGCTGATGAAGCGGGGGGACCATTGTAATTAGAGCACAGCATGGGTCCCTCACATTGACCTTAATGCTTATCTTTTCCACACCACTGACACTTTGCAGCAACTTTGCAATGTTAGCTCATGTGGCCAAACTTGTTGCAGTTGAAGCAACACATTGGGTTCAGAACAAACAAGGCCACCTTCACCTTTTGATAGCCAACCGTAATCTGCTTTGGCATTTCTGGTGTGCTGAAGATCAGAAACAGGGTGTTGGTGGGGACCTTCTCAGTATCCCTATTCACCATAACCCTGTGGACCTCCACAACACTCTGTTCCTTCAGTTCTGTCTTTATCTCTGCTTCTGTCATGCCAGATAACTCATGGCAGCGGATGACACCATGTGATGAATTCAGTGCCTTGTGAATAGAAACAGGCATTGGTCAATCAACAAATCAGTGGTCTTGAGGAGACCCATCACCTGTGGTTTCCTAGCACATTCCACAAGAAAAGAGCCATCCCTCAACCATTTGATACTCTGAAAGGGCCCATAAAGGCAGTTTTCATTTGCAACGGAACGTTGAAAATCGACCCAATTATGAAAGTCTAGTGCAATGACTTTTAAATCTAATAAAATGTCACTGTCACTGTATGTTTACGAAGGAAGAAATGCATGCCGATCAGGCCAAATTTCGTCTGCTTGTTTTAATCTCAAAATATGCGTGAGATCCGTGACGTAGGTCTCTGACGTCACAAACAGACCACTGAAGCAAATGGCGAATGAGGCGCGTTTTCACCATCAATTGGTCCACAACGAAAATGTCACGCGAATGTGCGGCCATAGGATGTGCAGGGCTGCAGACCAAAGGGTCGCTGTTTTCCTTTCACACCTTCCCGAAAAATAGCAGTCGAAGGAAGCTTCATCTTTGGAGATTCGAACTGGAAATTGTTCCAAGCCGGTTACCCTGTGGACACCCACACAGACACAAATTTGTTACTAAAGGGTATCAGTCACGCATCGCTAGGGTGATCCTTGGTAGATGGAAGGAACAGTCTCTTTGGATGAAACCTCCGTCCTTGCCAATTCTACAAAGAATATATCCAGACCGACCAAAGGACTCAGAAATACATTTTGACACCTTGGCACCCAGTGCAATGATTAAAATTAAAAAAGGGGAAAAGCATTTTTCACAAGAAACCCTCCAGAAAAAGAAAGGGAAATCAACAAAAGGGGCAAATGTATGCACAAATCCTCAGCAAGAATGAACTCATAATAAATGCAGAAGAAGAAGGGAGAGAAAGAAAAAACAAAACAAAAACAAATGGACACAGTAAACATGGAGAAAAAGAAAGGAAAAACAGGAGGTACAACTACTGAACTACCAACAAATACCCCTGCCTTGTCTAAGAAACAAAACAAAAGCGAGGCAAAAAATCAATGAAAACAACCAAGAGAAAAGTAAAAGCCGAAAGGTAAACAGAAACTCGGCTGGCCTGTGCACCAATGAATAGTACAGAGTTTAGGGGAAAATAGCGGCACTCTCATGGGGCACCGCCGAAGCCACGGCACCATTCGGTCAACATCGCAGTTTGTCCCTAATATGCTTTTTAGCATCTGAGGAGATTAAGAAAGAAGGCAAAGACAGTAAGTCTAGCACGAATGCCTACAGCAGAAAAGGCTGTGTAAGAAAGAAACTGTACACAAATGCCTGTGACAAAAAAAGAAAGAAAAAAAGAAGAAGAAAGAACAGACCACAAATGCCTATGGCAAAGAAAGAAAGACCAAACCACAAATGTTGACAGCAAACGAAAAATGGCTGCCTTACTCAAGCAAGCAAACAGCTGACACCAAATGAAACAAACAAAACAGCTGAAACTACCTCAAAAACACAAACGGTGGCCTACCTGCAAACATAAGGTGGAAAAAACACCACCAAATCACAACAGTCTAATAGAATACTGTCTGCAACAAATGAGTGGACGACTACATTGACTACATCTGTTGCAGCCATAAGAGCACAGAGCAAAAATAACTGCCGACAAACAGATGGAAAGCCAAACTAACCATAACTAACATTAATCTTAACCAACTCTAACTAACCCCTTACTAACCTGGCTTCCATCTAGAAAAATAAAGGCTGCAGAGTGATAAAGCAAATCGCTAATCAGGACTACCAATGACAAAACATCGGGATGTAAACAAATGCAGACAAAAAGAGAAATGCAAAATGGCTGCCCTAATCAGGCAAGCTAACAAGCGGGTATGAAATGGCCAATAAGCCAGAGATAAAAATTAAAAAAAGAACGCATGTTGGAAAAGAAGAGGAAAAAAGAGTTAGGAATCACAAAAAAACACCATGGTCTGCTGGAGGAAGAGTGTCATTCCCTGGATAAACTCAGCGGATAGTCACTAGCATCCAGTGGCAAAGAAACACCAGAAAGCAGTGAAGCCTTCCACAGGTTTGTTGCTAAATCTAAACAAATACTAGACCAGGAGGAAGAGAAAAGAAAGTTAGAGACTGAACTTGTTTTCACTGAGCTGAACAGCGATGATGAAGAGCCACTTGTCAACTTCCAACAATTGCATAGTGACCTACAAGAGAAAATCACTGAAAAAGACCAAATCGAAGTACTAAAATCAGAACTAGACCTGCCACCACTTTCAGGGCCTGCCACAAGCCACCTGGACACTGTTCTGTGCAAACAAAAAATCTGCAAGCAGGCTTACCATGGCAAGTCTTTTATTGGAAACCACTGCCATGTAAAATCAACAGAAGTGAGGACCTGACACAGGAAAATCACGTAAGACTTGGGGCATCAACGATAAGCGAGATGTTCACTATGTTAAATACACTGTAGTCAGCCGTTCATGCCAACATTTCTCACACAAGACCTGTTACAGAAGATGACATCAACACTCTTGACAGGGACATGGCACAGGTCATTTACTGCAAAGAATTCCACAGGGAACGCATCACTCCAAAACAACACTTGCTGGAACATCACTGTGTCCCGTTCATGCGTCAACACGGTTTTGGTCTGGGGCTGCATGGAGAGCAGGGGGTGAGGAGGTGCACACAGTGGTCAATCACCTGAAGAGACATGCGTGGGGGATGAAAAGTGAGGATGAGAAGTTGCGTGTCATTATGACTGAACACATGTGTATGGTTTCCCTGACTGCAAGGTGTTGCTGTGACAGTGCCAACAACATGGAAGAAAGCCGTGGACTGACATTCATAGACTCTGTTCCCCCCCACAAATGCTGTGCACATTTTTCAAGACTGTGATCTGTAACATTAATGTTCTCTCCTCATAAAATATATAGTATTGTTTGAACATTGACATGGCATCTTTTATCACAACGTGCGTGCCAGTTGATTCTTTGGACAGACTGCATTCATCTGCTGGACTACTGACACAGTTTGTGATGGCATCAAGTTTCAAGACCAATTGTGACAGCCAGGTAAGTCTAACCGAGATTTTGAGCGATGCCCATTGTAGTGACATCCTTTGGGCTAGAATGACTGACTTTCAGCACTGAAAGTATTTTGCTTCACTTACCACCATTTGAAAATGCATGTTTTTTCACGAAATACATCTTGCTTTGCCGAAGCTAGTGTGGTACTTCCCCTTGTTCAAGTTTGTAACACACGCTGTCTGCAGTGATCTGCCCCTGCATGTTTGGTATGTGGAGAAAGCTTACTTTCTTCACTTCATAATGTGTATCATGGTGAGAAAGTAACTTTGAAGCAGAAAAAGCAGTGTACTGCAGAACTGCAGATCTAATTTATATTTTTGAGCAAACTTGGCTCCCGCATAAGTTGCAAACTGCCTGCTTCAGGCAGAAACTTTGGTGTTGCCTGATTGTATAGCAGAACACGCTGAGCTGTGGGCTCGCAGTATGTCAGCAGGGGGTCAGTGCAGCGGTCAGGTTACACGTTGCGCGCCAGTCCCACACTCCCAACTAAACAGTCAGCTTGGAACAGCCGTGCACTATTGTTCTGGTAGAACAAATAATTGTCTCAAACACAGAAACACTGCAATGAAGCACACAAGAAATAAAAAAAATTGGAGCACTACACGGTGATAGTAAATTCAAGAAAAAGGAAGTCTAGTGACTATTCACACATTTCAACTTTAAACAGTCAAACTTAAGAGCCATGAGCTGTGTCCATGTTACATTCATCCACTACAGTAAATAAACATTTTGTTTTACCTCCACAGAAGCGAGGTGGCTTATTAGGGACATGGACTTGGGGGAGGGGGGGGGATGAAAAAGTGAAGGCTCGACCGTGCACTCCAACCCGAAGACCGAGGAGGCTGTGGACCACTGCCAGAACAACAAACATGTTAATGTAGTGTCTCCTCACCGTTGCACAGCAACGAGTGTACTACGCAATTGCTGTTTCAACTGCTGTGCTGAGCAGTCACAAGGACAATGTCTGTGGCACTGCTGTCAAGTAACAACCAAAGCAAAAGAAGTCCAACTTCATGAGCCCAGCTCCACCTCCCTGCTGTTGATATCTTCTGGGCTAACTTGAGGGTCCAGCAGCACCTCCCTCCTATTGATCTTGGCTGGACCTGCAAAGGAGAGCCTAACTTCTTTGTGAGAGTCCAGCTCACCTCCTTCCTCTTGATATCGCCTGGACTCTGACTTAGCCATGAGCACCATGTCCACATTATATTCTTCCACTACAGAGTACCTGCTGGTGTCAACAAGTCTCTGTCTGGACGAACAGCCTATTGAAATGCAACCAATCTACCACTGCAACTTTAGAATTGACCCAAGTGCTAACTCATCCAACACTGCTATGGTGCCGCAGTTCTAAGTAAAAACACAATGAATCATATTCAGAATCTGGGCCTGCCATACCCTGCACCAAAAGTAGTATTGCAAAAGGTTTTACATATCATCCAGTTTAAACCCAGAAAAACGGATACATAGACATACACAAGAAGAGTGACGATTGATTCCAACACCACACACTAACAAGATAGCTCCACTGACCTCATTGCGAAGGACGTATGCCGCAATGCCACCACCAATCATCAAGATGAAAACTACTGCCAGCAACACAGCAAACTGGGTTGGCAAAAAGAGACAAAAATTAAACACAAAAAGTCATGGCACAAGCAAAGTACTACACTACTAGAACATGAAACAACTAACCCACTTTACATCTAAACCATTTCATGGCATTCTCATCTGTGTTATAATTTAAATGATGCAATGTTTGAAGACATGCTGCAAATTATTCATCTTTTTTTTTAAATCACCAACTTTACAAATTAAGTTAGTCACACATCTGGTGAGGCTGTTACTGTAGACTTTGTTTTGTTTTGGACCTTTTCTTTAAAGTTTAATTCAGTATAATGAATATAGCACCATTACAGAACACGTCAATACACATATGTATATATATTCCAAAAGTGGGTAACATATGACTTAGTGCCAGAAGGTGCGTAAATGGGGGGTCCTATTTTTGACTGTCAATAAAATCCGTTTCAAACACTTTGTCTTGTTGTTGCTTTGTGTGTGCGTTCATAATTGGTCAGTATCACAGTGAAACAATATGAGCTCCAAATCTGGAGCAGCTGGAGAAATATTATTTTTTGAAAGTGAAAAGCGCCACAAAATTCGACCCCTGAAAACAGACACGGTGACAGTGAGGCTTTCGATGCTTTCATTCACGTACATGACGAATCAAAACATTACCTCAGTCACCAATTTGCACAGAGGAGAAATCGCTTTACACAGTGCATATAAAATCGATTATCACTAAGTTTAGTTTTTAGAGTTAGAGGCTCCAAAATATCCCTCAGTCGAACGTTGTGTGTGTTGAAATGTTTCATGACCAGCATCCGCAGACAATCTAGTGAAGAACGGACTTTCTCTTTTGTTGAAACTTTACTCCATGTCACTGTGGTACGTCACTGCATCAGGCGCCAATGTTTTATTTTACTGCCAAATGTCTGGGTAGTTTTTAAAATATATTTTGCCATTCTTCATAAAATTGTTGCAATAAATAACGTTCAATAACGTATCAAATTAAACAAGCAAAAGGAAAAAAAATAAGTTTTTGGGCTTTTGCACTACTTCCAGTCAGCCATGTTATACATCCGGGTCATTTGCTTTTAGCACATGGCCGCATGGAAGAGACGTTCTGATATGCGAAAGGTGTGTGGTAATATTTTTGAAGACCGTAACGTTCAACTTTATTTAAACGTTCATCGGAGATTTAGTCAAATCTTCCGGTTATACGATGATATTTATATTGGTATATGCTGAATCTTTTAAAAGTATCGGAATGTTAGCATACAGAGGAGTTTTTGTTGCTGTCGATCTAAAGTTTGTTCAGATGCTTTCGAAAATTTGTTTTCAACGAGTTTCTTACAACATGAGTGCGTGTTGAAATTGTAATGTGCGACGCGACAGCAGATTGGTTATAAACAGTATATTCTGATCGTACTCTTTACATTTTTTGCTTGCGCTTAACGCGGTTCGTTTTGTTTACAAACTACATCCTCAAACAAATCATCATATATGGTAGACAATTTGAATTTATGCTGGTTAAAGTCGTCAAGTTAGACGTTGAACATTACGATTACAACACGAGCTGTGGAAATAATAACGTTCAACATAATTATACTGACCATGCCCGTCTGCCTTCCAGAGTTCTAAAAATGTAAGGTGCCGATCTTAACAGCATTATTCTTTGGCTGTGATTTTTTTTAGTAATATTTATTACGATTTTTTCTATTTATTATTATTAATTCTTTCACTTTTAAGTTAACTGTTCAACTATTTTTGTCCTAGGCACCCGAGTCAACATGACCAAGAAACGCATGGATGACAGGTTGCGTGGTGTTTTCCTGTGACACCCAAAAGCAGCAAAAGTTGCACTCACACTTACTTGCTCCATTTTCTCTTACAAAACACTTACTTGTTTGTTAAATAATAAGTATTATTTATTTTGTTATGAAAAACAAAGTACCATGTCGTCTCACAACATTATGCTATCCACTACAACAAAATTAATGCAGCAAAAACTGTTCACATGGAAACAGTTGTGTCTTTATACTCTACAGTAATAAAAAGTTACTGATTTATCATTTTCAACAAGAAACAAACAGCATTGTACATCTTGTTGAAATAGTAATGTACAACATATTTCTTACATAATTTGCTGTTTATGTCAAGAAAGCTTAACTTTGAGAAAAAAAATCATCAAATCTTCCTTGTCACATATTGTTCTATTGTAACTGTTTATGTTTCAAAATGTGTTGCTGTTTATTCATTTAAAAATGTTCAAGATTGGCTGTATGTTGAATGTTATGTATTGCAACAAACTATGGTAGCATGCTGTTCTGTGTGACACAGAACAACAACAGTTTACTTGGTAATACTCATGTGGATCACATCTTGTAAGATCAGTTGGGTTTTCACAGTTAACTGCATGATTAGCAGCACAGTGATGTGGGCTTGTATAATGTTCAACATCTTGTCACAAATCAAATGAAAGTCAAATTTCTCAGGAACGAAGAGGAGCACTGCCTTCTCCCTTCACAGGTGGATGACTTCACATGTGTTCATTCAAAAAATGCATTACTCACTCACATCCTGTCAACTTTATTTTCTAGTACCTCTGTCCTCTTTTCTTGCACACCTTTTGGCACTAAATCATATATGGGTCATTCTCCTGAAAACTGGTCAAAATTGTGACATAGAGTGTAAAAAATTCAAAGTGTGATTTTTTTAACGCTATTATTTGGAAATGAAAGCTTGACATCTTTTGTGTACATAAATATAAGACATAAATTGACAGGGTGACAGGAACTTGGTTAATTGTGCATTATGTTACATCATAGGTCAGTGTGTCGAGTGTTACAGAAGACACCAGAAATGCATGAACAGAGCCGGCTCAGTGTCCAGTTTGCCTTTTGCATTATACAATATTTCCTAATTAATAAAGGAATATGTCACTTCTGACATTTAAAAAAACTAAACTGTCCTGCCTCTTTAACGATTTTGGTTTAAAATGTCTTCTTTGAAGTACAGACATGCATGAAATAGATTACACATTTCCTTAGTTTTTTTTCTTTTTTCCCCTAAGTAATTTGGAGGAGAGGGGGGGTTGGATGCATTGCACTAACTTGGTCTGAACCATATATATAAATATACATGTCAGAGGGATATTTGTTTCTTGCTTTCTAAATAACCAATCGCACTTAATTAGTAATCTGTCTCACATGTTATGTGGACATCATCACAAGTACAAAAGGATATAAGAATAACACACTTGAACCATTCATCAAAAAACTTAATAAACAAGTATATTCATTACAAAAGCAATGTTCTTTCCACATTTTCTTGATTGGAACCGGTATTGACCCCTGCTTTAGATATCGAGATTGCCAAGAGTGGCAGCAATCTAGTCCCCAGTCACCCAAGCCATATTCTCTGTCTCACACAGTGTAAAAGCAAAAAATCTTTTCATGGTGTCTTACCCTGTCTTGTGATGATGTACCATCAAACTAATTTGGATTGCAAAAGTTTCAGTATTTCTGAAGATCTAGTAGAAACGATTGTGGCTTTGATCTTGAATATGCAAAATGATATTTCTGAATGTTACTCTGGCTGATGATGATGCATCACCATACTAAGTTTGACCGATCAGAGATATTGTCTGGGCAAACATCCACTGAAGTTCAGAACCTTCACTGTGACCTTGACCTTGAATACAGCAAAGCAACCTTTTCACAAGACACTCCAGCTTATGAACATGCACTGTCAAACTAAGTTGGTCGCCCCCCAAAAATCAGCAGTTCAGAACATATAATAGAAATAGCCATATTTGATTGTATGAACCAAAATTCAGTTACTGTGACCTTGACCTTGAAGATAGAAACCCATTTTTTGCATATGATGCTCTGGCTTATAATGATGTCTCACCATACTGGGTTTGGTTATAAATGGTTCAGCGATGCATAAGATAATCATCCAAACTAACATTAACTGAAACCTTTAACCTTGGCTGTAACACTGACCTTGAACACAGCAATCCAACATTTTCACTGGACACTTCTTTGCTTATGATGATCTACACTCAAATTGAGTTTGGTTGCAAAAGACTCACTGGTTTAGAACTAATAAAAGATATAGTAGAAACTGTCATATTTTGATTATATAAGCCCACACTGTGCCTTGACCTTGAAGATAGAATCCCATTTTTTTGCATGACATTCTGGCTCATGGTGGTGCACCACAATACCAAGTTTGGTTACAAAAGATTGCAAACAAACACTCAGGCGAGTGGGAACATATATGTGTCACAAGCGTTACATCCCTCACCCCTGAAGACACCACAGTGCTTTCCCTTTTCTAGTAAAATAATACACACACACAGCGCAAAAAGAGGTCAAACGTTGCTGCCGCAAGTCAGCTGATGTGGACTGGTACATTATGGTAGGTCGAAAGTCAGTGGTACAAGCAGAAGTAATTATTTGTGTGCTCGCACGTTACACTATTGTAAGACACCACATCAACCACCCCTGAAGAAATGACTGTAATTTATTTCGTATCTACTTATTTCGTATCTACTCTTTTGTCATCAAACAAGCATTAAAAATAAGGTGAAACGTGGTTATCTACTAAGCTGATGAAAAAAAAAGACAGTTTTTTAGTTTCCGTTGTGAACAAGTCACAATATCGTGATACACACTCAGAAGACACCATCGGTAATGTGTGAGACACTGATTATCTTTCCTTTGTTTCGAGCTGTTAATGGTAAGTAACACACAATAAATACCATTTGTATGTAAGAACTAGCCTCCTTCTTTCTCATGAAACCTATTTTTATTCAATCAGGAATGATTCCAAGGAAATACCTGCGATCAGCTAACCCAAGTTTGTGGAAGAACTGACGACCAGTCTGGAGGGTGGAAGGCAGACTGACATCATAATCCTGGATTATGCTAAGGCATTCGACCCGGTGAATCACAGCCTGCTTGTCCACAAGCTCCAGTGCTATGGCATCAGGGGCTCCACTATCACATGGATTGCCAACTTCCTATGTGATCAGCGCCAAGCAGTTGTTGTCGACAGTCCCTGCTCCTCCTATGCTAGAGTCAGATCAGGAGTACCTCAGGGGTCCGTTCTTGGCCACTGTCTCTTCCTGGCCTACATTAATGACTTGCCAGAGAAGCTGACGGCCCTGTCAAGGTCGTTTGCAGATGACACTGCAGTATACAGAGTGGTATACAGCGGCACTGACCAGGTCCAGCTTCAACAAGACCTTCATCGCCTTATGGAACGGGAGGGGAGCTGAGACATGTTATTCCACCCTGCCAAATGTGTGTCCCTGCCAATCACCAGGAGTAGGAGTCCACTCAACTACTCATACGAGTTGCACGGCCACACCATTGACTCCGTTTCCAGCGCCAAGTACCT
Organism: Alviniconcha marisindica; assembly: GCA_018857735.1. Taxonomy (NCBI): domain Eukaryota; kingdom Metazoa; phylum Mollusca; class Gastropoda; family Provannidae; genus Alviniconcha; species Alviniconcha marisindica. Next base: position 47,202 of record JABMCL010001532.1, read on the forward strand.
TGGCATCACCATACAGCAAGATGTGGACTGGGATAACCACATCAACAACGTGGCAAACAAGGCTAACACGACGCTTGGTTTTCTGCGGCGCAATCTTAAGATTAGCTCCAGTGCCATAAAGGATAGAGCATACAAGGCCTTTGTCAGACCCATACTTGAATATGCTTCATCAATATGCAGTAGAGGCAACGACCGTTGACACTTTTGTGTCACATGCTCTCCCACTGACCAGTCAACTAGTTCTTTAATTATTTTTTTTGAGAGACAGAGAGAGAATGACAGTGCAACAATTAAATTTTTAGGACTTGTGACCAGAGCTGAAATGTGGACTTTGCAAACACCACCTAAAGTGCCAGAATAATCATCAACATGATTTCCAAGGAAAGAAGAAGAACCTTCCCAAAGCCATGTCACAAATGGGGGTCTATTAATCATACCTGAATGTGTGAGCTACTGTTTATTTTACAGCGCATTTCTGTAACCAATATTATTCTATCTAATAATGTTTATGATATCAGTATTGTCTGTCTGTTGTTGCACTCTCTTAAATTTTGAATCATTTATACATGGTTATTTTCTTTCTTTTTTCTTCTTTAAAACAAATATATTTTGATATATTTTTTAATCTTTTTATTTAATATGTTTGTTTTGTTTGGTTTGGTTTGCTTGTTCCTTTAAATGGAATAAAGAAGTACTTAGCTTGACCTGACAAAATTAATCGAAACGGTGGACTACCAACAAACCTAATGGTAAACACACCAAAAGACTATAGCCAACAGTCAAAAGCAACAGCAAATAAATAATGGGTGCGAGTTGAGCGACTACAAAGAGCTTTGTCATTTAATTAAAGTATGGAATGCATAAATACTCACACACAAAAGCAATAACATAATAATACATCACTACACATACTTAGTCATACAAAACAAAGTGAAACTGACGCACACTGAAACACAAACACCCCGCACTCATAGAGTCACCTGCACACACGTGCACTCACACTGACGCACACACACATGTTCACAGGTTTCTGTGCACGCGCCCACACACACGCATGCACACCAACCCCCCCCACACACACACCTAGGCGGATCACACGCACTTGTGCTGGCGTACACTAAATGCCTCCCACCCCCTACCCCACCCTACCGGCTCACCCTGAAGGGAAAACAAATTAAAATAATAACAACAACAGCCAGCCAGGTGCCGGAGCTTCTTTGTCAGTCAACGGATTGAATTAACTGGAAATTTTATGAAGTCTGTGGGCATCTAAAATGATTCAGCCCGGTCAAATCTCAGTACGCTCTAAGTCAGTGTCAGCACGTTCCCCCCTACATCCGCTTTGAAGGAGTTGTAGAACTTTGTAGCCGACTCTGATTGGTTGTCGCTGTGCGACAGCGAGATAAACAAAAGGGGTCTATTAAGCCCAGCAGATGTTAGTAATACTAATAGCAGTTCTGAGAACTGAGTACTGATTTGTTTACAGGTCATGGTGTGTAGATTTGACATGTTTGTACTGAGCATATCAGTATTCGGACAGTTGTTGGTTACTGGGTTAATAATTTCATATTCATAACGCTTCAAATTCATTGACATGACCAGGGAATGCGGAACTGAGCGTACTCCTGAGCCAAGTTTGAGCAAGGAGGAAAACATCAAACACAGACAGTTGCAGACGGTACAGAAAGAGGCTGGCCGCAGAGAATCCACATCTCGAAGATAATTTGACAGTGTTTTCTTACTCCGGGAGAGTGAAGTCCCCTGAATGGAGGCGGCAGCTGAGAACAGCCGACCTGCGACAGTTTTAGATCTTCAGGCCTGGACCTATTATAATTTATACTAGGCTACCAGCTGGGGGAACCTACTATCCGATCTGCATGTTCCCCATGAACAGTGAGCGCTTGATCGACATTTCTGATGCCTTTTCTGCCTTTGTTTACGGGTATCCGTCATCTTGCCCACGTGCTCACTGTACCCCCAACAAAAGCGTGATTACTCTGCGCTACACCCGCAGGCATGGACCTGTATATACAGGCCATGCCTGTAGGCACTTACCAAGTGCAGTCCCCTGGATTTGCAAAGATCGTCTATTGGGGAAATGTTATTTTGTTGTAATACTGATGTAATACAGAATTTTGTTTCATTTAATTTTGATGACTTGTTAAATGCAAACTGAGAAAAAATCTTCTGACTGAGTTATTGCATGCACTTGTATGGCTGATTATAGTATATTGCATGAAAGGGTGTTACTTGTTATATAAAAATATGTTGAGTTATGGGTTTATGTTGCCCATCAGATATTACAACAATCAACATGTCACAATCATGTGTTAAATTATAGGAGTGTACAAAATTTGGCACAAACAAAGTAGGGGAGATGTGCACTAATAGTGTGACTTGATTTTGTGCATACTTGTGCAAAACTGAAGACACAATGAACTATGCATGTTGTAATATCTGATGTACAACATGCAGCCTTTTACGACCTTTGTCAGCAAATATCTCCAAAAGTGCACAAGTTTTTATCTTTTGCTTTTAAATTTAAGAAATCTTTCCTAGCATTGTGCACATTCTAAAAACACAAGTAGTTTCAATGTATCATCAACTTTATTTTCTACCCCCTTTGTCCTGTTTTCATGCACACCTTTTGGCACTAAGTCATATACATATATACCCAAACAACTTCTGTTATTCAGTATTTGCACTACACAGAATACACATAATGTTTTTTGAGTACTGCTCCTCACTCAAACATTGGAATTACATAGAGCCAAAGATGCTAAAATGTCTCATTTTGCATGTTGTCCGATCTTCTGTCTTTGGTGGTAGCATCATAAGATTAATTATAACTACAAAACAGAAATGGATGTAGTCATGGTTTCGGTACCAATATGAACATATTCAACATTACTCAGAGAATGCACTATATAGCCCGACAACATTTGAGATAATGGCCAATAATAATAATGTACATTTACCAGGCACTCATCAACACCCTTAGCACTCACATGATACATATTAATCTAAATACAACATTCTATACACATGTAGAGCGTCTACAAAAACAATTTACATAAGGTATTATATAGAAACACACACATACATGCACACAATGACTGTAGCAGAAACTGGGTATTGATATTAGTTGGGGTGGAAATACTATGAGTATAATGAGAAGAGGAAGGTTTTCAGTTTGGCTTTAAAAGATGACAGGGTAAATCTCTCTGTAGAGGTTTAAAGGAGAGAAAAAAGCCGAAAGTTATAGTCTTCAATGGCAGCATCATTAAACCAATCATAACTCCAGAATAAGAAAGATACAGAACTAAGGTTTTTGTAGTACTTACCTACATCTAATGATCTATGATGGTGTGCCCTGGGTTGTGTCCCACTGGTGTGAACTAAATGTGAGTAGTACTCTACTTCTCTTGAGGTCTTAGAGAATGGTTTCTTGTTAACAACAGAGTCAGTGTAAAGTGGCTGTTGGTTTCAATACAGAAGTGGTACAAAAATGGCACACAGTATGTTACAAACGTAAAGAACCTCAAAAGACTTCAGACTCAGTGACAAACAGCTTCATAGGTCCATATTCTGAGTGAGTCTGAAACAGCAGGTCTGTACTTAGAATATCCACTAACCTTGAAATTGTTAGTGTGTCATCATTCTGTTCTGTGTTTTACTCTTTAGGGGAACACATCTGTGCGTTAAACTTAATGGGAGCCCTGATCAATATCTTCTAGAACACCACTATCAACAAGTGCAACATCAGCAGAACACAACAGCCTAGCACACACATTTTATATAAATCTGCCCCAAACACTCTGCTCACTGGACACAGGTGAGCCATATTTCACTCAATATCAATGGTTTTCTCATGATTTTCGGCATGAAATGAGGTTCACATGTAAACGTTACTTTGACTAGAGCTACATGCATCATTGTATGGTCAGGATTCCTTGGCTGAAGGACTAACAGAACCAAAACTTGAATCTGGATGTGACACATATGTGACATAGGCTGACACTAGTGACAGTGACACACAGAATACTTACACTCATAGTCAGACAGTAGTTCTCTTTTAATGCACCCATGCATCCAAAGAATGCAATGATGAAAATGAAGACTCCTACAACAATTAGCAAAATGCCTGGCCCGGTGTACTCATTGCCAAAAAAGTCATAGTAATCCACAAGTTTGATCTGTACATAGGCCCCGACTGCAATGAGAGCAATCGCTGCAATCTGAAACAAAATAAATCAGCAATGTATTAGACCAAGAAACATGTCAGGATCTTAGGCAGGGGACTCACAAATTGCAAAATCTTTAGTGAGATAAGACTGTGCTGAAACCAGCTTCGTGAGGACCCTCTATGTTTAATTGTTTTGAGATGTAATTATTTCTAACTGAAAGGCAAAACTGCTTACTGTCGGAGTCATGCTAAGTATAACATTAAAAATAATTGGGGAAAAAAAAAGCAAGCCTGGTTTTGGGGCTTCATTCACAATGGATTCAACATAAATTTTTGCTAAGTTGCTTACACAGGTGGACATCCAAATAATATTGTTTATACTTTCATACTTGCCATTGCAAACATAACACACAAATGACAAATGGTTTCAAATCAGCAGCATAAAGTGAAAATAACAGATAACAGTATTAAAGTAAACCTGTCTTCTGCTCATGTTTAACACACTGGCTACCATTTGGTATTTCTTATAATTAATGTTCAACTTCAAGTGTTTTCATCACACTTTGTGTCACCATATTTGCAGCATCCAAACAGTGAAGTTGTACCAACATGCACTATTTACATGAGCCAGTGCTGAAAGGTGGACACACCCCATTTCAATTTTTTGCAGCTCATCTTGAGAAGGGAAGAAAAAAAAGAGACGTATTTTTAAAGCAAGCACTGTGTGTTGTCTCCTTTAAATATATGTGACCAAGTGTCATACTGTGTGAGGAAAGAGGACCCTAGAGGCTGAAAGAGAGAGAGAAGCAACTAATGTCAGAATGAGATATGCATTTTTGAAAGGACAAATACTATGACACAGTAAATAATTTCTGCGTGAAAGAACAAGAAAATGAAGTCAACAGTTTCTGAGCATTTTTTTTTTTTTAACATGTGTTCTTGACAGCAAGATGGACATCTGCTATTGCAAGTAATACAACACAAACACTCTACAGTAATTTGGGGACCATGGTGCTCAAAATTGTACAGTACATAAATATTGTGATCTCCATGGATATGTCCGCAACTTCATGTAGGTAGGTCCAGCCAAATTTTCAAACTGAGACAATACAATTCATACATATATCGTATTAAAGAGAACCACAAGGAAAGTGCACTTGCCAAATTTCATGCGTTTATCTCCAATAGGTTAGGTTGTCAAATATCAACACATTTGGGCGTTTTATGCACATTTTACAAAATGCCATTTTTGCATGCATCTAACATACAAATTATCATTCACATACCCCTGCAACTTTTGTTGTTCAGTATCTGCACTACATAGAATATATATGATTTTTTGTGTACTGCTCCTCACACAAATATTGGAATTACAGCGAGCCAAAGCTGCGACAATGTCTCATTTTCACAATGTCCGATCTTGTCTTCTTGTCTATCATAAGATCAGTTATAACTATAGAATGGAAAGAGCTGTAGTCATGATTCTGGCATCAATATAGCATTCATCAGAGAATGAATATAGTCTGACAATATTTGAGGTAATGCATAAATATCTCTGTAGATAAGTTAAAAGAGAAAAATGCCAAAATTTATATGGTCTTCAATGACAACGGCAGCATTATTCAACCAATCAGAACTCTAAATAAGAAAGTGACAGAGATAAAGTCCCAGTGTGTAGTCAGGAGACTCGGCATTAATCAGAGAATACAAATACACAGCCTAAAAAAAGTGTGAGCAGACCTGTTTACCCCCTAAATGCACAAGTGTAGTTTGGGTAGTCTAAATGTGTAGTCAGGAGATCAGTCTGCCAGTCGCCCCCCTCCCCTCCATGTACAAACAACCCTGGTCGCAAGCGTCCTACTCAACAGCCAAGTACAATTTTTCTGGACGTCACAATGTGAGCAACAAAAAAATTCATTGGCTGATCCCCTACAAAGTAGCCAATCACAACGCACGTTCTTTGTAATGGTGATCTAAAAAATGCTTAAGGGAGATAACTCTACGGACTAGTGATACCAATGTTTACAAGTGTGGAAAAACTATATCAGTTTGCTGCATTAAAACAAGAGAGAGGGAGAAGGGCAGGGAAAGAGACAGACTTGAAGCTGGAAAAGACTGTCCAGTCGCCTTGAACTCCTTGTAGGACTTGTTCTCAACAGGTTGCTTACAGTCAAATCGACCGCCATGCTTGCATGATAAAAGTCTGATTTGCAAGTGGTGCAAAGAACAAGTCTGGTGCCTTTCCTCAAAGGAACCAAACACGGATAAGCTTTGTGGTAAGCTGGGAGAAACTTCTTGGATGGAACTTTCTTTCTTTTAATCACAGCAGACTTTGGAGGCTAACACTGAGTCTTCTTCTGAGGAAGTTTCATACGCTCGCTTCTTCGACTTGGACATTTTCTCCCAACTGAAGTGAGTTTTGGCTGCATTCAGAACCTATGTCTGTGCCAAAACCAACGCCGCTACTGCAAGACTTGATGCACGCATATCATAAGCAGGCTCATGTACCTTTTGAACATGGTGGCCATGTCAAAAATAGGACTGCATCAAAAAAGAGGACTGAATCACGCTTGTCGCTATCGCGTAGCCAAAACGAAGTCATCCGCGTAGTTTGTGTAATGTAGATGTGTAGTTTGGGCTTCAAATGTGTAGATTTCTACGTCAATTGCGTAGACTAAACAGGTCTGTGAGAGGTAAAGTTTACAAATTATGTAGGCAGATGGGTCTGAATGAGTAACAGAACCTCAAATATCCTGATGGCCAACCTGGACTCACACCTCTTGTCATATAGGTCTATGATGTGATGTTAATACCAACCTGATTTATTTTGTCAACATTTGTTACAAAGTTACATTGATTTACACTGAAAGGTGAACAAGTTTTTTAAAATTATTTTGCTAGGTCATCAGAAACAAATATGCAAGATCCTCCAAAATATGCGAAATGATAAATGCTATGTTTGTTTTTGTATTGTATTACCTTGCCATTCTTCCATTTCCCTCGTCACTGAGAATCAGAAAGCACTGCTTGAAATTTCTGTATCTTAATTTCCTCTCCTCCTGTTCACATGATCCCCTGGTGCTTTGGTTTTGTTTCAATTTTTCTTTATCATCATCTAGATCTAAATCTCGTTTGTTTGCTCTTACCCCTTCCCCCATTTACTTATCTAGACTTCCCAACCTTAGTCAGAGAATCATATGGTGTGAATATGGGAATTCTCCTCACTGAGAATCTGAATGCATTGCATGAAATTTCTGTATCTTCATTTCTCTCCTCTTGTTCACATGATGTGTGTGGACCTTTGCTTTTGATTTGTATTTTACTTATCTAGATCTCCTAGTTTTTTTGCTCTTGCTGCGCTTCCCACATTTGGTTGCCCCCGTCTTTCTCATGGAATCATGTGGTTGTGAATGTATATATGACTATGAGCCTGTGACAAAAGGTGCTCCTGCTTAACCTGGGTCTGTTATTTATTTTTGGTCTTACTATAGTTACATGAAACTGTGGTTGCTTTTATTCAGTATACATTGATGAGTAATTAACGTAAAAATTGGCAGCTTTGGTCACCAAGAAGAGGATTAAAAACAAAAAAACGTGACCAAAATCGACAATAAGCGGCTTCCGGAAAGTGGGACAACGTAGGTTGTTCGACTTAGCAGAAAACAGCAACTAACCAGCTGAACTATTCTTCACAACTTGTACACCATTTGACTACTGAATAAACTAACTTTAGTATCCAGTCGAGTTGCAAGCCATGCATGACGTTTCATACCCCCCCCCCCCCCAAAATGCAATTGAAAATACACTGGACGACATAACAAACTTTGTCCAAAATTGCGATGTTTAAAGATCGTCTGCTACTGTCCACCACTGCATTCACTGCACCTTCGCTTCTCATATTTGCATATCAATTGTGCACTGAAAGCAATCAATGTTTTTACTGGGGGCATTTTCGTGTTTAATTTGTTTTACCCAGAAGTGAAAAATCTAAAACTCTGTCCATTTGTTGCGTACGTCCTTTTGCAAATTTTATTAACATCGCAAACATCTAATTACTGTTGACCGCTTCTAAAACTACCGCTGGCCTTCCTGTTGACATCACAAGGCCGCTTGTTGCTGACAATGGTCTCGTCGAAGGGGTGGTGGTGAGTATTCTGTGTCTGGTTATTTTGTTTTGTTACAAACGTCCTAAATGTTACAAACATCCCACATAATTGTCGAATTTCTGTCCTCATCATGCATTTTCCCAAACAAATGCTTTGTTAGCCACTAGTAAGTGATATAAATGGCTTTGGTAGTGTGCTTTTGTTTACTTCATCGTATTATGGTGGGAAGGCAGCAATTTCAGATTGTGGACAAAGGCTGTGACTGTGTCTGTGTTATGTATTGTTCAGGTGGTCGCCGTGTCTTTTGTTACGTTAGTCTGCAGTCCGTCTATGTCTGTAATTATTGCTGATTTAGCTAAGTGGTCGATTTAAAAGCTGAAATGACTCACAGCTTACATTTCAAGTGGTTGTTTACAAACTTCTACGTCCGAATGGAGGCTTGTGCATATTAAACAAGCACTCTGAAAACTTTGTAGCAGGTGAACTTAGCATGGACACAATGCTACCCCCCATTCCTTTGTTTTGCAGTCTTATTTTTGTTTCCTTTCCGCATTAAATGTAACAGTTGACTTGCCACTTAATTTTTTTAAATATTTTTTTATATTGATTAACTGTGCATGAAGGCTGACTTTGGGGGGAAGGGTGAAGAATTTCTTACAATTAAATTTATTATAAACATTTTCACTGCTCTTGTATTACAAATAAAGACCTTTGGTATGTAAGGGCATTTTAGGATTGTTAGTGTTACAGTCCAAAGTACAGGTAGCATCTTTCTGTTTCCCTTTTTTACATACTGAAATATTTAATACAGGTATCTGACTTAAAGTTAAAGATATCATACTTTGTGACCTGACCGCATTTTTAATGTGTTTTTCTTTTAGTTTTAATGACATTAGACATTAATTACATTAGATGACGTTTCTGTCTGTCCCTGGTATTCAAGTCTGTATTAAATTCTGTTACTTTCAATAACTTGCAGGTTCTAAAAGTGTGCCAAGCAGAAAATCATGTACGGATTCAGTTCTCCACACACACAAAAAGGAAGCATGTTCTTCACGCTATCCAGGGTTTCTTGATTGCAAACAGAAAAAAAAAGTTTCCTTGACTCTGAGTGCAAAGTATTCCACTCAGACTCAGAGGTAGCAGTTTTTCACTGACAGTGACTGACGGACAGGTTTAGTTTTAAAGGATGTTTTTTGTGTGTGTGATTTTTTTGAGGCGTGGCGGGGGGGTTATAAATTTTCTTAAAGTTTTAATGTGATCTACATGTTCAGAAAGTCACTCTTTTCACCTGTCATAATACTGTTACTATTGTGTAGTGTTTGTTCAGTCTGGGTGAAATAGCATGTTGGTTTCCATAGACTGTCCACTGCCATAGTGTTACATTTGTCCACTTAAACAAGTTGGAATGTGTGAATATGCATTTGTTTTTTGCATTTATCATTACAGTGTATACTATGGAATAAAGTGTTCCTTGTTTCAAAACTTTACTGAAGTTGTTCTGCATTTGAAATGATTATTTGTTGCACTAGATTATTGAGCGCAAAATTTGGACACAGTGATTACATAATACTTACATTTAAAGCAGACTTTGTTTGTCCTAACTGCTCTGATTTTATTATTAGCAGCTACTTAAATGCACCAGAAGCATTAAAAGTGCATACAAATGGTTTTCTCTGTATTATTATGACATTCAGTGTCCATTGTTACAAACATCCACACCTGACCTGACCCCAGTTTTGATGCCATACAGCACACACTTGGATCAAAACCATTTTTTGATGATGGAAATCGTTGCTTGAAACATACCACTTTCTGAAAATAGCTTATTGGGAGTTTGATTTTGAGGCAATGTGTCCCACTTTAGTTTAGATCACGTTTTGTCACAGGTTCATATCGTAGCTGCTTCTTAGATCACGACGTTTTGTCACAGGCTCATATCGTAGCTGCTTCTGTCTATATAAATATTATAAGTATACAAACCGAATACAATCAAACTCAAAGTAAAAGAAAAAGGAAAAAATAAATCAGTGGATCTAACACATAATACACCAACGTGGAGAGACAGAATACAGACTCATTACAGCCTGTGGTTGGAGGCAGTTGTTCACAAGAGAAAAAGAAATGAGTTCCTCAGAAGCAAAAATAATTACAAAATGTGAAATGAAGCTCAGATGACAGTGATCTCTTTAATTTTTATTTCGCCTATCCAGGTTGCGGATGCATCATCTGCTTGCCGAAGTAGTTATTGTTCCTGACGTGAAAAAACATGCATGTTTTAAACCTTTTACTTCCATAGCTGGCCTTTAAAAAAAATCAAGTATATGACTAAGTGCCAAAAGGTGTCTGCAATGGGTGACTTGGTTGTGCTGAGAATAAAAGATGTTTAAAAAAATATATTGTCACGAGTGTGCGTTGAATGTGTGTGAAAATGAACAAGGATATAGTTGAAATAACAGCTGCAGAAATTTTGAAGCGGTTTGGGAAATATATCTGATAAAGTGTGATTTTACTGCTGAAATTCAACCACAAAAAACGGACAGTGGCACAGAGCCCATCTCTGTCGGCATCATTTGGTTAAAGAAAACAAGGAAAAGTTATATTTGTCACATCTGTTATGTTCACGAAAGATCATTTTACAAGATCCATGCATCAGAAAAACTTCCACTAATTGAACTTTATTTGATCGGACGTCATCTGTGTTGCAAAACGAAACGTGAACTTTCGACAACAGACTGAAAACAACTCTGACCCTTGACATGAGCGGAAGTGACATCATATGCACATCAGACTCGCGGTCAATCACTCGGCAGCTTTGAAAAGATTTAACCAAACAACTTTTGTCACATTAACAAAATTTGCTGCTCCTCAAATTTTGTTGCAATATATGACGTCCGATTATCTAACAAGTTGTGAGCGAAAAACAAAAAAATTATAGGTTTACACTTGTCAACAAACACGAAGGCACCGCGTGACACTTCCTGGTCACATTTGATTTGAATGGCGTCGAAGGAATCGTCTGCTGCGAACATCGAAAGGTATGTCACAATTATTGTCGTGAGGCTGCCGTCCGACCATTCCTGACGTCCAATCACAATTTTACACCGTTTATTTTATGAAATCAGCTAGTTAATAGTTATTTAAATGATCTTTTGTGTTCAGGTTAGAGCGCAGTAGGACGAAGTGTCGTTTTTACGCAACGGTTGAGATTTGTGGTGGCTGACGTTGTGCTAGTATCGCAATGAAGAATTATATTGCAGCATGAGCTCTTGCTGTAATTTGGACGTCCGATCACCATGTGGTGTAAAACTAACTTCCAGTTGCACAGTGCAGACATCTGTGAAATATGACAGTTGCCATCCCAACATTGCATAGCGCTTCATTTGACAAGATCGACCTGTGAAATCAGGGACGGCCAGTAATAACATAAAAAAATATATTAAAAAATTACAAGGATTAAGTCAGTCGGACATCAGGGTTACCCCAAAATTTGGTGCTGCTGACATTTGACACCTTTTTGTTTAAGTTTGTAAGGCTACTAAGAGTAAATTACTGATGGTTTAGTAAGTACTCCTAGACTTTTTATTTTGCTTGTTTGGTTTTAGTTTAGGTTTGATACTTTTAATTTTATTGAATTATTCATTGTATTTTATAGATACATTATGTTTGTGGATGGGAATTTTTGTTAATGATGTTTCTCATGTTGGTTGTTATTTGTCATTATTTCAGACCAATAACTGCTGACATGACTAGGAGTAGGACAAAATTGCCCCTGCTATGAGTATGACCTTGATCATCAACTCCTCATTCAGTAGCAGCACTGTGCCTGAAGATTGGAGAACCACACTTATCACACCTGTCTTTAACTTGTTTAAGAATGCTACCATTCAAAAAAGTTCCCGACCAATTTTCTTCACAAGTGTCATCTGCAACTAGTGCAAGATCCTCGCATATTGTCATCAGTAGCATCATGCACTAAGACATCACCATCATAGCTCCTGAACAATATGGCTTCAGATGTGGTTGCTCATGTGAAACCCAACTCCTTGGCCTAATCACTAAAATCAGTGAACCTGTGCATGACTTTCAGGCAGGGAAACTGGTAGACCTTGTGGGGTGGACTTCTCCAAGGCTTGCTTCACAAGTTGTCCCATTATGGGATCACCGGTAGAACAAACACATGGATCAAGAGCTTCCTGAAAGATCAACAAGCTGTCATGTTGATGGTACAAGGTTGAGCTTTGTCCCATGGGACTCAGAGGTGCCTTAAAGGGCTTGTAAAGGCAGTTTTTGTTTGCAACGGAACGTTGAAAATCGACCCAATTATGAAAGTCTAGTGCATAACATGACCTTTAAATCTAATAAAATGTAAATGCCATGAAAGTATGTATGTTTACGAAAGAAATGCATGCCGATCAGGCCGAATTTCGTCTGCTTGTTTTAATCTCGAACTATGCGCGAGATCCGTGATGTAGGTCTGTGACGTCACAAACAGACCACTGAGGCGAACAGGGGAATGTGGCGCGTTTTCACCATCAATCGGTCCACAACGAAAATGCCACGCGAATGTGCGGCCGTGGGATGCGCAGAGCTGCAGACCAAAGGGTCGTTGTTTTCCTTTCACACCTTCCCGAAAGATAGCAGTCGAAGGAAGCTTCATCCTTGGAGATTTGAACTGGAAATTGTTCCAAGTCGGTTACCCTGTAGACACCCACACAGTATGAATTTTGTTACTAAAGGGTATCGGTCACGCATCGCCCGGCTTTCGCTAGGTTGATCCTTGGTAGATGGAGGAATGGTCTCTTCAGATGAAACCTCCATCCTTGCCAATTCAACAAGGAATATATCCAGACCGACCAAAGGACTCTGAAATACATTTTGACACCTTGCCACCCAGTGCAAAGATTAAAATTTAAAAAGGGGAAAAACCTTTTTCACAAGAAACCCTCCAGAAAAAGAAAGGGACATCAACAAAAGAGGCAAATGTACACACAAATCCTCAGCAAGAATGAACTCGTAATAAATGCAGAAGAAGAAGGGAGAGAAAGAAAACAAACAAAAAACAAATGGACATGGTAAACACGGAGAAAAGAAAGGAAAAACAGGAGGTACAACTATTGAACTACCAACAAACAGCCCTGCCTTGTCTAAGAAACAACTTGAAACAAAAGCGAGGCAAAAAATCAATGAAAACAACCGAGAGAAAAATAAAAGCCGAAAGGTAAACAGAAACTCGGCTGGCCTGCGCACCAACGAATAGTACAGGGCTTAGGGAAAAATAGCGGCACTTTCACGGGGCCGCGCCAAAGCCACGGCACCATTCTGTCGACATCGCAGTTGTCCCTAATGTGCTCTTTAGCATCTGAGAACATTAAGAAAGAAAGAAGGCAAAGACAGTAAGTCTAGCACGAATGCCTACAGCAGAAAAGGCCGTGTAAGAAGAAACAAATGCAAGACAAAAAAAGAAGAAGAAAGAACAGACCACAAATGCCTATGGCAAAGAAAGACCAAACCACAAATGCTGACGGCAAACGAAAAATGGCTGCCCTTATCAGGCAAGCAAACAGCTGACACCAAATGAAACAAACAAAACAGCTGAAACCACCTCAAAAACGCAAACGGTGGCCTACCTGCAAACATAAGGTGGAAAAAACACCACCAAATCACAAGTCTAATAGACTACTGTCTGCAACAAATGAGTGGACGACTACATTGACTACATTTGTTGCAGCCATAAGAGCACAGAGCAAAAATAACTGGACAAACAGATGGAAAGCCAAATTAACCACAACTAACATGAATCTTAACTAACTCTAACCTAACTCTAACCCCTCACTAACCTGGCTTCCATCTAGAAAAATAAAGGCTGCAGACTGATAAAGCAAATCGCTAATCAGGACTACTGATGACAAAGCATCGGGATGTAAACAAATGCAGACGAAAAGAGAAATGCAAAATGGCTGCCCTAATCAGGCAAGCTAACAAGCGGGTACAAAATGGCCAATAAACCAGAGATTAAAAAAAAAAAAAAAAAACGCATGGTGGAAAAGAGGAGGAAAAGAGAGAAAAACAAAACAACACTTTCTGAAAAGAAAGAGGAGGCAAGAAATGTCAGCGAGCAACGAACAAAGGCTGGATACACGTAATCCGTGTACACGATACAATCCATTCAGCCGACAACACGCCAGGGCAACAGACGCTCATGAACACCCCATACAAAGAAAGAATGAGCGGTTCGTTAAACATCGAGACTACCCCCCTCACTCGTACATCGTAAACGAACGCTATAACTCGAGAAACAAAAGGGCAAGCCAAGAAAAAAAACAGTGAATGGCAAGAACTGGCAACTAGCCCAACCACAAACCCTAACCCAGGGAGGCCACGAAATCGCTAGTCTATTGAACTAGAACGAACAAACCTTTTTCATCGTTACATTATGATGAAACAAACAAGGCTAAACTGGGAAAATAAAACAAAAACACCCAATAAAAGGTAGGCTCCCTGATGAGGTCTAGCCTGTAGTGAAAGCTAGAGTAAACACAACGAAAAAGACAGAAACGCCACGCACCTAACAAGGCTCGAGAAAGATGAAATAACAAGGGGGAATAAACAAAGGCCCAACTACTGAAAAGGAGTTTCATCCCTATATGTTGTTTTGAAATCCTCTTTATATTATTTGAACTGGACATTTTTCCAAGTCGGTTGCCCTGTGGACACTCACACAGACCTGACTTCCACGTTTGGTTGCTGGTCTGTTTGTGACGTCACTGCCCGACAGTTGACCTTTAGCTTAAAATAGCTCTCACGGAATCTCGTATTCAAAATGGCGCTGGTTTTGAAACGTTCAGTTGACCGTATTTTCCGACCTTTTTGCCAAAATAAACGCATTACAACCTAGTCGAGGCCTGATCTTTTTTTAAATAAGTGAGTAATAGACTGTTTCTTCTCTTCGAACATTAGTGCGGACCTATATGTTGTTTTGAAATGATTTGGAGTGATTTTGTGGCCCGAAACTGCCTTTACAGGCCCTTTAAGGCAGTGTTCTTGGCCCAGAATTGTTTGTCCTATACATCAGTGACCTAGCTGCCACAACAGCCTACCTCCAGACTGAGATTGTTTGAAGATGACACCATCTGTCAGTGCCCCATCTCCACAGCTGAAGATCAAGCAATACTCCAAAATGATCTAAACAATTTCTGTATGGGTAATGAGAAGGCAGATGGAACATGTGCTTCCACCCGGACAGATGTGACATCCTAAGTGTTACTTAGGAAACACTACCAAGAGGAAGAGGAAACACTACCATGCTCTGCATGGCCAGATGCTCAAGTCAGTCAACAGTACTCACTTCTTGGGTGTCACACTGACCTCAGATGCCACCTGGGAGACACATCAACATCACCAACAAAGCAAGCAGAACCCTGGGATCTGGGAAGAACCCTGAAGATCGGCTCCTCTTTAGTAAAAGGCAGGGCCTACAAGGCAGTTGTCACACCAGTCCTGGAATATGCAAGCTCTATCTGGCACCCAAACAACATCAACCTGATCAACCGCCTAGAGTCTGTACAGCAAAAGGCAGCATGGTGGACACCACAGAGATGCTGCAGGATATCCAGTGTCAACAACATGCTGACAACACTAGGCTGACCATATCTCCAACATAGGTGCAGGAAAGCAAGACTGGTGAACTTTTATAAGTTCCACCATCACCATGGCTCCATAGCCACTGACACCAAGTGAATACCAGGTGACTATCCCAGTATCACAAGAGCCCATCATTCCCGTTCCCTGTTATACCCAGTGCCCTCCTGTCAAGTGTCATACTGACTACAGGAAATTCTCCTTTTTCCCAACGCAATCAAGGATTGGAATGACCTCACTGAGGATGTGGCTGCTATGCCCACCCTTGAGACTTTTTGTTCCCGTCTTCCAAAATCAGCACCTTCGGAGTAGGCCATGCCCCCCAAGTAAGTAGTATTGATGATGGCTAGGGCTGTGCTGGTCAGGGTTTGCCCCTGGTGAGCAGCTGGATTGACCTAGCTGGAGATGTGAAATACACAAATTCA
Organism: Alviniconcha marisindica; assembly: GCA_018857735.1. NCBI lineage: Eukaryota > Metazoa > Mollusca > Gastropoda > Provannidae > Alviniconcha > Alviniconcha marisindica. Next base: position 63,560 of record JABMCL010001532.1, read on the forward strand.
ATGTTGTTTTATGGGTTTTTTCTTTTTCTTAGTGCTGTGCTGTTTGGTGTGCTTTCTCTTGAAACATTCAAGGTGCAGTTTCTTTTTATACTGTAGGAGGTGGTATGGTGTTTTAGACTTCTGTTAAATGTTGTTTTTTTGACTGAAGTATGAGATAGCCAGTCCGCAGTCGGAAGTGCTCAACAGCGTTACAATGCTATAATTACAAGCCAACTGTATGTAATGCCTATCAAAAAGGAAGTTGCATGCAGTACTCTGGATCTAGGTACATACTACTTTACTACATTATGTGTATTTTTATAGCCGAAGAGAAAGTTTAATGTTGTACTGTCAAGTCTTATGACTGTCGCAAGCTGATGTTCGACATTTTGTGATTCTGCAGTAAAACTAAAAGCCAACAATCATAAGTTGAATGTAGCACTGTGTTTAAATATATGTTTTTACATTTGTAGTTGAAGAGAAATGTAGAATCTTCAATAATTATTGCACTGTCAAGTCACATTTATGTCACTAACATACTTTGCTGTAATGCTGATGTTCAACACTTTTTGTATTTTTTTGGTGCTATGTCAAGAAAAGAAACAAATTCCTCAAAACTGACTTTCCAGTGTGTCTGTTACCTGTGCTAGAATGTCTGAATGGCAGAATGGATGAAACTTTGTGTTTTTTGTTGTCAGAAAGAAAAGGTAAATTTTTAATTATGTCGGATGTCAGGTATTGCGACAAACAGTACACGTCAATATTTTTGTAAGAAGTCAGACTGCAATACATTTATTTGAAAATACTTGTGAGGACATCCTTAATCTGTTTAAAGTGGTTGGGAATAAAAATAATAATTTACCAGCCATACAGTAGCACTTTTGTGTCGCAATCCCTGACATCTGACATAATACACTTTTCATCTTTCAAAGCTCGTTTTCTCAAAAACTAATAAAGTCGTTATCTTCCACTTTGAAGTGATGATTACCAATATAGTAAACATTCTAAAAACCTACTTCTTTTTACTTTATTTCATACTTTTTTCTGACCTACTGTGTCCTCTTTTCATGCACACCTTTTGGCACTTAGTCATATATATATATATATATATATATATATAGTATATATATAATATATAATGTAAACTACAGATCACGTTGTGCTCAGTTCTGATTTATGGGGAAATGGTAAACTACAGCAGTACATGCACAGAAGTTTGAAGCATGCCGATATTCAAGAGAAGACAATCACAAAATGTAATGACACACATTCTATAAACATGCATTGGTGATCTCAAATCTATTTATAGACCACTACAGTTCAGTCAAACTGGCATATTTCAAAGCTGAAAAGGGATAAATTGCTTCTTGAAATCTTACAGCTCTAATTCAAGGGGAGTAGCAGTAATGTTTATGAACAATTTTGAATTCAAAATCAACGATGTAAAGCGAGATAGGTACGGAAATTTCATTCTTGTTTCCTTCTCAATGAAGGATAAAGATATTTTGCTTGTCAGTGTTTACAGACCGGACGGGATACACCTGCTTTTATGAAGAGCTAACGGAAATGGTTAAAGAATACCAAAACCATAATATAATTATAGTAGGCGACTGGAATTTATTTAAACATATAAACAACTCAAAAGCCAAAGAGTCTGTTGAAAATATGATGTTAGAACTAGGTTTAACTGACATTTGGAGAGAAGCTAATCCCGACTGCAAACGTTATACGTGGAGAAAAACGAAACCACTTAAGCAAAGCAGGCTTGATTATTTTCTACTCTCTGACTACTTAGTCTCCAGTTTTGAAGATACAGACATTCTTCCTGGATATCGGTCTGACCATTCAATGGTTACCCTTAAGCTTTGCTTTGGAAAAGAAATGAAACGAAACACCTTTTGGAAATTTAACTGCTCACTACTGAAAGATAAAAAATACATTGATGAAATAAATGATGAAATAAATAATGTTATAGAACAATATGCAGCCCCCCACTACGATAAAGCAAGTATCTCGGGCATTGCCAAATCTGACCTTGAAACTTTCTGACAAGGTTTTTCTAGATTTTTTGCTCATGAAAATAAGATCACGAACAATCTCTTATGCGACAATGAAAAGAAAAAAACACGAGAGAAAGAAGAAAGTTTGTTAAGAGATATTAAATTATTTGAAGAGAAAGAAAGTAAAACAGAGACGGATATTAAGCATATTGCAGAGAAAAATAAAGAACTAGTTTCACTACGGAAGAAAACAAAATGGATCAAAAGCAAGGTGGGTGGCAGAAGGAGAAAAGACATCAAAATACTTTTGTAACCTGGAGAAAAGGCACTATGTTAGTAAACAAATGATAAAACTAATTGACGCAAAAGGTGAGGAAATTAAAGAACCACTTGACATAAATAAAGAAGTTAACAATTTTTATAGTAATTTGTATAAAGCCAAGGACCTAGAAGAGTGTGAGATTGAACAATTGGTAACGGAAATTCCAAAACTATCTGAGGAGGAATCAAGATCATTAGAAGGGAAAATAACAATAGAGGAGGCAGGAACAGCGTTGAAAAATATGAAACATGAAAAAAGCCCTGGTACGGATGTTTTTGGGCAGAATTTTTCAAGTGCTTTTGGTAGCAGCTTAGACCATTTGTAGTTAGAGCTTTAAATAAGGCATTTGATGATGGCGAGCTATCCACCACTCAAAGGAAGGCATTATTACTTGTATTCTCAAGGGCGACAAACCTAGAGATAACATTAAAAACTGGAGACCAATCTCTCTCCTTAATGTCATATATGAGCATGTGCCAAAAGGTGCTCGGAGAGGACCATCCATTTTTTGGTCGTAAATGCTTCTTCAGGTTCACGTTTTCTCTGAACAAACCTAACTTTATCTGAAAGAGTATGCATCAAAGAGATAATAAAGATAAACTTGACTCCCAAAGTCAGTTTTGAGTTAGTAAAATATGAAAATTTATACCAAGTCCGGGCCGAAAATCGGCAAAGGAAGGGTGGACATTTCGGGTGCACCGCTTCAGTTGTCGTTTTGTTTGCATCTTTCTTCTTTAGGCAATTTTCCCTTTGCTGCCTGACAGGACATAGTCAAAGCTTTTTAATGCTTGAGAAACGGCTCATAACTATTTGTAAAATCTGAATAATTGAAATAAACATATGTTTATTTCGATCGAAACGCATTGGACGAAAACGTTCGTCTGCTACTATTCATGCGGACTTGTGGGTGGTGAAACAAAGAAGCTGTCGCTAAAATCAGTGTTTAGTCCAAAGCAGTGATAATAAAAGCGTTGGATTCCGTGCGTAATAAAAAAATTCAAGTTTAAAATTTCAAGTTTTTATTTTGTCAGTCCGTTACAATCAAAGAATTGCCGATTCTGGGGATAAACGTCGATTTTGTGACCGCGGTCTTTTTGCACAAAGCACGGCCATGTTTACCCACAGTGCTTTGCGCCTACTTTCTCTTCAAACATGGTGCCAACAAGGAACGGTGAGTGAATTTTTGATTTGGGTCATGTACCTTTTTACAGTTTCGATCGAAATGTGATGTTGCATCCGACAGATTAAATAGTTACTTTTCATGGATACAACATTATTTTTGCATTTTCATTCGTAATTGTAAGCGAAGTGACCATTATTAAACAGGTTTCGGTCGGCAGTGTGCAAATTCAAAGTGATGTCTTTGTTCAATAGCCCGCTGTTTCTCGGATGACGTGTGTTTCGATCGCGAGTGACCGAATTTTGCACAGTAATGTCCACGTTTTGATCAACGAACTAGTTTTTTCTGAGTGTTTCGACTGAAAGAGAAAAACTTATACGTTCAAGTGTTTACTTCGTAATGGCAAAAATACCCGTGTTTACGACGGCACACGTTTCAGAGTTGATTTGCCACTGTCGGACAGCGTTTTTTTCATTTGTTCAGTCGATTGGAACAGCATGATGCCATGACACAAATTCTTACTCCTCAGTACACTTCTGCAACTCTACAGGTTTATTATTGCCGTCTGTGATGTGAACTAAGAGTTTAAAAAAGGCATAGCCGTAAATTATCTATTTATACCAATTTATACAAATTGTACAAACACAACAACAACAACAAAAAGAAGAAGAAAGAAAAAGAAAAGAAGTATTACCATGACATTAACATTGTGATTAGGGAGATGTTTTTTAATTATTTTATCTTCCCAGGCCATCCCATTTCCCTGGGATGAATAAAGCATATTGTTATTGTTGTTTTGATTCTATTTCTAGCAGGACAGATGCATTCTAAAGTGTGTGCTGAAACTAGTGAAAGCCAGAATAGAATTTCTTAACTGATGTAGTTTTATATGTGCATTACAGTACAAATACAGTGCAGCATATAAAGTAGAATTATTGTGACAATTCACTATAAATATGCAACAAGAAGACAAAAAATTCATACAACACAAAATACAATACACTATGGCACAATGTAGGGTAGGGGTGGAAGTTAGTAGGGATGAAAAGACCAAATGAATAGAAATTTAAAAAAGGAGGGGGTAACCTGGTATCTGTGTTATTATGTTTCAACTACAGCACTATATATATATATATATATATATTATATATATATATGTATGTTAGTAATATTACCTAATGTCTGATATAGATATGTATATATATATATTCAGGAGAAAGTCAAAACACACACACGTGCGTGTGCAGACACACACAATATCTTATATGCATGTAGGTCTCCAGAGTTGCATACCTATAAATAAGGAGACATATCCTCAAAAACAGTTGTTATATTGCCTTATTTTGTACACATGCATGTTTCTTTTCACTTCAGGCTAAAGAGGTTGATGCTCCAAAAGGGCAAGAGCAAGTGTTTTTCATGACACAGCAGGGACAACATTAGTGGAGCATGAAGCCAGATTCGTCCTGGGAAGCACAGCAGAGAAATAAAGATATGTCTCAATGCTGAAGTGCCAACTCACTGAAAACAAATCTTTTAAATTTATTAGGATGGGAAGAATTAGTGTTAACATGGGAAATTCTCTATGCTTTGTCATCAGTTTCCAGATTTTGCATTACTGTTTCTGGTTACTTACAATGTGTTACAGTTGTTATTCCAGTAGTGAGACTTGAATGCCAAATCAATGTCTTTCGTAATTGAATTTTACCTGCTGTTAACAATAGGGTATAGGGTGAATGTACATTTGTAATTCACATGGTTTTCTGTTTTGTCAATGAAAGAATAATAATGACACACTTGGCTGTACTTTTTCTAAGTCACATACTGACTGTCCAGTGTTACATATTCCATTGTGTCCTCTGATATGCGAGGCATCCGACAGTGCATTACTTTAAATAATGGTTTCGGCTTTGTTCAGTATCTACAGCAATGTGTCAGATGTAGGAAACTAAGTGATTTTATTAGCTGTGCATATGTTTTACAGGAAAGGAAGTGTTGTGTCCACCATAGAGTTGTTACATCCAACAGATAAAATGCTGAAAAAGGGCCTTTGACAAAATTACAACTATACAAGCAACTTGTTTAGTGCTGCAGTCATAAAACCACTACTAAATCAGCTGGTAACATTTTGTTGCAGTGTAGGGAAATCAGCACTGTTATTTTATAAGCTGTGTATTGTGAGCATGGGAAATGTTATGTCCATCCAATAATCGTTACATCCGACAGATAAAATGTAAAAAAAATTCGTTGATGACAGTCATGGAAACAACTATGCTTCATAAATTCTAATAAACACATCCTATTTTTGATTCAGTGTTGTGTTTCATTTCATTTTATTAAAAAAATAAAAGGTGGCAGTCTGTCGGATGTAACACAGGACATCATGGTTATGATTTTGAATATGAAATAAAAAGTGAATTGAGTCAATTTAAGTTTTACTGTCTTGTTATAAACGATGGATGTTTATTTTCCACACAGATTGATAGCAATCATTAAATTCAAGGATTAAATCAAAACAAACATTGTGTCCTGTGTTGCATCCGACAGATTCAGGTGTCTGTCTTTAAATGTCTTTTTCTCAGACTCGCTTCATCAAGTTATCTTTTTCAGACCTGAAATGTATATAAAAAAGACTTATCTTTTAAATGGTGTTACTTGCTAAATGACTTTTCTGCTTTTATTATTCACCCTAATGTCCACCTTCTAAGCAGCACCTTTTGGAACATGCTCATATACAAAATTGGATCTTCCTGTATCGCTAACAGAATTAAAAGAGTACTACCATCATTAATTGATGATGATCAGACAGGTTTCATTTCCAACTGATACGTGGGTGATAACGTTCGGTTGATTTATGACTTGATAAACTATCTGAATACAAAAAATAAGCCTGGATTGTTGCTATGCCTCGACTTTGAGAAAGCGTTTGATTCTCTTGATTGGCGGTTCATGTTTAGGGCTCTTCGAGCATTTGGTTTTGGAAAAGACCTTTGTAGATGGATATACTTTTTATAAAAACATAAAATCAACGGTAATAGTAAATGGACAGACTACCCAATGGTTTACAGTAGAGCGTGGGTGCCAACAGGGCAACCCGGTATCACCATACATATTTATTTTGTATGTTGAAATTTTAGCAATCATGATTCGAGAAGATAGTGATATCAAGGGAATCTGGATAAACAAAGTAGAACACAAAATATTTCAATTCGCAGACGACACACAACTAATGAACAATGGAGAGAAAAAAATCATTTGAAAAATCAATAGATGCAATTAATAAATTTGGAAAAGTATCTGGCCTGTTTTTGAATGCGGACAAAACACAGGCAAAGTTGGTTAGGTAGCAAAAAATATTCAAGAGTAAAATATATGCCGCATTTGAAAATGGTAATTGGTATGGAATCCAACTATGTTTAAGATCCTTGGCATATGGTTTACCTAGGATTTAAGAGTGTGCAGCAATAAACTACAATAAAAATTTCCTTGAAGTTAAAAAACTTCAAAATTTGGTCACTTAGGACTATTACCCCGCTATGAAGAGTTGCTATACTGAAGTCACTGATTCTGTCAAAACTGATCCATTTGTGGATTTTGCTGCCTGACCCCCCTGATAACTTTGTGAAAGATCTTAAAAAAATAAGTTTTCAATTTGTTTGGAATGGAAAACAAGACAGAATTGCCAGAAAGATGACAATAAAAGATGTAAAAAGTGGAGGTCTAAATATTCCAGATATTAATACATATATTCTAGCTCTAAAACTCACATGGCTAAAAAAAAAAGTTAAAGATATCAAACCATAAATGGAGAAATGTTCCGATGGAGTTGCATCCATTTCTTCATCAATTAGAGTGCTACGGCCCTTGCTTTTTCAACCAAACTGTCAAAAATAATTCCTTCTGGTCAGACGTCTTCAAAGCTTATGGAATTTTCTTTAGTAAAGTGAAACCAAACTCGACATCTCAACTTCTTTCTGAACCTGTTTTTTATAACAAAAATATGATGATCGGAAACAAGATGATCAAATACACACAGTGGGTTGACAATGGAGTGTACTGTATTGCTCATTTTATAAAAGAAAATTGGCGGTTTCGCACTTTTGCAGAATTTAATACAAAGTTTGGCATGACAGTTGATTTCTTGACTTTTAATAGTTGCACCAGTTCAATAAAACATTATATCAAGGCGTCTACAATACTTATTGGTAATAACACGGCAAATGAGGTAAATATGGCGCTGAGTACAATCTACTCTGCACCAAAGGGTACAAGGCTCTATTACAACACTCTCGTAAACGACAACTGTATGCCAAATTGTTGCTTGAAATGGAATGAAAAACTGAAGTCAAATATTTCTTGGAATACAGTTTTCATAAAAGTACAAAAAATTAAAGATGTAAAACTTAAATGGTTACAAATGCACATTATACATAGAAGAATTGCTACTAACACAGTATTAAACAAAATGGGAGTCACTGCTAACATTCAGTGTGGCTTCTGCAATGACGAAAAAGATAGCATTGAACATATGTTTTGGAAATGTGCTTGTATCAGATGTTTTTGGACTTCGCTGGAAACAATACTGATAGAAAAGTGCGAGACAGCGCTAAATGTAAAATTTACACAAAATCTTGTATTGTTTGGAACAGAAATAGACATCAAAACTGACACAGTCTTTGACTTAGTGATACTTCAAGCTAAGCAATTTATATACAAATGCAAACTCGACAAGTGCTTGCCAACTCTCTCCTGCTTCCTTCAACAACTGATGCCGAAATACAAAATAGATGAATACAATGCAAAGATCAGCGGCGAACTGCCCACCTTTATCTTGAAATGGCTCTGTTATAAGCCTGTTTTGAAAACAGAAAACTGACAACCTCAGGGCATATGTAGTTATTTTAGATTTAGAATATATACACGTGACAGGCAGTCAATCACTCATTGTGCAGGCAAATATCTATGAAGTACTTTGTCCAACTCTGTCTGTATGGATGTATCTTTTTGTCTATTATGTATGTATAACATGTGCATGTATATTTGTATACGTATGCTATCCACTGTTGGAATGGGTGTACTAATATGTTCTATAACTGTGTTATATTTGTTATATTGAATTTTTTTTGAACTTTTTAAAATTAAAAAAATGCTACTGAAAAATTGTACCTAAACAGCTAAAGCAATGGAAAAAAAATCACGCCAAATATCTTTTAGCCAAATCTGCATGGGCTACTTCCTTTAATGCCCAGCCAACAGTGACAGTTGTATCACTGTCACAGCCAGTCAATGACACTGTCAGAGAAAATCAACATAAACTTCCAATTTTCTCACCTTCATAATCACAAATATATTTCAAACTCTTTGTGCTACAAATATGTGGCAGTAATTTAATGCACTATCAACAAACCAGCTGTTGGGTGATCCTGCAGTATGTGGCCCCACCACCCCCAACGACTGCCTTATATCTGTGCCAACTGGTGGGTCAACCAACTTAATTCATAGTAATCATACAATACATTCAGTTGGGGGCCAAACTGAAAAACTAGTATAGATAAACTGGTATAATCGCCATGGGGTAAATACTGTTGGTAAAAAATCGAACGCGGTCAGGGAGGTGCACTGTACTCTGTAGGAATTGGTATTACTATCCAGCTGTTGTACCACACCGTTTTCAGGCAAAACGCTTCTGACTCTGAGCCATCATATATGTATGCGGAAGAAGGCTGGGTCAAAATAATAGTATACTCACCACAAAGATCAAATTGAAGGCAAACAGGAGGTATTTCACACATTTCATTCCACCCTCAACCATTCTGGGAGCTGTCAGTGTGGATAACTTCAGAAATAAGTCGAAAATATTCTCGGTCTCTCCCACTTCGCTGACGTACAACCACCTTCGCCGACGGACTCGTTTGCTGTCGAACACTTGGGCTAACGACTGCTACTTGTCAATCCGTGCACATAAAATAGTACCCATGGTTCCCGAGTGTCATTAATACCCTGACCACTGATATTAAACAAAGGAGCTGTGGAACGAATGACAACTGATCTTGCTTGACACTAATTAGCATCATATATTTGAGATCCAGTGGAATTATATATTCTCGGGAGCCTACTCAGGCGATGGCGCAAGAGTATGATCAACTTTCACGTGCCCAACTACGTCATTTTCGCCCTCGTGACAGCAGCGCAAGCTGTCATCAGACGAATGGATAGGCCTGTACAAAATGTATTGAGATATATAGATAGGTAGATAAATATACATACATGCGAAGTAGCGGAGTTTGTATGGTCACAAAATCAAGTGTATACTACAAAATGGAGTGAAGGCATGACATTTTGTATACATGTACTATGACTGATCCTATCTGAACATTTAGTTCAGGCACAGACAACTTGGCACTGCCCCCCCCCCCCCCCCTTTGGCTATAATTAGCAAAGTAATTAGGCCACCCTACACAAACTGACAGCATCACCAATGACTACAGTACTGTTTGAAATTAAAGCATGAACTTTAGGTAAATGCAATGCTCCTCTGGGCACATTTTCGGCCTAAACCCCCCACTGTCAGGATACCTTTATCTGTTGACTGCAAGAGTGATTATGATTGGGCCAGCACGCAAACGGGGCATAAACGTGTCCACACAACTGATCTCCATTTATTGGTGCCCTTACGGTCACAATATCAGGTGCATACTGCAAAAAGGAATGAAAGCATGACGTGTTGCACCCATGTATGATTCTATCTGTCCATCAAGTACATAGACATCTTGGCACTGACCCTATATGGCCGCTATAATTTATCATTGGCCGGAGTTGCCACAAGGATAATTTTGTGTAGTGTTGTCATGACAAGACAAACGTGTTTGTCGCAACAAAACACGTCTTTTCTCGTGACACTTGAAAATTATGTTTGTTGTGACAAAAGTTTTGTTACGACAAGCATACTTTTGTCGCGACAAAAATAAACTTGTCATGACAAAATTATGGTTGTTGCAACAAATATTTGTCGCAACAAAAATATGACAAAAGTTTTGTCACGACAAGCATACTTTTGTCATGACAAAAGACGTATTTTGTTGTGACAAACATGCGTTTGTCATGACAAAACATTTGTCACGACAAAAATGATACTTGTGTCAGCTCCCGCCAATGATAATAATTAGCTAATAATTCTGCATGTTCTGATGGCATCACCCAAACTGCGGTTCAAAGCTCTTTGTTGTTGTTATCAACATCACTTGTGACCTTTCACACCAGCATATTGTGCTCCAGTAAGGCTCCATTCAAACGCATGGATGCCCTGGGGCAAATAATAATAATAATAAAAATAAATTTTATTTATAATGCACCTGTCCCAGTTCTGCAAAAATGAGCTCCAAGCACAGTACAGCTTCACATATCAGGCTCAATACATAGCTAAGAAATACATGCATTAAAAACAACAACAAAAAACAGTATCTAGTTAATACAGTTGCATCTGACATGACAAAGATTATGACCAATTGATTTTAAAATTTTGTTTTAAATAAAAATGTTATTACTGTCATAATTTTTTTAATTTTTATATTAAATACATAATTAGACCACACACTAACAAAACAATATTTTTGTAATTCAGATTTATAATTTGTCAGAAAATGATTTGGAAATTAAACCATGAACTTTGGGCAGGTGCAATGCTCCTCTGTGAACATTTTAGGCCTAAAAGTGACCTCTAATATTTAGACACCTCCTCTGTTGTCTGCATCAGTGACTACCATAATTAGGTCACACTATAGATGGGAGGCATGATTGTGTCCAGATAACCAATTAAATATGTTCATTTGCACTGTGTTTTGTGGTGGAAACAACTTGGACAAAGCGTCAAATTGATAGATAATGTAAACTGTCAATTAGTTGTACACAGTATTCAAAACAATTACTTTATTAGTGGAGCTGCCCCTTTCCAGTCAATAAACCCTGCTTAATCATGGTGACATTTCTCAACACATACGCACAGGGCTGTGCACAGCAGACTACTTTGTAGCATTTGCATCTTCTTCTGCACAATTGTTTGCAAGTCCAGCGAATCCGTTCATAGCAAGATTCTTTATCTTGGGGTAGGTAGTACACAAAGGTCGCCATGCCTTTTCCTTGTTTTCCACACAACAAATGCTCCACAGCAGAAGAAGCTGAGCAAGTTCAAAGATGTTTGTCACAGTTCACATGGTCCAAAGCAAAACCCCAGGGCATAAGTTTAGTTGGGCATTGCAGGCACGGCTGATGGTAGTCACCACAATGAACTGAATGCACAAGCTGAAGGACACAGCTGGAAATCAAGTATTTAAACTGCGCTTGTTCAGTCTTCATCCCAAGGTTCCAGGCGAGATCAAAAGATCAAGAGATCTTAGTGGAGGGAGGTGGTGCTGGACCTTCAAGTTATCCCAGAAGAGATCATGAGTAGGGAGGTGGAGCTGGGCTGCGAAAGTTGGTCTTTTTTCGCTTTGAGTTGTTCATCAACAGCAGTGCAACGGACATTGTCTTTGTGACTCTGCCCAAGCACAGCAGTTGAAACAGCAATTGCGTAGTGCACAAGTCGCTGGGCAATGGCAAGGGGACACCGCCTTAACACTTCCATTGTTCTGGCGGCGGTCCACGCCGTCTCTCCGGTCTTTTTCGGGCGGTATCCGCGGTCGAGCCTTCACTTTTTCGTCCCCTTCCCCGCCTGTCCCCGTCCCTAATAAGCCACCTCGCTTCTGTGGACGTAAAGCAAAATGGTCCCAGTCCTGGTCTTCATCTGGTGGCGGTGCGAGATGCCCCGGCCAGTGTTGTCTCCCGTCATCTGTTGACGGACTAGCTCTTGACTAATGTAAGTTGTGATTTAACTCTCTGTTTAATCCATCACATATAAGGGACTGAAGAGCGTTACAGTGGAACTGCCGTTCCATTACAACTACGCTGGATTATATCATCCAATACATTTCTACAAATAACTTTCATCTTCTTAGCCTACAGCCTTTGCCTCAGAAGCTGCCCCACCTGGAAGGATACTATCACCCGCCGGTGTGTGGACCGACTTCTCCGGACGGTAGGGTAATGGTCTGTATCTATGCATTTTTCCATTGCAGCGGACACGGCGGGCCCTGTCGGCAACGGGTATACCTGTGCGGTACGAGTCCAAGTTATCGGAAACCCCAATGTCACCATAGTTAACTGCAACATAGTTAACTAGCTTCGAATGTGTACCGAGGCTGGGCGGGAAAGGCGGTTGTGTGGCGATGGGAGATTTCAATGTACATGACAGAGCTGGGGGCGGGGCTGGGAGACTTCTAACTTCGCAGATCAACGAACAGCTGTTTTGTTATCCTTAATGACGGATTCTGGATCGCTCGGATCAGAGGCCCGTAATTTCTTTCAAAAAGTTAAAAATCTTTTCAGGTGAAATATCCTTAAACAACATGCGCAGTGATTTAGCTGTAAAGTGGCTCTCTCTTATTTCAATAAAATCCGAACAAGTAAGTAAAATATGCTCTATGGTTAAACGTTTATCACATCCGATGCACATTGGTGGTTCCTCACCCTTTAATAAAAAGGAATGAGTAAGAAAAGAATGGCCAATGTGCAATCGGGCCATCACAGTTTCTTCTTTTCTGTTTTTCCAAGGACAAGATATCCGTTCTTTTAATACTGGGAATATCTTATATATTTTCCGGGAACTCACCCCACTCAGACTGCCACAGGTCTAATATATATTTATTTGTGCGTGGTTTTAGGTCTGAGAATGGGATGAGCTCAACCGAGATGTCTCCATCAAGGGCATCCTTAGCTGCAGAATCTACAGCCGAATTTCCCCTAATGCCAACATGGCCGGGAACCCAGATGAAAACAATCTCTCTCCCCTCTCTTGTCATTTCTGTATATAAGTCTAAAATCTGAACTAAGACTGGATGATGATATTTTAGGTTTAATATAGACTGTAACGATGAAAGGGAATCAGATAATATCAAAAATGATTTTTCTTTGGAATAATAAACATGTTTGAGAGCTAAAAGAATAGCCCTCAACTCTGCTGTATATATTGAACTGTCGTCTGGAAGCCGACATGTAAAAGGTTTTTTAATTCGTTTTGTGGATACAGCCGCTGCAGCAACTCCTTCCTCTGTTTTAGAACTGTCGGTGAAAAGAAATTCTGATAAAGCATATTTAGAGATAAGTTGTAAATAGAGCTGTTTATATATTTCTGGGTTTGTTGTATCTTTTTTTAAATTGGCTAGGTCAAAACGGACTGCAGCAACTGAAAGTGTCCAATGAGGGAGCATCGTCTACCAAATTTAGGTTGTTTGGATTTCTCCAAGTGGGGAAGAATGCGGATGCCAAGATGTGGAACCTTTGACTCTGATTCTTCAAATAATTTGGTGTTTTTGGGTTCAAAAACACAACTATAGGCTGGGTTTTCTGGCAGGGATTTGTGTTTAAGAACATAGTTTAAAGACAATTTTAATCGGCGAGTGGTTAACGACGGTTCATGTGCTTCTAAGTATAGACTTTGAGCAGGAGATGTGCGGAAAGCACCCAACGCAATTACAGTCTGTAAAAATTAATGGCCGGCGATTGTTTCGCTGACATCAGCATTCAGGACCCCCCCCCCCCCCCCAACACACACACACAAACTGAGCGAAGATGAACAATAGATTACACTGTTGCTGCTGACGAAGGGGTACCAAAATGTGCAGTGCGTGGACCTTTTGGAATGTTTTGTCACCCAACTCATTTTCTCATGGACTGACATTAAAAAATAAATAAAAATGTTTTGATAAAACGCTACAAAATGTCATAAAAATTTCGCCCCACAGAGATAAAAACGTGCGGTAACAAAAATGATTGCAATCCACATGCATTTCTTCCATGATCTGTACGTGAGCTTCTGGTGTTCTGTCCATGACTCCAGACACTTTGGTGACGTCAAAATGAAGCGCGGGAATCAGCTCATGAAAGAAGAGTTAGTTTAAAAAGTCAACTTCTAAAACCGATATAAAATCAACGGCATGTTCAATCGCAAAACGTTTATTGTTGATGTTCATTTAACCTGGTCCAGGCATACGAGAAATTTAGCCTGCGAAGGAGAGTTCCTAAGAAATTATCTCCCACAGTAAAGGTTTTGCGACTGAACCTGCCACTGATTTTATAAGGTGATTTTTTAGGTGGACACCATCACTTAACACTTGTTTCAGGAGCTAATTACGGTGTTGTGCACTCTTTCCTCATACTTCATTTTGACGTCACCAAAACGTCACACATAGAACAGGAAGGGTACAGTTCACAGACGAAATGCATGTGGATTGCAATCATTTTGGTCATCCCCCCTATGTGGGGTGAACATTTGATTACAAATTGCAGGAAGATCATGGGGGAGGGGGGGGGAGGGGCATCATCCAGTGGGTTTTACCCAAAACACATAATGATCAGTAAATCTTTGGTAAAACTGGCCAGCAGATGAAAAAAATAATGCAACATACAAATCATGACTAAAATAACAGTAATTCACACAACAAAAAATCGCCTTTTTGCCAAATCTGAGAAGACCAGTTCCTTTTAGGCAGTTGTTAGTGAAAGTGTTATTTAATGAACTATACTGATACTGGAAAATAAATAAATAAATAGATATTCAAGATGTTTCTGTAGTGTAATAGATGGGGGTTTGTTGTTGTTTTGTTGTTCAAGCTAAAACTATGGTGTTTACTTGTACAGCATCAGCAAATATTTTGATGTTTACAGTATTACAAACACACAATACAGCATTTATACACAATAAAACAGCAAGTTAGTGAATATATTTAATATTGATATAATAATTAGAAACAAGTTTTATAGTTTATGTGTGGGTTCATGTATATGCATTTTTTTTTTTAAATTTAAAGTTTTTTTGTTACCTTTTGTTTTTTGTGTGGGGAAGGAGTGTTTTTTATTCATCGTTTGACAAAAACAATTCTTTTCTTTCTTAAATGTTTACCCAAGTTCCACGTTAAAGCACATGCTCAAAGTGTTTTTTGTTGTTGTTGTTTTTAAGTACAAAAGTAAGTACCCTTGACTCAATGACATTTTCAAAGGCTGTGAATCAGGTTGATAATTTATTTAACCATAGGTCTCAAAACATTATCAGCTAACGAAGTGTTTTTGATGATGCTCAAATGGCAGCAAGTTTGCAACAGACAACTTGGCAGTGGCGGTGTGGAATGTGCAACATTTGTGATGTGCAACTGTGATGTTGGATGGGGTCAGATGTAGCAGGGTGGTGCCAAAAAATAATATGAGTGATGTGGCGAGATGTGAAATGG
This sequence comes from Alviniconcha marisindica, assembly GCA_018857735.1. Classification (NCBI taxonomy): domain Eukaryota; kingdom Metazoa; phylum Mollusca; class Gastropoda; family Provannidae; genus Alviniconcha; species Alviniconcha marisindica. Next base: position 79,298 of record JABMCL010001532.1, read on the forward strand.
TCGTATGTGGTGTGATGTGAAACAGTGCAGTGCTATGTGGAAACGTTGTGACGAGATGTGGTACCACATGGAATGTGGCTGTGTGATGTATAATGCAGCTGTGATGTGCAATATGTGGTGTGGAATGGTTTGCGAGGTGGATTGAAGTGTAATGTGTAATTTTGTGATGTCAGATATGGTGTGATGTGGAATGTGTTAGTGTGATATAGAATTAGGTGAGTACTGCAAAATGTGGTTGTCTGCTGTGGAATGTGTGATGAGATGTGGTGGTTCAATATGGCGTTGTGGAATGTGGTGGTGCGAGATGTGTTGGTGTGATATGAAACCTGGTGGTGTGATGTGGAACAGTGTGATATGGAATGGTGCATGTGGAACATGGTGTGGTGTGAGATGTGGTGCAATGTGGAATGCTGTGTGATGTATGTTATTACCATGTTGTGGTGATGCGGAATGTGTGTGGTGTAGAATGCAACTATGAGCAATATGTGGTGTGATGTGGTGGTGTAGAATGGTGTGTGATGTGGAATGTGGTGTAATGTGCAACATTTGTGATGTATAATTGTGTGATGTTGGATGTGGTGCAGAATTGTGCAATATGAAATGTGGTGAGATGTGGAATAATCATATGTGGTGTGATATGGAATGCAGCTGTGATGTGCAATATGTGGTGTGGAATGGTGTGTGATGTGGAATTAGCTGTAATGTGTGATGTGTAATGCAATATGTGGTGTGGAATTAGCTGTAATGTGAGTGGTGTGTAATTTTGTGATGTCAGATGTGGTGTGATGTGAAATGTGTTGGTGTGATATGAAATGAGTGTAGTGCAAAATGGGGTGGTCTGCTGTGGGATGTTGTGTGACAAGATGTGGTGGTACAATGTGAGATGTGTTGGTGTGATATGAAACATGGTGGTGTGAAGTGGGAAGTGTTGGTGATAAGCATTGGTGTGTGGTGGAATGTGGTGTGATGTGAGATGTAGTGCAATGTGGAATGTTGTGTGATGAGATGTGGTGGTGTGATGTATGTTATTACTATGTGGTGGTGTGGTGTGGAATGTGTCTTCATCACGGCAGAAGCTGCCCCAAGTATTTTTTTTTAAATCCACAAGAAAAGTTTTGTCATGTCCAATTTTGTGTGTGTGTTTGTTGCAACAAATATTTGTCACAACAAACCTTGTCATGACAAAAGTTTTGTCATGACAAGATTATGTTTTTTGCAACATATATTTGTTGCGACAAACACAGGTTTGTCATGCAAACGTAACTGTGTCGTGACAAGCACATTTTTGTTGTGACAAAAGACGTATTTTGTTGCTACAACCCATGTGTTACATGTGCCATCTTCTGCCAGTGACAGTGTCTGTGTGGAGTAGAATGCAACTGTGATGTGCAATAAGTGGTGTGATGTAACATTTGTGATGGGTATTTGTGTGATGTTGGATGTGGTTAGATGTGGCTGGGTGGTGCAGAATTGTGTGAAATGAAATGTGGTGAGATAGGGAATGGTCACGTGGTGTGATGTAAAATGGGAATGTGATGTGGAATGTTGTGGCGAGATGTGGTGATGCCATGTGGAATGTGGCTGCGTGGTGTAAATTGCAGCTGTGATGTGCAATGTGGTGTGGAATGGTTTGATGTAGAATTAGCTGTAATGTGTGTGAGGTGTTATTTTGTGATGTCATATGTGGTGTGATGAGGAATGTGTTGGTGTGATCTGGAATGATGAAAAATGTGGTGGCCTGCTGTGGAATGTTGTGCAACAAGATGTGCATGTGGTGGTGCAACGTGGCATTGTGGAATGTGGGGGTACAATGTGAGGTGTGTTGGTGTGATGTGAAACATGGTGTGATGTGGGACAGTGTGAGATGTGGGAAGTGTTGGTGAAATGTGGTGTTACTTCCCCTGGCTTCAGGCAAGCCGTCCATGCCCGACACAGTAGACAGTACTGTGACGCGCATTTAAATATTTTTTTTAACTGCCTTAAGCGATATATACATTTAAAAACCAGGAATTAGTACAATAGGATTGAAGAAGCAGCATTTAGTTAGGTTATCTACCTATGTGAACGATATTTCAATTGAACTGAAGGCAGTCAGGCAAGCAAACAGCTGAAGAAATCAAAGAGAAAAAAGATGGAAATAATGGTGGAAAAGGACTTTTTCTTTTTCTTTGGGGGGGGGGGGGGGGGGGAAGAAAAAAATGGCGAGGAAAAGAAACTGCGATTACATCACACAAAAATGTACGAATGTAGCCAGACCCCCTGCCTGGGGATTGAATCCTCACTCAGGTATCATGAAAAGAACTAAACAGTGCATCTAAAGTCTGAGATCAAACTGAAGTTAACTGGGATGACATGTTGCTTGGCTATATTATTATGGAAACAGTCAACCCTTTGATACAGTAATCTGATTTATTAATCACATAATAGTAATGTTGTAGCAAAAATATGTGTGGCTATGTTTAAACAGAACACCCCATTAAAGTTATGTAGAAACTGAAATTCTTTTTCATCCTGAACTTAAGTAGATGTATGGAATAAAATAAAAAAAACAGAGTGCTCATGTGCTATCATTTTATATACAGGTCAAGAGACATGTTGACATGTTCTCACACACACACATGATGAAAGAATGATTACACTGTTATGATATAAATGTAACCGAGTGTATTGTATACATGTTCCGGGCCATGACCCTTTAATCTTTTCTTTCCGGTCCTTTTCTTTTTTGATTGGGTGGGAGTTTTATGGCCCCAATTATCTAAGGTGTTAAAACCTGTGCGCTGGCCGGCAGCGTCCACAAGGCATAAAGGCTTAGTTTACCCTACCGTGGCCTGTGCGCTCAGTGGAGTAGGGTCAGTGAGGCTTCTCGTTTCGTCGCGCTCTGCTGCAGACCGTGTCGACTGGGATTGCGATGAGACAAGCTGATGGAGTACCTTTTACCTATTTTTTCTTAACGAACGATTTTGTATTATGTTCTCGGGTGGCTCTGTTACCCTGAGAGCATCTTGCATAATTAGAAACATTTTTGCAATTTTGCGATTACTTTCTAACTTTGCAGGAGGTTCCCTCCGCCTGTAACTGTATCTGTGTTGTTTAAGCGACTTTGTATCGTATTGTGTTTTTGTGGCTGTGACTCCGTGTGTACCCGTGCTGTGTTTTTGTGGCTGTGACTTCGCGTGTACCCGTGCTGTATTCTGAGGCTGTGATTCTGTGAAGCAACTCGGTGTTAGTGTCTCGTGAGCTGATTGGCAGTAACTCCAGAGAGTTCTCTTTGTTCGTGTCAGCTGTGTTCCTTTGTGCTGTAACTGTGGTGTGCGACCCCGAAGCCTGTGTCTGAAGCGTGATACAGTACGTCGTGATTTGAGTGTGGCTTTGTTCCTTCTTTTTAGATAGCTTTGTTGACGTGGTGAGTAGTTATTGTGTGAGGGTGGTGCTGTGTTTGTGTTCCCTGGACATCAGTGTGTGTGAGTGATTGTGTTCGCTGGACATCAGTGTGGAGCGTTTCTGTGGTTGTGGCGACAAGCTCTACCCACTGGGTAGAGCCATATTTCCAAGCATCCTTCCGCTAGGGAATGGAGGAACACTAGAAGGACCCCCCCCCCCCTCCAGGAGCCGGGGAGCCGAGCCCTCCAACACCAAGGAACGCTCCACACGGGTGTGGGTGCAGCAGTACCCTCGACGGTTCCTGAAGAATGGGATTCTCCATCATGGGCAGGCTGACCAACGTCGTGGCACCCTTGAACAGCTGATTCTGCCCAGTGCACTTCTGCCCGATGTCCCAAGAGAGGTCAGGAACTACATCAGCAGCTGCGAGAGATGCACTGCGGTGCCATGCTTTAGGAAAAAGCCGGGAAGGGGATATGATGCTTGGTATGGACGTTCGGTAATGCCTCGTGTTTGTGTGTTAATGGTTTGCCTTAAGGGTCCTTAACTTGTTCAAACTTAGTGGCATCGGTTTAGATTTAGCATGTAACTTAACTGTCTTGCTATTTCTAGTGTATACCTTGCATGGCAGTAGCCATTATGATTAAGCTTATTTCCTTTTGCATGGATGGACCTGTAGTGTGTTGATTGTTGATGCCGTTTTGTTGAGTTGAGGTAAATGTACGTAAGTTGCACAAATGCTTTTGATTATGTGGATTGGATGTGGCATCTTTGAGTATGGATTGTTCTGGTAGACATGCTCAAGAGACGTTGAAGTATCAATTATACGTTGATTAACCTCGGGAAGGTTGCTTGAAATGTACAAGCAAATGGGCGAATCAGGATTGATTGTATCTGTGTTGCATTTTGTATATGTGGATTTGTATGCAAATGGTTATATATACCCGCCTTACACAATCGATTAGGGTTCTCAGTGAGTATGACTACATCTCTGTTAGTTGATTGTTACTCCGTATGTGCCACAACTTCCATTTTTCATTTTCCTGAGCAGTGTGGTGACCCTAGTGTATATTTATTTCATCATGATCAAATTTTGATGGCTTGACCGCTAATCTGGTATTCTTAATAGCATTATATATGTTCATTTGAGTAGTAATGGACAGGGTCCACATCAGGGTCACTGAGCATTGTGTTGTCTGTAGTGAGAGTTATGTTTATTAGAATACGTGTTAACCTTTATAAAGGCCTGTATTTTCGTGTGTGCATTTCTAGGAACTTTTAACAGCGGGGCCTTCACATAAGGCTTAGTATTGAAATCATGGTTTGAGATGGCAAACATCACTTGTGTGCCGTTCATGTGGTAAATGACATGCAATATGTAGTATTCGATTGTTGCAATTGCGCTGTGTTGATGTTTTATTTTTTTCGAAACATGTGTTTTGAGGTCTTGTACAGCCAACTGTGGAACGTCCTCCATTTTTTTTATCCCAGACGGCAGTAGGTTTTTGAAATGCAATAAGAACAGATGTTTCTTTTGGAGTTTTCATCATTAACGCAAAGGAATCCTCTTTTTCATCCTTTTGTCCTGTTTCAAGCAGTGTGTTCTGGGTCTGTCTGGTTTACTTGGTTTACATGCAGTAATCATTTTGCCTTTTACTGCAATGCAATCATTGTTTGGTCTTTGGAGATGTTTTGTGTAGTTAGCCAGGCCTTTATTAGTATGTTGGCAAAAAGGGGTACAGTATTGCGCGTGGATGTATTGGGTACTACTTTGATGGTTTGTTAAGTCAACTCTTAGTTAGTTTGTTTATTGCTATGTGATTAACCAGCGAGGACGCGGTTATGATTAGTAGGGGGGATGTAACCGAGTGTGTTGTATAATGTTCCCGGGGGATGACCCTTTAATCTTTCTTTCCGGTCCTTTTCCTTTTGATTGGGTGGGAGTTTTTTGGGCCCCCTTATCTAAGGTGTTAAAACCTGTTTTCGCTGGCGGGACGTCCCATGTTCGCACCAAGGGATAAAGGTTAGTTTTCCCTACCGTGGCCGTGCCCCAGTTTGGGGTAGTGGTCAGTGAGGCTTTATTTCGTCGCGCTCTGCTGCAGACCGTGTCGGACTGGGATTGCGGTTCGAGACAAGCTGATGGTATCGTACCTTTTACCTATTTTTTCTTTAAAGAACGATTTTTGATTATGTTCTCGGGTGGCTCTCGTTACCCTGAGAGCATTTTGCATTAATTAGAAACATTTTTGCAATTTCTGCGATTACTTTCTAACTTT